>VXAZ01009789.1:4832080-5203242 GCA_013399875.1 Gymnorhina tibicen | reverse complement strand
GCGGCCGCGGGCTGAGGGGAGGCGTGGCCGGGCCGCTGGGGGGCGCGGTGCCCCCGGTGAGGGGCGGCCCCACCGACCCCGCACCCAGCTGCGGATATCGCCCCCGGCAGGGGCCGGCGGAGGCCCGCTCCTCTGTGGAGCGCAGCTGTGGGCGGGGAGGAGCCGCTCTCCCGAAGGGAGCACCTGGCACCATGGCGAGGGTGGGCTGATGTAGGAAACTGCGGGAAGAGCGTTTTCCTCAGGGGAATCCCTTTCGCACCTCCATCTAGAAAGTTAAGTCAGGGCTTGACTGAGCCCTGGTGAGGGTAAAGCCCCCTGTGCTCTCCAGCTGGCCCATGGGCACCAAGGGACCATCGTGTCTCCTTGGTTCGGCCTGTGATCTGAGGTGGAAAAGCCTGTCCAGGTGCGGGCAGGTGGAGGTTATTTACTGAGAGGCACCCTTGAAAGCCTTCCCAAGGGCAATCAGGAGTTTCCTTTTCCCTACATCAACCAGCATCTTTGCAGTCAGACAACGCTGCTTTGCCAGGCAGGGCTCTGGCTTGGCTCCTGTCCGTGTGTGCCGGTCAGTTTCACAGGTCAGTTTCCCAGGACAGGCAGCGATGGGATTTCGCTTCCTCAGGGATGTGCATTCAGCACAGCTGAGCATGGCTCAGGTGTAAATAACAGCACTATTGTGTTAACATGGACGAAGTGTCTTAATGGTTCAATTATTTTCCCTTAGAAGACTCAAGATCTATGGGCAAGGGCAGTCTTACGTATGACATAGTCAAGATTATTATAAATGTGTTTTTCAGCTTTGTGTGGTAAAAATGTATTAGCTTTACAGTTGGCAATTTTTTGGTCTTAACTAGGTTTTCTGAGTGCTACATTGTGTGCTTTTTCAACATCTAGCACAGAAAGGCCAACACTATTGTACCTTTTTTTTTAGGTGCTGTATAATCTTAACTAAGAGAAAAATAGGCTAAAAACATGCTTTAAAAAGCAAAACTTCAGTGTAAAAATACCGAACTCCAGACAAAACAAAACCCCAAGCTTGGGAGGGTGTTAGGATGAGTGTGAACAGAACATGATTTTTTAGCCGTCTCCAAGTCTACAAGATTGGTGTCATTTGCCTTCAAGAGCTAAGACCACTGCTGAAAGACAAATGGAGCAGAAACTGTTGTGCTTACACGCTATCCAAAAAGATTACATATCCTTGGCATAGTGTTCCCAGATCAAAAATGCTGACTTTTCCTGTGTTTTCCAGTGTTTTATTACAATTTTGATATCTTCTGGGATTACAATAACTAGATTTTCTTTTGTGAGTGAATTAAAATTTATGTTTTATGCTAAGATGTCTTAGACATCCCCTTTTCATCAGCAGTATCTTTCACAGAGATACAGTCTTTCATTTCCTTGGAAGGTAGATCTAACAAGTATGTTTCCTTATGGCATAGAAAGAAAACTATGAATGAGCTTTCACTGACATTCCAGGGTCAACAATGGAAAGAGAATCCTCTCTGATACAGACACTATTGAATTACCTTCTACAAGGAAAATATAAAGGATACAGAAAAGAGATTAGTTAATCTTTTTTTTTTCCCCTGTAGGAAGTAGTTAAAAGCCTGATTTTCTATTAAGTAGCACTTAAAAAAATATAAAAGGGGACAGCCACATATATTTATATGAATTCAATATAGAGTAAAGTAATGGTACCAAAACACTGAAAACTTCAGGTTCTCCAAAGGACAAAGTGAATGGTGCTTTCAGCAGAAACAATTTCATATGAAAAAAGAACATTGATTCAAAGCCACAAAGGCAAGATTGAAGGTATTTAAATCTTTTCTAGAGCACCTCAATGACTAGTTCTCAAATTTTCCCTAGCTTTATTGTCCTCACACTTTTCTCCCCTTCTTTTTCTCTCAGTCTCTCGTAGATAAAGTTGTCAAAGTGTATGAACTATTAATCATAGAATGCAAACTTTTTAAGGAGCTTCAGTGATGCAGTCAGTATGTTTTTCCACTTCCTGATGCTGCTTGGAATATCTCTTTGAAATCAGTAAAATACTGGAGAATGAAGTTAAAAATCAGTGGTTCCCCAGGCTGCTAAAAACATAAGCCTTCAGAACTCCTGAACTCCTCAGATACTTTTATGTGTTACAAACTAATAATTTGTTTGATACATGAAGAGGTACCAAAACATGTTTCAAAAGGATAGCATAAAATGACCCAATTTTTTTTCTGCTTGATTGTAACAATCCATCTGAAAGAAAACGAAAATATGGAGTAGACTTGTTCCTCCATCCTCTAGCAAGCTGAAAAGTAATTTTTTTTGCCAGAAAAGACTGAAGACTGGTGAGAATCATTAGCAATTAGTGCCTGAAATAATTATGCTTGTTAAAGTGTATCTGAAAAATTAAACAAATTGAAGCCCTCATGAGAAATTTTTATTTTTGCCATATGCCCTGAAGTGGCAAGGGAATACCTGATTGGGAAGATCTCTCTCTAGCACAGCATTTAATCACCCTTAAAAACCTGTGAAATTCTATGTGAATGACATTTCTTCTTGAGGTCTTTGTATGGAGACTGGCTGCTGCAGTCAGTGTGANGAGAGAAAAGAAAAGAGATTGTGAGAGAAAAGAAAAGAGATACCAAAAGCTTTCCTGCAGGCATCAAGGGTCAGGGTATGAGCAGAATGGAGGCACACTGTGAATACAGCTTGTCTAGATGGGGAAGGATGTTCTCAGTGTGTGCCTAAAGTTATAACAACTTTGCTTCACACCATATTGCAAGATGTATTGCCGGCAGTTGGAATAAGACAGAGACTTGTTCACTTGGTAAGTGAACGGTAGTGAAGTTGATAAATTGGGTGTAGGTACCAAATTAGACATAAATAAATTCAAAGTTCTGCAGTCTGAGTTTGAGAGCTCAAAAGTAGTGATGGGAGTTATGAAAAAGGACACCATACATGTGCATCTGTGGAAAGACAATATTTGTAGCAGGTAACATCTGAAAACTTTTGAATTGCAGTGCTAACAAATATTTTTTCCAAACAAGAAAATTCTTCATGAAATTGGTCTTACACTTAGTATTTCATGGGAGTTCTATTTTCTACTAAGTTAGGAAGGTGGTCCAGATTTCAAATTTTAGGCATTCTCCTGATTATGAGAATGAAAAGTTTAGGGAATTGGAAAGAAGGGTTGAATGCTGATCCTTGCTGATGTTAACTGCTCTGAAATGTCCTTGAAGAGGATAAATTTGTTCTTCACTATAGAAAATATTTTGATGTCTCGAGGAAACTAAAGAGAGAGAAAAAGGTACAAACAAAATTAAGCTATCAATGGTATAGAAGTGAATTTTTGACACATTATATTTGTTTACATTTGTAAAGAACAAGACAGAAACAGAACATTTGAAGTGTTTTTAAATCAGATTATTAGAAAAATGAGTAATATATTAATTTATTTTAGCCATTACATGAAGAGTACGTAGATGAGACAATACAAAAATGCTGCACAGCATTTTTGTGGGACAAAATTCAGGTCTACTTAAAATGGTTGAATTTGCTAATATCTGGATAGTTTTTACCATCAGATTGAAATACAATTTATAATCATCAGTCATATTAGCAGAATAAATTTTGGAATCTGTCAATACTATGACCTTGCTTCCTATCCACATGTATTAGTTAAAATATCTGTATTAGTTAAAATATCAAAGTGAGGCTTCAGAAGCATATTTTGTCAGTGCAACTGTCCTAGTGATGAATACTTTTCTAAATAGAGAATTTTTCAAGTCCTACTAGTACCTGAAAAATGTATTTTGATTTCTTTGTATGTTATCAAAATTAAAATTATTAAATAACGATTGAAAATAAGTTTAAGAGTTGATGTTTTTCCTACTCCCTGCTTTCTTGAAGTGAATCTTTCAAAAGAATTTTTGTTACTCAGAGTTGTTTTATGAACTTTTCTGTGAACGTTACCTTTCTTTGTATATCTCTGTAAGAGTGCACTGAAAATAGTTAAAATTCAAGTTTCTGCGGAAGTGCAGGGCTGTTATTTCCCAGTGAGCTTGTGCCGATGCCAGTGTGATGTGATTGAGGAGCTGTGAGTCAGCATAAATGTTACTGCCTCCCTTGACAAATACCAAGTTGCACCTGATAGATGGACAGAAATATTTAGGTACTGGAAGATGTGGACAGGTTTAATAGAGAGAACCAGTGAGTCAGGCACCTCATTAACTCTTTGTATAAAGCTAATCCATATCTAGAATTTACTTTTGTTGAAGTTTAAGTTTGACCTTAATTTCAATTGGTGAAGAAACGGCCTTGGTAAAGTATTCCCACATATTCACAGTTCATATGAAATACAAGAAAGACTTAAATCAGTGAAGTTTAAGTTGTGTATAAAGCTAAGATCAATATTTGTAAACATTTCTGTGATTTAGCTTGCTTTGTTTTTCCTTCAGATACCATGCTTATTTATTTACTTTTTAATTCAGGACTTCATTCATGCATCAAAAACAAATCTATAAAATAAATCCTCTTTCTGGCCTTTTAGGAGTTAACATAATCTTTAGAGTACAATATAGCTATAGTATTTTCAGATTTATAGTTATATTTAAATCACTATGAATAGAAATGAGAAAATGTAATTAAAGATTTCATCAATGTGAAATGTAGGAAGGACATTCTTTGTCAAAGTGACAGCATCTATAAAGAATACTTCTCTACTGAAAATGCTTTCCCTAGAAGATTATGGAACTCTGCTCACAAGCTTTCTGGCATTTTCCCCTTCCAATATGGACAAGTACTTTACAACACATCCCATCAGAGTAGCCTTTAATTGTACTGGTTATGCATGAGTGTTATAATTTTAAGTATCATAAAATTTAAGGATTAAGATTCTTTTCTACAAGATCACAAGAAAAGTATGATCCCATAGAATAAGTGAAACTTGGAGAATTAAGATTAAAATGTGTTTTATTTCAGAATTAGAGTGCAGATAGAAAAATCTAGTGGTTGGTTGATAGAAATTTGGTTTGTCTGATTCAATATGAGTAGGAATAATATGATTTTTAAATGCTAAAATACTCCATTGGCAATATTTAAAATTGACTAGTATCTCTTAAAATACGTAATTTTCAGCCTATCAAGTCACAATGAAAGTTGGGCTAAGGAGCTGATTAAATCTCCACCTAAGTCTTGCGAATCTGTAAAATGTTTAATATTAAATATTTCTTCACATTTATGTATTTTTCATGTACTTTGCAAATTCAACAGCAGAAGTAACAAAGAACAGTATTCTGTATGATGACACGTGTGAATTTATTTTGGTAGTAATTCTCTAAATATTTATATGCAGGCAAAACTAGTATGTGTCTTATAGCATGTATATGAATATTTATTGACCAAAGTGTCGCAGTAAAGAGGCTGCTTGCAATATTCTGATGTAGCAACATGAAGTTTGTGGGAATTAAAAGGCCAGAGTATCCTCAACTATTGATCATTGCTGAGCTCCCAGGACTCAGCATCTTGCAGGACTGGGTCTCAAATTAATAAAATAATAAGGAATCACTACTAAAAGTTCAGTTGCAATACAAGCCTTTGTCATAATCACTCAAGGGTGCCAGTATTAAAAGAAAGATTAGGTCATGATTATAAATGATGGTGCAAACATTCTGATGGATTTTGTGTTCTGCTTTATTTTAAGGTTTTGACTTAACCATCATCCATGGTGTTTTTCCCCAAATGAAGGATCAGTGTATGTAGTATCTCTGTCTTGGTGCAGAAATTTCAGCTGGAATGGAGAAAGAGAAGTTTGCATAAGAACTTGTCACAAAGACAAATGAGCTCAAGAGGTGGGTGTTTTCTGTAATATAGTAGTTCATTGCTTTGATTTTTAATAAGTTTCAGTTTTTAAAAGAACCTACCAGTGTGGTGCTATTTGTGGTAGTTACAATATTCATGGTTCTGTCCCGTATAGCCACGGACTTGTTGGAGCTGGCACTGTTGGGGTATTTTTTGTAAGTTGACACATATTTGGTATTTTAGTTCCAGGTGAATGTTAGAATGTAAGTAATCTCAAAAAAAAAGTAGTTTTTCAAGATGATGCTTATTGGAATCCTTCAGATGCTTCTGTAGAATTTTGAATACTGGTGTAGGTTGCATAGCTGTGGAAGGAGCCTGTCAGTGTGCTCTCTCAGTTTAAGCAGGTAGGCAGCTTTTTTGGAGGTAAATGTTAGGAAGAGAAATACTTTAAAAAGGCAGCTCCATCCAGGTCTCAAAACTAATGAAGTGAGCTAATGAAGTGAGCTGATGAAGGGTTGCACTGGGCTGAACAGCTCAGCTACTTCTGCATTCCACAATGCTCTGTGTCATTTGTTTTTGATTTTCTCATTACAGTATCAAATTTAGGAGTCTATAACTTGCATGAGGGATATATTATCCCTTTTTTAACCTATTCCATTTGCCCAGTGCTACCCCAAATGCTTGAGAGTTGGCTCTAATATTGTTTTGATTTTCCTGTGGTTGCACAGCAGCCACAGGTGGACAGATGCAGTGATTCCATTTATTACAGTCATAGCTTTGGCTGTGATACTTGGTCAAAGTAAACATGGGATCTTTCCTTCAGAGAAGAAAGTTTATAAAGATTTTCTTCAATTTTCTGTATGGTATCAGCCCATTTTTAAATTCCAGAGGGAATAATTGGATTAAATCATCCATAAAAAATAATTGTAATAAAGCTGTGCTTTGGAGCAAAATGTCCCGTTTTTCCACTCAAACTGTGGCTTATATTCCAGTAATTTTGTTGATCTTTTGTAAAGCTATCCGTCATTTATAACTAGTGTGTCTAAAAAGTGAATCAAACCTACAATATTTAATATTCAGGAAGCATAAAAACTATAAATACCTTACATTTTAAGACATAAGGAAACTCTTTTGCACTGTTCAGTCAAGCAGTGGAACAGGTTGCCCAGCAAGGCAGTACCATCTGCATCCGTGGAGGTTTTTGAATAAAACTTGGAGTAACCAAGTCTGACCTCACAGCTGGCCCTGCTTTGAGCAGCAGTTTGAACTGGAGACCTCCTGAGGTCTCCTCCAGCCTGAATTATCCTGTAACAATGGGAATGGTGGTGATCTACACAACTGGCTTGTCTCTTCTGCAGTGAGCAGGACTTGGAGCCAGCCACCTATCTTATTCCTCAACATATCTGAGAAAATATAGGTGCTGCATTTCCTATCAGTATGTATTTGTTGACCAATATGATGTATATTATATAGTTTTATATGTATATATATTTACATATTGATACGTAGACCAGTTTGATATGAATGTTAATTACAGGAACTGTATGAGTTGAAAATGTGTGTGGTTTTGGGACCACTCTGCTTTTTTTCAGAGGCTAGCTGTAGTCTTTGTATGAATGGTATCAAACTCTCTCATAATTAATCTTTTTAAAAAGTTGCTTCTCTCTGCTGGCCCCTGACCATTGTTTTGCAGGAACTTCAGCTTACACATTAATACTATTTTTTTTTTGCCTCAAGCCAGAGGAGAGCATTTTAAATCAGAGTAATACTGAGGGTGGACAATGAGGCACATAAATTGTGAAATTCCTTTCTCACATTTGCACTGCATGAGTGTTCATATAAATCTAATGATCTTTTTGAATATAACCTAGCTTCAGCTGTTAAGCAGCGGACTCAACTCCAAAGTTTTAATGAATTTGCTGAGATAGTCTCCTTTTTAATTTTAAACTCATGGGTGAAAAAAACCATGAGACACTACCAATTCTTTTACAGAACATGAACAGTCATTATTTGACTTGTGAATGAGGAGTTTGATAACATACTTCTTGCAAAGCAGCACAGCTTTTCTTTCTGATAGTAGTACAAATCCCTTGCTGTCTTATTCAGCAGATGGCAGCATGTGTGTTAACTGGCTGGGTATCTGCTCAAATCTTTTAGCTGCCATGCCATATTGATGAGCAAAGTAATTAATTTGTCAGTGTCTTTAAGGTCAATCAAAGTGAAAGCTTTCAGTGTGTTAATATAAAATATCATATTTACCCTGAGGGTGCACTGTCACAGCAGGTAGAAATTAATTGTGAAGTTAGATAATTTTCTTCCTAGAATACAACCATTGAATACAACCAACTGAAAGAAAGTATAAAATCAGTAGAGCACAATGCAGGACCCAAGTGTTTCAAATGTTAAAAGACAAATATGACATTTCCACAAAAGCATATCTGAGTGGTACCAGGAGCAGGGCCTGGGATAAAGCCATGAAAGGTCATGCAGAAAGGAAAAAAAAAAAAAAAAAAAAAAAGGAAAAAANAGGCATGAAAAAAAGAAAAAAAAAAAAAAAAAAAAGAAGGCAAAAAGGCATGACCAAACAAATGTTTGTCTGATTATTTAATGGCAATATGTGATTTGAATTTGGCCAGTTTTGTTTATAACAGCAGATCAGTGTGGTGTAAATGACATATTATCAAACTCTGAATATAAATAATGAAGACATATGATAACTGTGTAAAACAAATTGCCACATTAGGTAGAAAAAAACCCTTGGTTTTTCCAGTCTACATGCTGTTTTTCATTGTAGTCTTCTTGTCAGACTTGCAGAAACAGGAATAATGGGATACTTAAGGCAGAAATCTAAAATGCTGTCTGAATTTTTCAGCTATGCTGAATTTTGTCCTGGGCTCCTAAGGTGAACTCTTCTGTGTGAAAAATGCTATAGACTTTGACTGTTGCTGAATGTTGGAAATATTCTTTTTTTAACTGTTCAAGAAGCATTTCTTCTGTTTGTGTGTTTGTAGAAACTGAATTTTAAGGCCTGCTGATGGTATTTGTGTAGATATAAAGAGAAATCCGTATCTCACTACCTTACATTTATTTAAGAAAGGTCAGTGAAATATTGGACTCATCTAACAAAAAGGGATCATTGTCTTGTGCCCCAAAAAAAATCTATCACACAGACCACTATTAATTTATGGGTGCATATTGCTGGTTATCACCAAGTACTGCATACCTCACAAGAAATCTTTACAACTAAAATTTGTTCAGAAAATTTTGAAAATTTCCCAATGAGTAGATATTTTTATCTAGTTAGAGATAATTGGCAATAAAGGAAAATGCTATTTTGCTCACTGATTTAATAAAAAAATTATTCACAATTTAAGTTCTCTCTGAAGCAGCGTAAGCTCCTGATCCTGAAGAGATTTATATGCATAATTATAATCATAGATAAAGCTGGTAGGAACATCAGCCAGTGAAGTTAATAGGAATGTTGCCTGTCCATATTTCCATCAGTGTGAAGTGGTTGCATTTATTACATTTCAGATGAAATGTGTTTGTAGATCTTTGCAAAAATAGGATCTTCATTTAATTAGGTTTGTTGGGGTTTTTTTTCCTCCCCAACTCTTAGAAATAAGTTCTAAACTAACCATTTTTGGTTACAGATTTTTTTGTTTGAAGTATGGATGCAGAATTCTGAAGCTTTTTTGATGTCTTATTAAAATTTTATATGGAGATATAGGGATGTGGATAACCTTCAGCTAGGTTTCCAGGAGAAGCATAAAGAAATTACATTGTGTTTCCATCCTGTGTCTCATATTGTGGAGGGTCTCCTTCTACAACAATCCTTGGAAAATTGAATTCCTATAATATAGGACATAATGAGTTTATTGCCCAACTAATTGATTTCTGCAGTTAATATGGAGTGTGAGTCAGGTGGACTTCTGTAAAAGTCAAGAACAGACTATTATAATGTATTTGACAGGATTTAGGGAATACAATGCATAAATCAGTGTTCCTGTCTTTGTACAAGTTATTAGTTTCTTAACTGATTAAAGAAGACTGGAGAGAAAGGAAAGCTTTATTCACATAATAACATCCATTTTTCTTTTGTTTGCACTTAAAGGCAAATATTGCTTTCTCATGTTTGAGCTTGTTACAAAATAAATGCCCATGTAAAACCACAGCTCAGAATATTAATGTAACATTGAAAGAATGAGATGAAGAAAGAAAAATAATTACCTGTAGACTAGGAAGTCTAAAGTTTTTTTACAGACAGGCTATGAACATTAGTTTTGATTCATTCATTCAGCCAAGAAAACCAACAGTTTGGACTGCTGTAAGCTTTCAGTTTGACTCCTTTATAGCTGTCACTCAGCTGTGCTGAGATGCCTACAATCAAATTGGAGGTTTTTGGCAGTGTCTAGGGCACTACTGAATAGTTTACATGTAAATCCATTGCAGTGGAAATTCTGTTGAAATGGTCAAAACTGTCCAAATTATTATAGTCAGTTTTTGTGTGTAGACTTTCATGCTTAAATGTAGTTAAGCATAGTATGAAAAAGAAGGAAAATTTTGGAGTGGGCAGAACTGCAAGGTGAACCAGGAAGAGAATGATAACAGCTTGTAAATTTTTAATGACTTCTAAATTCTCTACGTGAATTAGTTATTTGGAAAGGTACTGAAGCCCTTACTGTGTTAATAAAATATTTTCTGTGACATCTGTCAGTTTAATTTAATAACTGGATGCTAGAAATCACAAAGAAGGCACACAGTGGCTCCAGACAAACTTCTGACAGGGGTTGAAACCTCATCATCAAACCCCTGCATCATTTAGTTGAGAAGATGGTGTTTCCTTCTACGAAGGCATAGGATTTCTTTGCTAAGGTATGAGGCTTAAGTCCAAAAGAACATTAAATACTTGAAAATAATTGTCCAGAAGAGGAAAAAAAAAAGTGATGCTTTTTGGAGGACTGTTTGAACAGTAACAGATTGGCAAGGGATGAACTATATTGGAAAGTATTTGGATTGACTAGCACAGAGTTTTTCTGATCCTGTTTCCTACAGGAGAAAAAAGCAAACTTTGTTTCCTCCCTCCTTCAGCTTCCCCTTTTTTTTTTTTTAATGAAATTTTGGCTAATTTAATCCAAATTTAGGAGAGGGATAGATGTGTCAAAGAAGTTATTTTAATATTAGAATTTGGGGGAAAAATATTAGTGGTGGTACAGAGGAGAGACCTATATGAGCACTGCTTGCAGAGAGAAGATCTTACATTTTACTGTTCTGTTTGTTAGCAAGGTGATCAGCATATCCTTCTGAACCAGTCATGGGTTCTCTTATGCATTTGATATTGAAAAGTCCTTGAACAAGGCAAGCATATTTTGAATGAGAAGCATTCTTAATCTTTTATTATGAATCTTCAGTTGGAGTTGATGACATTGGTTTGATAGTTTCTCATTAAATAATCCAGTTTCCAGATACAAATGCTTAGAAAAAGAATATCTGGAATGTATCAGTTTTCAAATTGATCAATTTCAAATTAATCAAATTGTGTGTACACAATATGGGTCTGTAGCAAAATATATTAGAATATAGTATTAAACTGTATTATCTTATAGACCTGTAACTGTCACTCATATTCAAACGTTTTTGAGTTATGTGTTAGAGGAGTAACATTACCTTTGAAACAGCAGGCTCACTGGGCTGGCATGAAGCCATTGTTACTTGAGTACATTTCCTTACTCGTTAGATTCTATAGGAATGTGGTTAGCTATGTTCTAAAATGTAATTTCCCAATTAGTTGTCTTCACCTAAATGAAACTAAAGACAGTCTGCATATTTTAATTGTTCAAAAACACTGAACTAGAGGATCTTGATTTTATTATTCATCCTTTTAAACTGAGAAAATGTGTTGCCTAACTAGATTTAGAAAATTAATTCTTTGAATTATATTGATATTAATCTAAGAATTAAAACCTAATTTTTTCAACCAAAGCTCTATAGAAATCTTGCTGAAAGATTTTTAATGGTCTCACTTTTCCCAAAGTATTAAATTATAGCTTTTAGAAACATGCTAAGGATTTTAATGCAGCTTGGGTCTCCCATTCTGTGAGACTGACTGAAACAAGAAGATCAAAGCAGGATCAAAGGCATTTATAAAAGACAAAACCAGATATAAACAGTAGGTGCTTTCTCAAGAAACTTTGCATAAGACAACAAAGATTTGTAAAGATGGCACAGCTTTCCAGGCTAGTAAAGGAAGATACCAGAAATACTTACAAAAAATTCTGCTATTTGTATTTCAGAGCTTCAACTGTAGTCTTCAGGTTGGTTGGTTGAAAAGTTGCATATGAAACTGTTTATATTAACTTATTTTTATATGTCTAGAACTTACATACACCCAGGGAAGACTAACTGAAGTACTATTCCTGGTTTTTGTAGAGTTTTCAATATTTATGAGGAAAAATGGTGTTGTTTGGTAACTAAGAGAACATGAAGTAGAAGGAAATCTTTTCTATTAATCTTGATATTTTCTGGCCTCATCAGTTACAGATTTTTAAAAAAAAGTTTGGAGTCATATCTTAGACGATGTTTGTACAGTGCAGATATTTATTATACACATAGCAGTAGAACGGAAATGAAGGTAACAGAAGGGGCAGGACTGTGAACAGAGGTATAAAAAGAGGGAAATGACTGAAACAAAAAAGACTGACTGACAAAGCAATACAGAAACTGAAATAAATAAAAAAAAATTATCTATTTTTTTCTTAATTTCTGATTACCTACTTTGGCTAAAAAGCCCCAACCTTAAGCACATCTAAAAACACGTGCTTTACTGAATTAGTATTATTTTGAGTTATGTTACAAAGTTTGAGTTTCAACTAACTAAAACCAAAAATGCAAAAAAATTCCCATGTAATTGTATTTGTAATGTTTCTAGTCAACTCTTAATCAGCAAGAACTTGTGATACAACCCTGTAGCATAGAATAGACACACTTCTTTTCATAGATATGGCATTCAATACACTCAATACAGATGGTGAGCTGACTTGAAATTGACTTTTGAAATTTACTCATCATTAATTTGCAATATGCTATTCCCAAGAGTCTTGGTTTGCTTGTACGCTGACATTTAAGTCACTGTCAGTCAGTGTAAATGACATATATAACATGCATACATAGCTAAGAAAGCGGTATAGCGGTATCTATTGTGTAACACAGAGCCTTAGAAATGTTTAGTGTCACTTAACTTTCAGGCAGAAGAAAGCAACCCCTTAGGATATGGTTGTTGTTTTTTTTTTTTTCTCCCTTGTATATGGTACAGTGATCTTAAAATCTAGTTTAATTGCTCAGATGAAGTATCCCTTATACTGGAAAATATTTGTGTTGGTGTTTTTGTTGTCCCTGTTACACCTCAACCTCTGAGTCATAGTCAGACTTGAAGTAAGAATGTCTTTTCTTCTCTCTCAAAAGCTGTTTGAGAAGATGTCTTGAGGTATGCACACCTGCTGGCTTGCTATCACAAAGTAGCATCAGGAAATATGTTTGAGCTAAACCTCAGTTAGGTGTAGCAAAGAATGAGTAAACTAGATGGAATTTACCCACGTCTACTTGGACAATGCAAAGTTTACTCAGTTTTTTTACTTTTTGCCTGTGGTGCCAAGCTCAGTGATTTTATCTCTCCATTTTTAATTGTGTTTATAAGAACTAGTGCAGTTTTGTCCTCTGGTTTCTCTACTAGGTTCAGACCAGGAGCTATTAAACTAACATACTGGAAGCATTGAGACTAAGTCTAACTGTTGTTGCCAATTAAAAACATGAGTGCGCAGATCCTGGGTATCATTTTGTTTCTTCTATAAATTTCAGAGGAGTAATTGCTGGAAAAATGTTAATTTCCTGTGAGCCCTGTGATAAGCTACCCACATTGTGGCCAGTCACAATTTATATGTGGGTGAGGTCAGGCGCAATCTAGTTGATGCAGCAGGTGTGCTCTCTGGAGTAGTTTGTTGATTTTAAATGTTGGTGTTGGTATGGTACTCCTTCATATTACAGTGGACTAGATAATTTCAAATTAAATGAGAGATCAGATGAAAGCTCCTTATTTGTATTTTCTCTACTCTCCAAGTGTGGCATATGGTCTTGTGCTGACTAGAAGTTATTTCTGTGCCAGATTAAATACTTGAAATGCCAACAGCATATGAAAACTAAGCAAAAAAGAAGCATCACAAGGAGAATGGAAAGCTAAGCACAAGGGGTATCCATAAGTGTAAGCGTATAGCATTAGGTTCTTTGTGTTAACAAATGTGAAAATCCATGTAATTTTTCACTCTCTTGTAGAAATTTAATGGCCCCAGAGCACTAGCTCATGAATCACTTGCAACTCTGAAGAAGTTCATATTTCTTACCTGTTCAAACTGCTTGGTGTATGAATCACTAAAGGAGTGGGCTAGTATGGGATCTGCTAAGGCCTATGAATTCCTGTGGGAAAAATTGGGTCAGGAGAAGTGGTGAATTTAGTGTCATTTGGTTGTACTAGACCCACGTGTAGACCCTGCCTATCCTTGCCCTGTATATTCTTGTTGGAGAAAACCAGAGGTCCTTTGGAAAATTACTCTAGCTTGGGAACCAGTCTGAGGGGCTCTCACAGTTTCAGACATTTAGCATGTGCCTGTATGAAGAGGACTATAAATGACATTGATGTAAGGAGGAGATAAGGAAGGTTTTCTCTGCCTACTTTCACTGAGTTGACAGGATTGGTAGTGTGGGGCATCAGAATAACACTGATGATAAGTGCAGTAAGTTTATGCACACAAGATGGAGTGTGTACAAATCCCGTGCACTCTCTAGCTTGAGCTCTATCCCACACTAAGAGTACAGCTTCCACCCTTCCTTCTTTGGATTTACTATGTGTCTGGGTTTTCTGTCAGCTTCAAGTGTGTTAGTCTCTCTAGGGAATGGGAAGTTTTTTCCCTCAACTCCAGGTTAGTGCAGGTTGGAAACTTCACACTAACCAAAGCATTTCTTTGTGTCTTGTCTACGGAGAAGATAGTTCAGAATGCCCCAGTTCATCAGGGAACAAACAGATTGCTGGCACAGTTTGATCAGAAGGGAACTGGAACCTTAATAAGCCACTAGAGCACAATGGCATTAAAGAAGGTGCTAAGGAGGGTTAGAACACTGAAGGAGGAACTGGGTAAAAAGCTTCTAGAGAAGGCTGTGCAGTCTCAACAGTGGTAGAGGGACTGATGACAGTTCTCTCATCAAGGGAAACAATCAAGTAATAAACCATGATCTGTGCTGTTTGAGGCAGTGCTGAACTAATGTTTTTGCTTAGCTAAACCATCTCTCTTGCACGATGTCATTCTTTCCTGATTTCTCGTTACCAACTCCAACTACCTTTTCTATAAAGTAGTGGTCATTGAAGACTGAAATAGCTCATCTGTGAAAATAATCATGGAATTCATTTTGATGTTTGCAGTTTGGAGGAATAATTCTGAGGCTCCATCAAACATTTCAGACTCGGAAGTACCACAGCCAAGATATATACCGAGATGTGATAGAAACTGTGTCTTCATAATTTAAAAACAACAGAGTTTTATCTTTATTGTTCCTTACATCTAGGTGTGAATATATATGAAAATGGAATTCAGGAATACCTGGGAAATTATTTCCCCTAAACTCCAAAATTGCAAGCAATTATTTAGGACTCTAAGTGGGTGTGGTAGTCTCTAAGTCAATCCATAGACCTTCAGTTCTGAAGACAAGTGCTGAAGTACAATTCAGTTCACCAGTAGATTGTATTGGATAAACTAGAACTTTATCCACATTCAGTCACTAAGCTAAGAAATCCAGGTTTTGGTATTATGTATGAGAGTATCTTATCAACCTTCTGATGCTGCACTATGCACGTTAGCTTTTTAAGACTAGGCAAAAAATTATCATTTAAGTTGTAATTAATCTTTCTGATGTTTAATGGACCAAACATTTCCACCATTTCTTCTAAGTACGCGCAATACACTAAATCTCAGTCTTGCAGCTAAGAAAAGGCGACAACAGTGATTAAAAGACTAAAAGCATTGACATGTGTAAATCTAGTGAGAATGTTTTATTACATTTTAAAAAAATTCTAAAACCCAGTTAAAAATTAAAGCAGAAAAACACTAAAATGGGATGTTAAAATGTTTCCTGTCTGAAAATGGCACAGTGGCTGTCAGCTACAAAAAAAATCAATATATTTGTTCAATAATTTCATTATTGATTCTTTAATTTCTTTTGCATTTGTAAAATTTCATTGAAAATTCTTACAAATCAATGCAGAATCAAGACTTCAGTGTTTGGATGAACGTGAAAATGCTTACCTAGTGTTCTCATCAGTTTGATAGTGACCCTCCAGAAGTACAAGCAGACTAGGAATCGTGGTCAGTGTCTAATTACTGTACACTCAAAGTGATTGTGAGGGCTTAGAGAGAGTGAGAAGGAAAACAACTTATTTTTGTGTGAAAGCAATAACCTGAAAATGAGATATGCCTGGTTTTGTGTTTATTGATGGCTCATCTTAACAGCTCCATAACCACAAAGGAAATAGCTGTCTTTTAAGGCACTGTAGAGAGAGTACTATCTGAAGAGGGCTTATTGCTTACTAGCCTTCATGAAAAGATGTAGCTTTTAATGAAATATGCATAAAAGTTGTTTTAGATATGTGACCTACATAATCACACTCATCCTGAGAGGCCGCCAGGGTAGAAAATTATTCTATTCAGAATAATTAAACTCCCCCTTTGTATTATTTCTCATTAATTCAATATTCTTCTAAAACATAAAGCTCCCACAACAGTTTTAGTAATCAGCTTTTCAGATTTATGAGCTATTTTTACGCTAGTATTGTTCTGTAAGACAAGGCTGCTTGATCAACTGCCAGGTAACTGTTTCAGTCTTTTCCCAACACCCTGCTAATCCAGCACATTAAATTATTTTTAATTGAGTAACTTCATTATTCAAACAATCCCCTTTGTCATGATTCCGTAAACATTAACAGTATCTTATACAAACAATTATCTAAATATAGTTGCTTCCTTCATCCCCATATCTCTCTTGTGCAGAAAAAAAAGTTTCCAAGCAAAGAAGGAACATACTGGAAAAATTAAAGAAGCTTATTATCATTGAAATTATTCCCCAAAGTACATGACCAGTTTTAATCAGAGGTCCAGATATAAGACAGCTCTAAGAAAAAATCTTGAGAGGTTCTTTTAGTATACTTTTATGAAGACAAAAACCAGTTGTTCTGCTTGTCTGCAAAGAAACGTTCCATCTCAAGCCTTCATAAGTACACATACAATAAGAATGTAAAAATTAAGACAAGCAGAAGTGATTCAGGTAGTGTATTTTCAGGCTGAAATAAGGAAGTGACAGTTTGCTTTAAAGCAGTATGTTTTATGTTACCCAGAATGATGGAATCATTGAAATTAATGTTCATGCATTCTTTGTTGCATAGTTACAGGGTACCAGCTGCCTCTTCTTCAACTGAAAGAGTGGCTTTTTGAGTTCAAGTGCTCTTCCTTAAACACTTAATTATTCCAGTAATGGTCACAACAATGCCTCTCCTAAAAAACACCCAAAAAGAATTGAAAGGTGTCTCTGAAAGGATCAAGAGGGACTGAGGGGGAAGATGGTGTAGCTGCCTTTTCTACAGCATCTTCTTTGTTCTCATAATGGCTCAGAAATGCTTGACATTCATGACAAAAGAAGGAAACTACAGAGAAGAAATATTTGCTCTCTGTAGTGAAAATTTTGGTTTATGAGTTTTTGTAAGAATCCTTCAAATAAAAATATTTCTATTCTTACCAAGGGTGAGAAAAAGGTATTTACATCATCTGACATATATATTCGAAGTATGTTCCCTTGATCAAAACTTAGGCCTCCAGTATCTTGCAGCAGATTAAATAACCTAACTATAAAAGATACCTGAACTGCCATTATAGTTGATTTTTATCTCTACATGCCTCTGAGGATCAATCATTATTAATTCTGTTAATTTTTTACCTAACAGCAGCTCACATAGACCTCATAGCCCTGCTTTCTGTTCATGACCCATGCTCAAGGCAGTGAAGACAGTAGGAGTTTCTCCCCAGTCTTCAAGCAGACCAGTTGTACAGTAGCTGATAGATCAAAAAAAAGCCCCACTCGATGGAAAGAGAAACCTGCACAGGACTTCAGTGAATATGGTATAGCATCACTTTAAGGAATCCAGACATCTGCATGGATATTTAGAGCCTCTATGGTGAGTAATCAGAAACTGACCTGTATTACAGGCAAACTTGGGGAAATCACCATAAGGAATACAATCTGTGCTGATCTGATTGTTTTTGTATAGTCCTTTATAAGAGCCTTTTTGGACTGGATAAAAATATACGTGAATTTTGGAGGCTAGCCTGCGAAACTGTGTACCTTATGTATGTAAAATCAGGGAGTGCAATTGTCCTCCCATCCCTAAGTATCCATTGACCAAATACACCACTACATACTGAGATATCATATGAATTAATGTCTATTTTTTTTAGTAGTGTTAAGTACACTTTTACCTTTCATTGATGGACTTTCTTATGAAAATGCACACAATCTGGTATATAATCCATGTAATTCCTGACTAGAATCTTGATCTCCACTCAACTATTCAGTTGCTTTGAATCAATCTTGCAAAAGAAACTCAGTTCCCAAAATATGGTTGGTACACTGAATACAGTAAGGTTTTTTAATAATGAAGTGTGTTATTTTGTGTAGGCTTTTTACCATTTTGTATTCAGTTTTTTAGTTTAAAACTGATTCATAATTTCTGACTTTCAACCTTGAAGTTTTTATCCTGAAGACCAAGTGCCAAAACCCATTTACTCTGCAAATACTATGTTGCAAAATCTGAGTGGAGTAGAGTTCTTTAGCTTGGTGCCATGGGGTAATTCAAGTTGAAACCCACCCATAATGAGAACTACCGATCTGACTGAGATTACTACTAGCTGGTATACTAGTGGTTTATAGATTACCAATACTGTGGGTACTGGTACTACTGCTGCTACTAATGCGACTATATACTATTTCTCCTGATATTGGCTGCTGATCATGCAGTCATTTCTAAAATTCTACCTGCCAACAAAACTTACCCTGCTTCCATTTACTTGTGTCACTGGTGTTCTTTGGCATTTCTGATGCAATGTGTGATAGAGCCTTTAAGACTTCTTTAATGCTTTGCTAATTCAGTCTTACATGGAAAAAATGAATGCCCTATCAATATATGTATGGCTGTTGAGGCTTTTTTTCCTTCTCAATTCTGCCTTTGTGCGGGCTTGTACCACTTTCTTCATAAGTGATGTTTGCATAGAGTTGCGTGTACAGGGTGATGATGGTAGGAAATGTCTCCTGTTGAAGTGCCTGAATATCTGTATGTGATACATGCGTGGTGGGTTGTTTCTTTTCAGTTTATTTTGTTTAAGGTTACTTGTAGTATGAAATACATACTCTGCATATTTTTTCTCTGCAGACAGTTCATTTATGCAAAACAAGTTCTGTCTTTCTAACTGGGTATCTAACCCCACTCATTCATAGCAGTTAAAGACATGAAAAACAGCGAGGGATTTAATTCATTGCCTGTTATGACCCACTCAGAAAAGTATAATGAATAAGATTTTTATTCCTACAGTTTAATACATTAAAAAAAAGAGTCCTGTGTCTCTCCAGAAATGATGCTGTGTGAAGTCAGTGGAATGAGTGCAGTGTCCTTCCCGAGAAGCGTCCCTTAGCCACTTGGCATACCTGTGCAGGTGGAGGCACGCTGACACACACACACACAAAAGCAGGATCGCTCTCTAGCATCGCCAGAGACAAAAAGGCAGGAGGGATCCTTCGTAGGGTATTCCAAAGGGGGGTTATTGCAGCCACGCTGTGAAAGGCTCAGGAACGAAGAACTTTGATCAACGAAAGGTTCAGGTTTATATATGGGGGGGTGGAGAAAGTATCAGGGACCAATGAACTGATGGCATGGGGGTGGAGAGAAGGTAGAGTGACATAACTGTAACCAATGGGAAGAGATAAGCGGTGGAACAGGGGAACCCAAAACCAATGGGGTGTTGAGGATGGGAGAATTTACTGGAACAAAGGCTTATAAGAGGTAAAAGGGGTGTGCCAACCAACTGAGAAGGATTAACATAATACAGCAAGGTCTGATGGGGAACTCACCATCACCTAAAGGGTGACTTCAGACCTCCAAGCTGCCCCACCAACAGACTTCCACTGTTTTAGGGCCCTTTGGCTTATTGGTCACTCCTGCTGCAGGTTCAACTGCCGCAGCACAGAAATATGGGGTCGTGTATAGTAAAGTACCTGATTTTCTCTTCCAGGAAGGTTTTGTGTTTCTTGTTATTCAGTGGTCTGAGTCATCATTTCTGTTGTCAATGTATCCTTGAATGCAGGCAATTCCTATTTACACTACAGTATATGAACCCTGTCAATCATCCCTGCATTTCTCAGTTCATGCCCCTGCTGTATCTCCCTGCCTTATGCTTTTTGTCCAGCTATATCCTAGTTTCTCTCTCTGGCAGTTTCCAGTCACAGTGACTGACTATGGTGTCCATACTTCAGTGTCTTCCTTCTCATTTGGCCTCTGATATACTAGCCTTCTGGACAACAATACACATGGCAGAACAGCTGTCTCTGAACTGGAAAAATCATTGGATAAATACTTACAAAAGAACTAAAAATGTTCTTTTTCTTAAATCTTCTCTTTCCCCATGGTTTTGATATTTTAGTTCTATGTTTCTCATGATTTCCTTGTGAACTTAATTCTGTGTTGATAATTAGTTTGTATATGCAACATCTATATTTACGTTATACATATATAGCTACATTATATCTTAGGTTGTATATAAATCTGTGATTTAAATATTGACTACTGCTCATCGCAACTGAGAAAACTTTCTGGGGAGCAAATTGTTTCCAACTCCTGCTTTTCTCCCAGCATAATTTAGAATTACTAAAATAATATTTGAACTTTGAAAGGAAGGAATGCAATTATTGATGTAACATGGATAAAACAATAGGAAATGGATGGGATACAATCATGCATCGCTGTTTTTAGTGTCTTCAGTCAGTTCTTTCTACTTGAGAGGAAGCCAGGACTAGAAGTAAGGTTTTTCAAAGGGAGTGCCAATTCCAGTGCTCACAATTGCATACATAGGCACAGTTTGAGGACCCGCTTAAAAACTCAAAGGACACTTAACACTGCAGTAGCTAAACTATCTGCCTATAAGGTCTCCAGTACTATAGTAAAGATAAAAGGTTGTAACTGTAGTGTGCTACATGAAGAAAATGTGGATACTAAATAGCCTTGTAGATATTTCAAAATACAGTAAATTAATTAAAAAGCAGGGAGAGGTATTCATGCTTCACTGTGTGTAGAACGATGAGTGAAAATTGCTAATCTGATGTGGAGAGGAAACCCAAATACCTTTGACTCTGAAGCTGGCAAATTGCATGCAAATGGAGGTCCTGAAGGATATGAATGAAAGTAGGAACAGGGCACCCTGGTTTTCCCTTCTTGGAGAACCAGTGCCAATATTCTGTGGCTCCTCGTTATAATTTATGCATTTTCTAGAAAATTGGAGTGTTGTGGTACTAACATTAATCCAAACTTTTCAAGTTTTGTGTTTTATGAAACTAGGGTTGGAATTCATAGAAAGTAGATATTATGAAGAAGATGAAAGGTTCAATATGGATTTGACCTTGTATTTAAAAATCCAGGAATGATTGGTGTTAGCTAGTTTTTAAGCTTTTGAATCTTTCTGCTTGATGAAGCAATTTTATTCCTTCCCTTGTGTGCCTTTTTGAAGAACATGGGGTAGGGTTTTATGTACATCAAGGCTATACTTTGTTTTACAATATTGATTTATTGCTAATTGGACTAGAACCAACTCTGGATACAGGTATTTCCACATACTCTCCTGGTACCATTTATAAAATGAGGAAAAATTAGATTATGGGGAAGTGCACTGGATTGGCCTTTTCAGGGACAGAAGCCATGGGTTACATTCTCGTATTCATGCTTCCTCTCTTTCACAGACACTTCACTTGGTGCACATAAATCCTCCTGCTCCTTGTATTAGAGGAGCAAGACTTGCCTAGTCCTGTGTGGTTTTGCAGTTACTGGAAATGTGTTAGCCCGTTTGGCACTGGGCATTGTGGTTTACACAGCTGATTTTTGTTGTCCAGCAGTTCAAGAACTACTTTTTTATTCTTTCTAGGGATTTTGAAGAAAATTTTTCAAATAATAGGTCTGATTTTTGTCTTTGAGCATTGTTTTTGATATCTCTCTCACCCTGGAAGTCTACCACACCACTTGGAAGCTGATCACAAGGCTCCAAGGGATGTGTCTGCCTCTATTTAAATTCAACAGCTATCAGCTTAAGTTATTGTGTCTAAAAGTTTATTTATTATAACATGAAGCCATTTTTTACCTTGTCTCTCCCTTGTCTCTTCTTCTTGTCTCCTGCCTTCTTTCTGCTCTCATTAACAAAGACTGAAAGACTTTGGTACTCAAAGGTAGATTTGCATTTTCTCTATTTCCAGTCTAAATACATTCCATTTGCTTATGAAATTAATTTTAAACCAAAAAAAAAAAAGTTCCCTTCCAATTATGTTTTTATACATTTGTGGTAGTATAATAGTGGTTTTCTTCATCTATCACAGAAGCTTTATGAAGCTTTAGTATTGTATTTATCCTCATGTATTTATGGATGAAATGATAATTTCAAGCTGTCTCTTCCATTTGCAAAACATAATTTCTCACTGTAAGCATTTGTTTCTTTTTCTCTGTGCACAGGCTTTAAAAAGCTTATGAAGTACAGTTTATAGATCAAGTTTGCTCTCTTGCATTGGAGCTATGGATCTCCTAAATATGCGGGTTAAATGCAGCAGGACAAAAGTAGTTTCAACACTGAAGGGGCTAACGCTATCCTAAAAGATCAGGGGAGCGCGTAACTGGCTGTTGAAGCCAGGTGTTGAGTATTTGGGGGTTTTAGGTAAGCATTCTGTGTCTGCTTTCCCTAGACACTATTATAGCATCAGTGAGGAAGGAGGAAAAGTCTCCAGACCACAATTTTCTGGAGTGAAGGCTGAGGAAACCACTAGGCTCAGAGTATGACAATGGCCAGATTATGCCCTCTAGTCTCTCTCTTAAATGCCCATGTAATTCTGAGGACATTGACTTCTGGCTTCCTAAAGTTCTTTACTTTCTTGGCAGTCTGACAGAAATGCAATTGTCATGCTAGTAATTTGTCATGATGTAGTGTAGTAACTTCTGACAAGAGCTAAATATGCTGAAGAATCTAAAACGTTATGCCTTAGAAGGTGGTAGTTTACAAACTGATCCTGAAACTATCTATCTGTTTGTCTGTCTATCTCTCTCTCTCTCTTTGAAATAAATTACAGTACCTGCACCTTCTAGCATTAGCTATACAGAGTATTGAAAGTAGCTACGTGGTAAGAATTTAATTAAAAAATGCTCATGTAACTTTACATTTTGCATAACAAAAGATCACAACAGCTGAGAGAGAAAACTGCTATTATCATAAATAAATATGTCATGATGAATATTTAATATATCTCTTCAATCTAAATATAAGTACATTTTGTTGTGTATTTAAATTCTTCTTCCTTTCTCTGTTTTCACCTAGATGGCTCTATTTTAAACAGGCACAATGAAGAAATTAGTAATGCCTGAATATTATCTTGGCTCAGCCTAAAAACAGTGCCAAAAGGTAATCAAATGTTAATGTAGGTCAACATCATCCCACAAGTCAGCACTGACATGTAGCACTAGTTACTTTTATGCATTCAAGGTCAGCATCAATTTCTTTCTCTTAATATTGTTCATAATAGTCAGCGAGGCACAGGTTTTGCTCCTTGTATTTGAAGCAAGATTTTTCTTTTGATACTACATGCAGACCAAGAGCCTTCTCCGCTAGAGTATTGTTTCAGTTATATATGTTTAACCATTTAAAACCTGAATAAAACCACTTTATAATATAGCTCCTCCTTAGATATGTATTTTTAAATCAACTTCATAATTTTTATTTTCTCAGAGAGAATTTGAGAAATACAAGACAATAAAATGCCACACAAAATAGCAAAGCAGTCCAGGAGTGCATGCATTTATTGGTGTGTTCCTCACAAAGTCTGTCATGCTGTAAGTGATGATTCCCATACAGTATTGAACTCATAAAACAATTTTAACACATTGCTGTATTAAGGAATTATCTAATTCTACATTTTAAAGCACACCTTGAACAAATGTTAGTTTATAATCAGTAAAACAAAAAAGCCAGATCTGTTAAATGAATCAAAAGGCTTGCATTCTTACCTCTGAACTGTTAATTAAACCCCGAACACTGGAAACACCTGGAACATCAAACATAACGGATTGAGATGAATTACTTCTAAAGAGTCAATTTCCTGTGATTTCTTTGTGAAGAAAAAACCCAGGCCATTTGGTAATTTTAGATTCTTGTGATTGAACATTCTGATTGAACATGAACATGCCATTAAATAGCATATGTCAAAGTAGACAAGTTCCAGAATGCTAAGGGAGATGTTTAAAGTGCTTAAAATACCATCATCCTTTTCTATTTCCTATCAAAGTACAGAATGCAGAGCAGAGGCACATAAAACCACTTGAAAAGACAGCTTGTCATACTTCTGGGTATATTTGGGAAAATAACACATTTCACTGAAATGCCATGGAAGATTAACAAATTAATTATGTATAAGATGACCTCCTATATCCTTGGGCTCTCACTGCTATCTCATTCTCTCTCAGTGCCACTCTGATACAAATTTAATTGGAAACACAGTTCCCTATGCCAGTTTGAGTTTGGGTTTTGTTGTTTTATTGCTGATGCCTTGCATGGGGAGGAAGGAAACAAGCAGGAAACATGCATTCTCTTTAATAGTTTTTCCTCTGCTTCAAATAAGAAACCTAATTCTAAAGGAATATGGAATGCAGAAACTGCTGAACTCCATACTGGCATTAGGATTAAACAGAATTTCTTTGCAGATTGCTCAAAAATAAACCAACAGCATTCTGTAAACAGCATTGATTAAGTACATTACATGCAAGAGACATTTTAGAGAAGAACAGATGCAACAAATACATATCATCTGCTCAACTAGTCCACTACACTTCCAGTGTAAAGCTTTTTTGCATGTTTTTCTTTAGTGTTTTAGGGACCATTTAAAAATGAATCAAGTGATGTAGCAAGAGAAAAGCATCAGTAAACAAATCTCTGCATTTTCACCCCTGAAATTCTCTCTTGCTTTGCTTTTCATTAATTTATTTTATTCATTTATTCTCTCTGCTTCTAATGACTTACTATTCATAACATTGTCCTTAAAATATCATTTGCACAGAAGCGTAAACAGTATCAAGTACAGGCTGCACAAGAAACAGTATAAACAATAGCAGAAACTTTTTGAAACAATATGTCCTTGAACTCTTTACTGTGTACATGTTTTTCCTTCATGCTACTGGAGGTGTCCTGAGGCCACACTTGTGAGAACACTGTGGGTCGCCACAAGCAGCCACATCATGTAGCTCCAGACAGGAACACTGAGTGAGCCTGTTCTTCCTCTTTCCTAACATTGTACCAACTTGAGCGCGTGCTGTAGGAAGGAACATGTCTGCTGTACGATGAAGGCATGTGCCCATGAATTGGGCAGAGGTGACTGGAAGTCCTAGTGGGGAAGGCTAATACTTGCTGGTTTTTCCAGAGATTTGCAGCGTGCTCTGGTGGTGTACCACAGGCCAAGTCTGGGGTCTAACTTCATTCTCCAAGGAAACCCTTCTATGTGTCAGTTGCATGTACATTTTCCTTTCCCCTTGTGTTGAATTCTCTGTCAGTTCAGAAATAAAGTTAGCTGGTGTAAGAAAGCAGATATCCTATATCCTGCAGGCTTAACCTGACCTTTAGAGGTTAAATTAACACACTTTTATCAGTAATAGTATTTTTTTTTCTCTTTAAATTCCCTGGACCTGCCTGGTCCCACAATATTATTGATGCTTTTCTGAAACAATTATGTAAACTGTTATGTAAAATTTCCACTTTATGCTAAGCCATAAGGCAATAGCTGTGGGGAATAACAGCACAGATGCTTGAACATTGTGAATCCAATGCTTTAGACTCTGCATTGTGGAGGGAGGTGTGAAGGGAGATAGAGGTGCCCTGGAGTGTGATAGAGAAGTGCTAGAGGAAGGAGAGAGGGTTGTTTGATGGGAAAGAGGTGTGTTGTACAGCACAGCCCCTCTGGGGAAAGACCCTGGGGCTTATGGGGTGGCTGCTGCTGTTGTGTAGAGTCCTAAAGCAGAAGAGACACTGCTGCACTCTATTATGGATTCAGTTGGTGATTATAGTGTCAGCAGAAGATCAGAACTTAGTAAAAAGGTCTCTTACTGACAGGTTGAGACTGCTGGTAAAAAAGTCAGTATTTTCCTTCTAAATTCTAGAAATGCAGACTGATAAAGTTTGGTGAGGTGAAAATTAGTTTCCAAACCTTCAGCTTCACTATTTTCACAGTTTATTTTGCAGCAATGTTTTTCTTATCTGCTCAACTGCAAGCGAATATAAGTATGTGCAAGGGAGGGAATAAGAGATTGAAAGATTTCAGCAATGAGAGTATTTAGAATCTGATAAATCAGGCCACTTTGAAGCTTCAAAGAGAGCTATACTAGAGTGACATTTACTAACAATACATATTGCCAGTGCCTCGTTTGTAAAATTTATTAATAACTGTCACCACTTCAGAGCAGTCAAATCTTATTAACAAGCTTATCCTAAATTAATAGAGGTGCCACAGAGCTGTACAGTTAGTCCTGATGGATGTGGTCATAGTCACTGAGACTGAGATATCAGGCTATAGAGCTCTTTGCTAAGAGAAAATGGAAGCATTGTGGGTAAAGCCAGTTTTTCCTATTTTTCCTCTCCTACTGTAGGTGTTTCTATATTCCTTGCCCATTTTGTTATTATGTCTTATCTGTGTTACAGAATGGTTATACACTATGATAGTGTTTGTGTTAATTTAGAACACCTATGCCTGTATCCAAGAGAAGCAAATATTAGTTATAACCTGCTCAATATATTTGTACTTTATGGGTTAAGCTCTTGCTACAGCAGCATAGCATCTTTTTCAGTGTAGCATTTATTTTCGTAGCAAATGTAGTCTGTGATTTTCCTGTGGTCTAAGCTTTTCTAATGTGAAATTTTTAGGTACTTGTTTTGGAAAAAATGGTACATACTCAATTTATGTTAGTGTCTGGGAAGAGCAGAGATTGCCAAAGGATCCTCTGTAATACAGAGGAGAACACTTCATGGTAGGCCTGTGTGGATTCCCTGGGTTCAAGCAGAAAAAGAGCCTCATTCCTGAAGGGAAAAAATATTTCCCTCTCTAGCTTCAAGAAGAGGCTGTTCTGATGAGCTGAGTGGGCAGGGGGAAAGACAAAACTCAGGCCTTGAGAATCAGGGGGTGCTGATAACTTCTCATTGTAGTTTGAATTCTGGACTTTCTTGTTCAGTATGTCACAAGAACAGAATGGCCTTTCTGTCTTTCTCCATATTTCTTAGCTTTTATGATCTTGTTAGTGTGAAGTGTTTCATTCTTACACTCTATGGGCTTGTACTACTCTAGTGCCTTATACTACTGAAGTTTTGGACTCTTGAGGGCTCTAACTTGCTGGTATGTGGCTTTCTGAGCATCTAAGACACTGTGATTTCCCCATGAGCTGGTCTCTTGGCATCTGAACCTTAACGATTTACAGAACAAAGAGTTTCTTTACACCCTAGATGAGTAATACTAGAAGCTGCTGTAGTATGTTTTGTAGCTAGCAAAAGCTCTGTCTGGATCAATACAGAAAGGGCTTCCCATGAAAAAAGCATATGGGTTAAGATGAAATTTAGAACCAGGTGCTTATTTAATCTCTGTGTATTTGTAATACAGATGTCTCAAAAGATCATCTCAAACTGAATAATTTAATACCCTGATTAAATTTTCTGTTGTTTCCTTACTGCTTGTTTCATTTTATCTTTCCTGCATTGCTCTTATTTAATAAATAAAAATTACTAGCCTTATGCTCATCTCTTATTTTACTTGTGTTGTATGTTGGCAAGATTGTAACTGTTGTGACTCTTGTTTTTTTTCCAATTTCAACACCTACTAAAACACGTCGTAAAAATATTTACATAGAAATGTATGGTAAAGACACGGAGAAGGCAAAGAAGTAGGAATTTTTTATTTCAGCTTAGACTTTTTCATATGTATCCAACTGAAAGCTTCTTTAAAACATGGAGTGTCCTGAACTCTGTCACAATTTAAAATGAGATCATTTTATATTCCTTTTGCTTGACAATTGCTAAATGAGATCTGGAGCAAGCACAGCTTTGATATCACCTTCAGACACAAATTTTGTGTCTAAGCACAGCAGATACATTTTTAGCTCTTCACCTCAGCACTTCCTATGACTAATCCCTGTAGCATTCTCTTTTCTTCCCAGTTTTTAGTTTTCTTACCTGCCCCCATAATTATTGGCCATTTTTCTGTGTCTCAGCTGGGCTATCTCATGTTGTGCTTTTTAACACTGTGTTTTGAATAACAGCTTTGTCTAATGTCTTGGTACTTTTTCTAGTCATTGTGTTTTTGATTTTTAAAATTATGCTTATTTTAGCCAAGAAAAAATACTGAAACCAACCAAAATCTTGAAAAAATAATGTAGACAATATTATAAAGATCAAACAAATTCCCTATTGCTTTACCTAGCCTACAAATTCTTCAGTACTACAGATACCATGAAATTACAAAGGAAAATTTTCTTTCATGTGCTCTGTTTCTTTTTTTTAGGGGAACGTTCCCCATCCAGAACACTTGGTATATGCCTGCCAGTTAAAACCAGTTACGTTTTCAATCACGCCTGGTGAGAGTCATATGGACTGAGTGCTTGTAGGTTATTCTTAGAACGATTTGTGTTGGAAGGGACCTTAAAGATCTGTGGGCAGGGACATATCCCACTAGACCAGGTTGCTCCAAGCCCCATCCAGCCTGGCTCTGAACACTGCCAGGGGAGGGGCATCCACAACATCTCTGGGAGACCTGTTCCGGTGCCTCACCACCCTCACAGGGAAGAATTTCTTTCTAATGTCTAACCTAAACTTACTCCCTCTCTGTTTAAAGCCAATCCCCCTTGTCCTACCACTTCACGTCCTTGTAGATGTTCAGCACTTTCTGCTTGTCCAAGTAGCGTGACCTCAGATAATGCTGCTGGGAGACAGTGAGGGAACACATCCCTGTGAGCTCATTGCTTACTTGACAGCAAGCTTTATTGCAGGCAAATCTGGCTGTATAATACAGTTTCTTTCTCCAGGCTAGTGTGTCAAGGTATAGAACCCACTCATTTTGTTGCAAACACAACAGGCATTGTCGTTGTGTTCTGATTGTGAATTTCCATATTTTAATCTGATTATACATTTCTCTAAGTTTGTGCAGTCTTCAAGAGAAAGAGAAGTTTAGCAAAAAGTGAGCTATGTAAAAACGTGAATGATAAATACTTTATTTTTCTTACTCCTGAGGGCTCACTCCTGTTACTGGAGTGATCTGCTCACTTAAGAACCTTTTACGATCACAGTGTTGTACCTTTTAGAGAAATGATGGTGTTAGTAAGGAAGATGAGTTGTTAAATGCCCTAAAATAGCAGGTAATTTAGGGTGATAACCGACAGAGTTACAAGGGCAATTGTGTTGGCTTATGACACAATATTTCTGATAAGTGTATTTCCCACTGTATTTTCTTGTGTTACATCTAACCATGTTTATAGATAGTTGTGGTTTTTGTTTATTTTAGAATGTTGCAACACTGTGACTGGAGTTGGTATATTTTAAAATAATTTTTGTAAGTGAGCTTCTGTAATTGCAAATATTAAAATTATATAGAATTGAGGACGCCAGTCATAGTAAACAGTGCTGCATTTTGTTTGTTTTTATGAAGACTCATATTTAAGTGAAATGCTTATTTAGATTTCTGGTTGGACTAAAGTTGGAATCCTAGAAAAGCAAAACTGCTTTTGTTGTTCTAACTAGAAATTTGCCTAACAATTGGAAATCCTAGGCAATTTGTTCCTTTGATAGGATTCCTTCACTCTGAAACAAGCAAGATCAGATCATCCTCTCACCCCTAAGAATTTTCCATATAAGTCCAAGTTGAGATGTGGTAGCAAGTAAAGAAAATTGTTTTTCTGCTAGTTGTCTAGTCTGTGCTGGAAAGTGAGTCTGGGAAGAAACTGGGAGAGGCAGATTGGAATTCTCTTGAACTTGGGAAGATAATAGAAGATCCTTTGGTGATCCCAGCGAAGAATATGTAGAAATCTAAAGTGATAGGAGAGTAAGAAAAGAGCGCTTGAGGTAGAGGGAGCCTGTCAAGCAGAAGGTCGCTAACGACATGTATTGCAGAAATGTAATGGTGCTGACGCAGCACACTGCAGGTCAGATATACTTTGGGGAGTACCATATTTTACTAAAACTCCAATTAAGCTCCAAATGTCTATTTCTGTGCATTTCCTTTTCATTGCAGGTAGTTCAGATATTTACAAGCAAAGATAAACACTCTGTCATACTCTTTCTCATCTTTTTTTCTGTACTCCTATACTATCAATCCAGTTGTCCTTTCTATCCTGTCTTTTTTAGGGCAGCAGATCTTGTCCTGCAATGATTTCCTTTCCTCTGTCTCTTAATTTGCTTAGAGAGTTGAGAGTTCCTCAGAAAGAGATCTTGTAAGAATCTTGAAATCTTTCTCTGTTCACAGTAAAAGAAATATTGTGTAATAATTTAATTTAAAAATATGCATAATATATGCACACATATTGTGGACCTCTGTTGTGCCCCTAGCAGGAGTATTCACAAGGTAGGTGAAAATAGAAACATTTAATAGCTTTAAGTTATGGCCATATGTTTCCAATAGAAGTTAGAAAGGCTATTTCAAATTTAATGTTTTCAGAATTCAAAAGTTTATGGCACACGTTTACCATCAGGCAGTAGAAATAGATAGTTCCCTAGAGAACTGGCAGTGGCAACCTCCAAATCATTTGTTCTTGTTCAAACGGTGTGTTATGAAGAAGGGATTGTGGGAGATGATATGAATCATAGTCCATATCCTCCCCATAAAAAGAATTGCAATTATTCTGGGAAAATATTGAGTCAGCTACATGTTGTGAGAGGTGCTCTGTTTTTGCACTCTGCAGCTAGAGCCACTGACTGCAGCAAATCACTGACCAGTTTAAAGATCCACAAATCAATGTCGGAGCCTGTAATTCATCGCAGTGTCCTAAAAGGGAGCTGACAATTTGTTCTGAAAGGAGTTTTCTCCTCCAAGGTGGCATGGTGGTAATACTAATGCAGGGAATTACTGGGTCAGACTGACAGTCATGCCTGGCAGGGTCACCCAGGTTTCTAATGGCTAAATGCCTTATTCATAAGAAAGTGTGAATCTTATTTTCGTGCATTTAGGAAATGTAGGTCAAAAGCCTAATTCCTGGTACAACTCCATGGACTTCAGCTGGATTTCTACTGAGAATGAGTTTGCTTCCCACAAACTTTCTGGCTTTGTAACTATTTTAACTGGATGAATCATGCTTTATACATGTTTAATAATCATTGTAGGAGGGCATCATGGTGTGTTCCAATTTATTTATTAATTTTCAGAAAAATTGGCCAATATTTCATCTTCCTCAGAAGGCAATTTCATGTTTTCCCAATATGTGGTGCTAAACAAGAGGATGTTTCAACTGGAATGCTGCAGTGAAAATGTTCCTAACATGAATGTGATGAATTTAAAAGAAAAGGATGGATTAATGGCAGTGAGTCTAATGATGCTGCTTTTAGCTCAAGTAGCTGCTATGATTTTAACAAAGGTATCATAAATAAGGAGCTTGGGAAAGTGTAGGGTAAATGAGACCTTGTCATACTATTCTGGATTATCATTAAAGTAAGTTTTAATGTTGCTAAATTATCTTTAGACACAAAAGATCAAAATTAATGTGTTTTTCAATAATTTTATTGATTCTTTTCTGCTAAGGTGTCAGTTTACAAATAATATTGTGCTTAGTTTTTATGTTTCAGTTCTCATTAGTAGGTGAGGAAGAAGGTAAGTATTGTGATTTTCTCACTTTGTATGTGAAAAAAACTGTGGTTTTCTTTATGTTACTCATCAGCAGAATGGAGACAAAACCACAATTCTGTTAAGTTGCCTCTAGTACACAATCCAACAAACCACTTTTAAATTAAGTTCTTTAGGTTTTTAACATGATTCAATTCAGTTATGAAATTCTCTTTAATATTCAGGAAGAAACCTGCAGGCTATCCTGCAGAAGCACTTATGCAACAGCTGCTAGAACACATAAACACCTTTTATATTGCTTGATGTAAAGGCTCAGCACTCTTCATGATCTCCTCTCATATTCCATGCCATAGGAAATGGAGTCAGCTGCTTTGTGATTTGCAGATGATTCATTTAACTACTTCATCACTATCTTAAGTGTTTCTTTCTTGCTTCACAGAGTCTTCATTTGTATTGGTGGCTACAGTATAAACTCCAGTGAAAAATCCAGCCATATAAATATGACAGCCATATAAATACAACTGGAGTCTGCTTTAAACCAGGCAAAAATTAGACCAGAAAAACTATCTGTTCATAATTTTGATTAATTAATTTTTAGGTTAAATTCACTGGAGGCAGTTTCTGATCTCAGTTGTGCTTATTTTAGGCTGCTCTAGCCTTTACTATGTAGCTCACATTTCTCATCAGTGTGAGGAAGGAACCTGTTCATAGAGTGGTGTGGTTTGTATTTATCTTCATACTTCATCACATGTATTTCTTTCTTCAATGAATACAAAGTGTATTTTTCCATTTAATGTGTTGGATTAAAGTCTGATTTCTGTAAGAGTTTTTTTGTTTTAATGATAGGAATTCAACACTGCTATTAACCAATGAACCAGAAAGCCTTCCTATAAGCTTAGGAAGCTAATAAATGAGAGCAAGTATCGGTCTCTTGTGATGTTCTTCAAAGCCAGTGTATAAGGAAATCAATGACTGATGTTTTGCCATCTAATCAATAAATCACATTTGCAAAAGTTGTATTAGTTTCAAATGTTTTACTGACTTTTCTGAGTATGCAAATAAGGTATGGAAATAAAACTTACAGACCAGTGAGGTCACAATCCCTTCATGTATAGCACAGGAAAACTGAACCTGGACTAATACCTTCTGTTTTGGGCAGCAGTGAAGCTGGAACATGAAGATTAATTGGAAATAATTAATGGGAAAGCAAAAGTATGTTAAGTTGCACTATATATATACTTGAAAATTGTGAAAGAGCTATGTAAGTAGCTAAGATACTACTTGCTGAAAGACAATAAAGACATTCCAACTAACATTTTAAGCCAGAGAAAAATGTTGGGAATGGTCCAGGCAGCAGGAGGCATTGGCACAAATCAGCAGCAGCACTGATGTTACAAGAGGCAATGCATCTTTGGCATAAAGGGCAGGGAGTTAACTGCAGGTTGCTGTGATTTCCTCCTGCTGCAGAAAGTGACTGTGCAATTCAGATTGGCCCAAAATAGTTCTCAGGGGAGAATAGTGACCATTAGTGAATGATACCCAGACTCCTGAGTTTGACTGATGTTCTGAGAAGGACAGAGGAGCTGTGTGGAGCTGAAAGTCTGGATTCTCCCAGCAAGCCATTGGACTGATCATTACATGCTGTGCCTGAGAAAGACATTGTATCTATTATATAGCTGTGTTCTTCTTGAGGAATCAAGCCAATTAACTTGATCAGAACTGACAGGGAATGAGAAAAAGAGCTGCAATAAGTTATGGGGAAAATACTAAATTCTTCTAGATTACATAGCTTTTACCTAAGGGAAGGAGTTAAAGCCATTATAAGGCACTTGTGGTGTAGGACTGAATTATTGGAAAGTGCAGGAGAAGCTGCTTGCATAAATCAAGCTTCAAAAGAATTGAAGAGGCTCTCTACAATCTAGCTGGTCCCAATTCCAGGTTTATGGACAGTTTATTTGCTTGAGAGCATGACTACAAAGTTTTTGTTTATATGTCTTTGCCCAGCTGTGGGCTGCAACTTGTGCAGTAGGGCTGTACACGAGAAAGGGATAAATAGTGCCCAAATTAGAAATAAGTATATACATCTCTACATTATTTACATACAGTCCAAACTGACACTGACGTCAAATATACATCTGTAACTAAATTCCAAGACTCCCAAATTGGCCAAAGTCACTCAGGTTTCAAAATCAGATGAAAAAAGATCAGACAGAACTGTGTGTAGTGTCATTATTTTTGTTTAAAATGTGTGAGGGTGAACTCTTTATCTCCTAGATTTAGGAATTATGTGTAATCAATGTGTTAGCTGATGTAACTGGACTTTACCTTGAGCAATGGAGTCAATTATGAATGGCTGCATTCCTTCCTTTTGTATATCAGATCACAGCACAGTGTGGTAAGAAGTGGAGTCAGGAGCTGTCAGCTGCATTTTCCGTTGCTCAGTTTACTGCAGTGTGATGCCGAACTGGGAATAATATTTCCACTATTTATATACTACTAAGACATCCATTTCCTTCAGTCATGGAGCAGTAGCCACGACAGTCTATGTATAAGGTAGAAGTTTTATGCAGAGAAATACAAAAAAAATTACTGTTTGGCCGTAGTACTAATGCTGATTGAACAGGACAATCTTTTGAGTGCTTAAGATTTTGTTCATGTGAGTGAAAATTGGGAGTTAGATTGACTAAAAGTTAATAGGCTACAGTTGAACTTGGAGTAAAGTAGTACTAAGTTCTACGAAAACATGCTTTTAGGTTCGTTGCTCTTGAATTACTTTGATTATGAGAATCTCTTAGCCATCAGTACTAAGTTATCTTTGATCTGAGGGTCTAATGTGGTTAATGATTGCTTGCAGAGGCCAGTAAATGACTGTGGACCTTCCAGTTCTTTCTAGCAAGCGGACAGTTCTTCTGCTCTCTGTTGTAGCATAGGTTGATTGCTCACACATGGTTAAGTCATCAGATGGAGTTTTATAATGACTTTTTAGTTAATATCTACATAGCAGGGTAAGTATGTTATGTCTGTGGTAAGTATTCCATGAATAGCATCACATCACTGATACCTGTTTTTTTAGCTGGGTCAGTTGCTACAGCACATAGCCAAAAATAGCCTCTATAGTTGAATTATTCTGTTTGTTCTTCTCTGAGACAGCAGCTGTGGTGCATGTTTGAATTGTCATACTTCACTCACTTGGCTATGGTATGAGATGGATAGGTGCACTGCAGTTATAAACAGAAGAAGGAAAGACTTTCTAGCTATGGAGATTATATATAAAATATCTATGCTCCTGGTAATAGTAATGGATGTTTACAAGGCACTAGAGCAGTCACTGGCCAGCATTAGTTTCATACACAGGAATCTTTCCAGGGACTTGAAAGTGGCAGGCTCTCTGAATTAAGTTTTAAAAAAGAGTGTGAACTTCATTTTATTTTCCATGAAACCTGTGATTTGTTTTGTAATTTATATTAAGGCATGTGCTTAGGTGCTTTTCTCTCTGAGAGCCTGTGTGCATGAGAGCAGAATTCTAAATTTCAGGAATTACAAGAACCTTAGGCATCTCCCTTCTGGAGTATGTCATAGAATCATAGGGTAGTTTGGGTTTAAGGGGGCGTTAAAGATCACCTAGTTCCAATCCCCTGCCATGGGCAGGGACATGTGCCACTAGACCTGATTGCTCGAAGCCCATCCACCTTGGCCTTGAACACTGCCATGGATGGGGCATCCACAGCTTCTCTGGATAACCTATTCCAGCGCCTCAGCACCCTCACAGTGAGGGATTTCTTCCTATTATCTAATGCAAATCTGCCTTCTTTCAATTTGAAGCAATTCCAGGTGATGTGATCTGGTTTCTAAGCAATTTAATTTCTTAATCACTTGGCTGATTAGGATGGCAAGGATGTTTTCAAAATAACCCTGGTTTTGTCATCTCTGTTTCGTTAAGAAAGTAAAGAATTAAAAAAATAGGAATTTCTAGCTATTACTCTTTCTACTGGGCATATTCCTTATGGATATAAAAGTATGCTTTTCTAGCTGACCAAACCTATAATGATAATAATAATAAAAAAAACCCCTTACTTGAAGAAGAGCAAAGGAGTAAATGCAATATCCAAAATGGTTCATTTCTTGTAGACACACTTGTCAAGATTTGATGTTCCAGTCTCAAAGTTTTATAAGGGATAAATGTAGCCAATTAGTAGAAAAATAGTAGATCTGTAAATATGAGGGATTTCTTCCTATGTAAAACATTCATGGACATTCTTGTCCATCTGGGACAAACAGATTCCTGCTAATATATTTAGAAAGCAAGCTGGATAAAAAATACCATCTTCAGAGCATTAGCAGTACAACTGAAAATACTGTGCTAAATACAGATCATTATTACAGAACAGAATGGCTGCATTCTGTAAATTGTGGGTTTATGTGGGTGAGATATTATATGTTAATCTTCCCACTATTTAAAATACAGTTTTAATCTTATGCCAAATAAGATTGCCACCTTGCTTTTCCACCAGCAGAGCTGAAGCCCAGGTTGGTGGCTCTGGTGATGTCAGGTTATGCCAGCAGAAGTTTTGCTTTGACTGGAAAACTGGGCACTGTTTATATCCTGAAGTTACTTTGAGATGATTTACTGTGTGCTTATTAATGTGTGGATGAAAGCCAACATGCAAATGTTATTAATCTATGGGTGAGCAGTTATTGAATGATAAGGAATTAAAGCCAGGAATAAATACTGATTGCTTTTGTTTGAAGTTGTATTTTGCTAATTTAATTTTATTTTTTTTTTATACAGCACCTATAATCTTTGTTTAGGGGAGATTGTAAGTCCACCATATGTGTGTTAGCTTTTTCAGAAAGTTTTTTTTTCTATGGGTATGTAAAAAGTCATGTGTTGAAGAAATATTTAGAATAGTAAATCTGTGCAGAGCATTCGATACAGCAAAGACAAACATACATGGCTGGGAGGAGGAAGCAGAACTCTTGATCTAGAAAAAGGCACCAAATTTGGACTATTAAGGCAGAAAAGGAGCACAAAGCTGTAGTGTAGGTGAGAAATTTTAATTTAAGAAAGCATTTTTCAGGTAAATGAAAGAGCTATTACATTTTTCTATGTAAATAGCGACTTTAATACAAATGGTATACATTTAATTAATATAAATGTGCTTTTGAATAAAACTGTAGGCACAGTTTATTAATAAAATATTCATATTATGCTAATTTGTATCTGCTAGGTATTCACTATTTCCCGTGCATATATTAAGTATTCATTTAGAACTTGAACAATAATGAATTTCAGTGTTTAAATTTCTCTTATGGAAATTAAAGGCTACACCTAGCAATTTTGATCTTGTTCCAGCAAGATGTATGGAAGTATTTTGTGGTAGTGATACTGTATTGCTAGTGATTTCCAGAGTTCCTTTATTCATCTAAACAATATATGAAGGGTAGTTTTGATGATGGGGTTAAATTATAACGAATATAAATTCATTATAATTTAAGAAGTTACTGTTTCTCTGCTCTCTGAATTTCTTTGCTTTGTGGAGCTTTTGTTGAGGGTTTTTTCCCCCTCTGCTTCTCAGCTCCTATGAGATGTCAATGTTATAACTTAATGAAATTCTATCACTTCCTCACACTTGGCTTCGACAACTCTGGTATGAAACATTTTCACTGCAGGGTTTCTCTGAATTATTATCAAAGTAGAAAAAGGGACACTCTATCATTAATTTCAAAGTCTGAAAAATACTCTGTTCCTTAAGACTACCTTTTAAGAGCAGAATTCATGCTAGTAAAACAATTATTTTATATCAAATGAACAATGATGAATAATTACTTTTGCTGTGAAGCTCCTGGTGTAAGGTGTATCCAGCAATGCAAAAAAAAAACCCCTCAGTAAAACTGGAAGAAGCAATTATGAGGCTAACAAGGCTAATTAGTTGAAACAGTACTTGCAGGTATTTGAACTCTTTCAGGATTTGGCTGCACATAGCCAAAATTAAAGAAATGGTGAAACTAAATGATATCTTTATCATTATCATTTATCATTACAGCAGTGTAATGACCATAAGGGAAGTGATCAGTTATGCTTGAGTTTTGTTAGACCCCAGTACAACTGCTCTGAGGAGTGAGCTGCAATTGATTGTAGACTAGAAGGCTGTAGTGACAAAGATGTGTTCAAAGATGAATTTTTTTGAGATTGCAGTGTAAATTCTTCCTGAAAAAAAGAAAAACTTGCTCTGACTTGAATTTCTAAATCACTTGGAAAATTCTTGAAATTCAAACTTTCCTGTTCTAATATACTGGACAGTTATAGAAAGTTGTGTTTTCTGAGTTATTACATCTCCGGTTGTTTTATTTCATTGGTGGAAAAAGTGATATTAACTGACCACTCATTCAATACCATAAAAGCTTTTAAAGCCATTAACATTGTTTAAGTTTAGTCAGGAATATAAAGGGTTTGAAACTGTCAATGCACTTCCTGTGGATTATACGCGCAGTAACTTGTAAGTGCCATGGGTGCTTCAAACTTGCCTCTGCAATTTTTTATTTTTTAAATTATTTACTCTTTTCTGGCTGTTTACATTATTTGGATTCTCATTTATTTATTCCTTCTGCAGCAACTTAGTGAAGGTATTAAATGGTTTATTTCAGTAGGAGTAGATATAAGCATGCCACAGCCTCTACTATAAATTGAAAACTTTAGCATATCTGCAGCATTCGCACGATGATATCCCATAAGGGAGAAATAACTTTTCCCTTTTAAATTAAGGAAGAATAGAATAGATCCAGTAGTCTCAAGAGTACAGGCTGTGTGTATGCGTCTGTATAGTCCTTTGAGTACAGTACACGCGAGAAAGCTAAATGCAACTTTAGGACATTGATTATTTTACCATTGGGCTGTATTGGCTGTTTACTACCTTAGTGGTAATCCTCACATGAGAGATATTTTCCTCTTGCTGTCTGAGCAGTGCTTGAAATTTGGAAGTTGAATATAAGAAATGAAAAATTAAGATGATGCATTAATATGCTAACAGTAGAGAAGCATCAGCACCAGCACAAAGGGTAGATCACAGCTGGAAAAAGACTTGAGGCTTTGTGGGTATTTTCCATGTTTCATCAGGCTAAAAGAGAAAACTTTTTTAGCCTAAGCCTAGTCCCATGTATGTGACATGCCCCAGAGTTATTCCCTGATACCTTTGTAAGATTAATCAGTATAAGATGAAGTCTGGGGATGCTTCTGACAATCTGGACTATGACAGAGGCAATATGAAGACAGGATCTTTACAAATGTACCATAAATCTTAGTGGGTCACATGCTGCACGAAGGAAAAGGTCTTATAAGAAGTAATTTTAACAGAATGGTTAACCTTTATTGGGTGCATATAAGAGTGAATAATTCAATTTAATAGGAGTCCATGGAAAATACTTTCTTATCTCTTTGGATACTAGCTTTAAGATTTGTCTGGGAGAGTCAAACTGATAAATAATGTAAAAATAAATGTAAGTGCATCCTCTTCCCGATTTTCAGAGTGTTTGGAATTGATCAGCATTCTGTTCAAATTGAAACACTGAATTGTTCCATTTAATGTTATTTTTAAAATTTTGTGCTTTGCACATCTGTGACTTGAATTTCACTTGAAATTACTCGAGAATATGGTTCAGTGTCTTCATTGAAGATGTCCTTGTTACCTGCATCTGGAAGGGTCTGGAGACATTTTAAGACACCAGTAATCCTAAATTCCTGCATTAAGATTAATTCTGTGCTCTACATCTTTAAAAATGTGAGAAATTACAGTAGTTGAAAGTAGTGTGTGGCACTGGACTCTTTTAGGAGCTACAAATAAAGATAAGACCTTGATACTTGTTGTTTTTTTTCTGCAGGTATAAAACACGATAGTTTCTCTACATTGATCTAAAGCATCTGATGTTATCAGTGAATGAGTAAGCGGCTGTGTGTCAGCTTATGACAAAGTTGTAATGGACAGACATATTCACACAAGAGCTTAAAGATCCTGCTCTCTTACTATTGTTCCAGATGAACATAGTCCATTATAGAAAAAAACTCACAATTGCTTTGTAGAAATAGGTCTGTATATTTCTGGAATTTGACACAAAACACCATCAGCTGAACTTCTCTTTTTAAATCCTTTCCAACAGAAATAATTTACAATTTTTATTTAGAAGGAAATGGGCCATGGCTCTGTTTGTATCTGCCGTCTGCATTACTTTTGTTCACTTGTAAATGCATGCTGACAGAACTCAGCCAAAATGGTAAATGCTGGCCAATACTGTTTAGACTAACAATATAAATTAGAGCTCGAGAGCTCTCAGCATCCACAAGGCATGTAATTAACCACTCAGCAGCCTCCTACCACCACTTACTCAGTTTTTACATACCACTAGCGACAAAGTTAATTGCCATGGCTCTTCTGCTGGAACATGTGCACGGGAGCCCTTCTCTGTGTGGAGTTGCCCAATGTGTTGCAGTTACTCTTCTTACTGGGGTAGATGCTGGTAGCCGGTGATGACCAACAGGAGGCACTGGCACACCACGGGGTGAGCAAACACAGACGTGTGCAGGGTTTGTCTCAGCCCACAGCCCAAACTGCCAGGACAGACACAAGGTGGGTGAGGCATTTTACCAACAAGCAAGGTGACACAGCCCACAGACACAAGGTGGGTGAGGCATTTTACCAACAAGCAAAGTGACTGCTGGGGGGAAGGGAATGCTTTGATGGCAAAGTAAAAGGAGAATGGAATGAAGTGGTTGAGTGGCAGTGAAGTGAATATACTGCAGAGAAAGAGAAAGAAAAGGAGAAGACAAGCTCAGAACAGCCACTTACAGAACATGGGGAGAGAGAACCGAGGCATAATCCTAGAGACTCTCAGAGTGTCTGCTGCTGTTGGGTTGTTTCTGTGCCTCTTATTTTCAATTTACCTTTACTTCCCCAATAGCATGTACAGAAAGAGCTTCTAGTGTCCCTGAAGTAAAGGACAGATTTTCGTTCCTCTTTTGGCTTTTTTTGTTACTCAGAGTTTTTTGTACTAAAATTAAATTAATGATAAGTTACCATATGAAATTTTACTCTGCATCATACCAGCATCAATCAGATGTTACTGACTTCAGTTTGCCTTCCTGGGTTTTTTGGGGTTTTTTTTGGTATGAATGTAGCCAGACCAAATTTTCTAAACAAAGTTTAGACCCATTGGTTCCTAAGAGTAGAGCTTTGAATTGCTCTTTGGAGATACAATAAATTCCTGTGTTTGTGCTACCATTTACGCTATGGGTAAAATTATGGCAGATGGGCCTCCAAATGAGATGTCAGAAAGTGTTGTGATGTGATGCTCAGGATTTTGATGATGGAAAATAGCAGAATGTGAAAAACAATGTACCATCTTTAATCAATTTATCTCTTATTTTAACTGCCACAGTCTGGAATTCAATAAAACAGCACTGAATGATTTCATGGGCACCAGACACAATGGTAATTTTATTTTTACTTTCTAAGATGTAGTGAACCTATTAAGTACGTCACACAGCAATGGAAAATTTTGCAAGAGGACAATAATCATAATGTTCAGGTAACAGTCAGAATATATGCTATTATCTGAACTGTTGACATTTTGTATAAATTCATTATCAACTTCAGAGAAAAAGTTGCAGTTCACAAGAGGGAACTGTGAAATGTTTCATCAGAGAGATGAGGAAAGTACACAGACCCCTCCCATTGTGAAAGCTCAGTAAAAGATGTGCATATAGTTTGACAGGAAAGGGACAAGACATGGACAGAACACTCTGAGCATTCAGGCAGTGTAGTCTGGCACAAATACAGAACTACTGCCAGACAGGCGTCAGACCAAACTAGGAGGATAGGCATTTTATCATCTTTATGTCATTATATACCCACCTTCTTTCCTACTTCTGAAAGGCAGAGGAGTAGCAAAGGAGATGATATACAGTCCTGTGCAGGAATTAGAGGTGGCAGATGTGCAGCATATTGTGAACCATTGTCTAGACTGGCTGGTAAGTCAAGGGAAGTCATTTAATTTTTGTCCTACATAAACCCATTCTTTGCCCTTTTCAAATTAGTCACTGGGTATTTCAAAAGGTAACAGGAATGTCAGATAAGTTAACCTTCATTGCTCAGATGATGTACCAAGTTTCAAGAGCAAAGAATTGGCCTCTTTTCTGCTCCATTAGCTCCACTGGTATCACAAGGACAGTGTAATTATTTACTCAGCTCAGTGGGAAAAATCAGCTCCACTGCATTTTGTACTTCCTCTGCTTCATATCTGTAAGGAACGGGAATGTATCATTAGGAAAACTTTAACATTATAAATATACTAGACAGGCATGAGACTGCCCAGAGACTAACAATGTAGTATCTAGTAATTTTTCCTGGATTCACTTTTTTTTTTTTCCAGACTGAGACTGGCTCCTTGGTAAGCCCATACTATTGTATTTTGCAGAGCATTTCATAGCAGTGAAATGGTTTGTAAACATTTTCTTAATTCCTACTATATTAATAAGTTGGTGCTATAATATGTAGAGCTTTAAGTACTAACTGTTGGATCTAATCTTCAAGTTTAATCATGAAAGGATAGTACAGCTTGTTTGCAACCCCCTTTTTACTCCTCACTTGTACAGTACCCTCTGTCTGGTCAGTCATTAAAAAGACATTTGGGATCTTCATGATAGTCTTCAGGTGATGGAATGGAAGATGCTGTAAAATATTTGTATTCGTATGTGAAATAGCTATTTTGTTCAATACATGATAAACAGCCTGGTGGGAGAGAGGAAGCACAGTTTTGGTTTTTTTTTCTTTTTTCTTTTTTTTAAGAAGAAAGCTTTAAAACTTTTTCTTGTTTGTATTCCATGTGTTCAGCATCATGATGGAACTTTACAGTCTGAGCAGTCTTTTCTGTTATGAAAAATGCAAAATGGTGCTCTGCTGTCACTGCCAGGTCACACATGGTTCCATGCCTCTTTTTACTGAGCATGCAGTGCTTTCCTTGGAAAGATGGAAGAGAAGCAGCTATAGTGTTGTGATTCCAAAATGTGGAATCCATTATGCTGATTTCACATAAAGAAGCTATTTTTGAAACTCTAAATTAGCCTGCTTAAAAGACTTTGCGGTGAGCATCTTTGGAATAACAGGTATTTCTGTAGAATTTTCAAGTGTTTCCTTCACTTGTTCCTCATTACATCCCTGTCTTTTGAATAATGTTTTCTCTAAAGCTGCAATGTAGTAGCACCCTAATTTTGCCCAATTTTGTCTTTTGAATTTCATATTAATGCTTTTTACTGTTTAAGTAATGAGAAGATGTAGTCCATCCTGCTTAGCTCAATGGAATTTACATATTTTATAGCAAATGCTTCTTCTGTGTAAGAAATTTTGTTTCAAGTGCATAAAAAAATAAATAACTGCAATGTGATGCTTCTACTCCAAGAAAATTGAAGGGGTACTGAGTGATACTGGGAAGAATAAAATGGAGGGAGCATGGAAGTGTAGGAGAATACTGAAATAACTGTTAAAATTCTGAACCTGTACTTTACATTGTAAGAGAAAACAAATCTTTATCATGAAAAGTTTGGTAGTAGGTTCCTAAATAGCATTTTGTAGAGATGTTAACAGATGAACATGACAGAATTTTCTTCAAAACCCATCTCAGTTTCTTCAAACTGTACTGTGTTTGAAAGGAGAACAAGATGTGTTTGCTTTGAGAGAGAGAAGCGAGAAAGAAAGAGAGAGAAGGGTGGGTCAGCCTTCTCATATTAAAGGAGGATGAGAATTCTGTCAGTGGAAAGGCAACATGTAGCCATAGAGCTAGGAGGAAAATCAGGAACATAAGATGACTTTAGATAATTGACAGCCCAGGACTGTATTTTCCAAGGAATGTCTGCATTTTAAAGTGCCTGGATGGTTAACTCTGGAAACTAATGACTTCAAGTCTAGCTACTTAGTGTGCAAACCAGGCTTCTTTTTACCTCTCTCTCATACATTTGGTACCACGGTAACTGTCCATCTGTTTCTTTCACATGGTTTTAAGCTGTAAGGTCCTGATAACTATTCCATTTTCCTTGCTTTCCTTGGCCAACATTTTAAGGTTTGGGATTTCCTTCCGCTATAGGCTATCAGCCAGAAAAAGATAAACTATCCAGTAGCCTGGGTGGGGCCAGACCACTAGCTCCCATCTGCTGAACACCCCAAGACAATGTTATTTTTTACCAGTTTGAAGCAGCCTGAATATCTTATTTCTTCCACTGTGCTCTTTTCCACTGACTTTCACCTTAGCAGCCTTGCTTGATTTAACTCCTGGCAGTCAGGTAAATTGATATCAAGCTGATAACCTGTGTAGCATATGCCATCTGTAAAAGCAATGCATAACTGCTTAATACTCCACAGAAGATTTCTGTAATACTCTTTCATGAAAGAAATTTGAGAGCTATGTAAACATGTTGTTTTTATATGAATGGTGTTCAGTAATGTAAAACAGTCATAATTTTGCACTGTACTGTTTTTGCATTAAATGAGTTTTTATGAAATTCTGTTATTAAACTAAGCACATTCTTGACAGTATTGAAATACTGTAGCCTAATTAATACTTATAGAAGGTGCTTTTATAAAGAAGAAGTATTTAAATGCAAATGCAGTTCTTCAGACAAATGTCCTTTCTTGTGTTTGGACAATGAAACAAAGCAGTGCTTATTACTGATTCACTGCAAGGCTGTCATTTTGCACAGTTCAGTCTGCATGACATAAATCTAAAGAACAAAAGCAAATAAGTAATTTCATCATTATGGAAGGGACCAAGCTTAGCACTGTAACCTACAGTGTCTGTAATGTATAATGGAGTATAGCTGTGTCACATGCAGTATTTAACTCAGTAGAAAACAAGCACTATGGTAAGCCATGTGATGTGAATACATTGACCTATTTTCACTTCTGTTGCTGTTCACTGCATATTGATTTTTTTGCTAACTGATCCTGTTTATATTACTGCATCTTAGTATATATTCATATATAGTCTTCATTGCTGGAATATGGGAGTGATTAAAAACATAAATTTCTGTGTATTTCAGTTAACTGTAATGCAAATTTTGTGGATGTAATACAGTGCTTCTCTTCTGCTTTTAGAGAGTCACTTGTAATTTAGGTTTCATTCTTAGCCCTCCATTAAATATAAACTGTTAATGGAACCTTTTAGGGTTTATAAAATGTATCTGGAGTTTATTCATATATTACTTTTTCAGCAGGAGCATTTGCTTGAGTGGATTTAGGGGAATCATTTTCACTATGACGACAATTAAGCAATACAGCAGTTTGCTCAAAGAAGCTCTACAGTCTCCATACTTGGAGATTTTCAAGACTAGACAGGATAAAGCCCAGATCAACCTGGTTTGGTCTAATAACTGGTCATATGTGGTTTCTAGCATTAATCTGTGCAAATTAAAATTCCAAAGACCCTACTTAGAAAAAGCATAGTCTATTAAATATCCAGCTGTGCTGTATCTGTATCCATTGACTATAATTTCTTGTGACTGTGATAACATTTTAAAGTGGTTGGATAGCCTGTGATTACGAAATGACCTAAGTCGTCCTGGTGCACAGAGATGAGTAGCAAGTGAGAAATCAACGTGAAGCGATTGCAAAATGCCGTTGCTACTTCATCATGTAATAGTTGTGATCCCACAGTAAAGTAACTCATGCCCAGTGGTGGTAATTTGACTACAGACTATGACAATGATTCACATCCTAGACACGAGAGCCACTGTTCAGCTGAATTACAAGCATATAAATTAAATACATGGATATCTGTGAGGTATGATTATGGATAATTTGCTGGAGAAGCACAACATATGGTTCTATCATGGTACTCATGATAAAGCCCTATAATACTACGTGCTCTATCTGGTGTCCCACAGCCAGTGGGCTTCATCTCTGCCGGTGTGTATTCCAACTGCTGTGACATCCTGCAGTCTAGATCTCTCTGTAATAATTTCCATTTGCCATGGGCCAGGAGAATCTTCCCCCTTGGCAATCTTTTGTATCTGTCAAGATATATCATTAGTTGCTATTCCAGAAGTAAAACCAGAAAAACAAGCATAAGATGACTAAAGTCTGCAATTTAAAAAAAGACCAGAGTGTGACAGATTTGTTCTTAAATCCCCAGAATTTTTGTTTTGGGAGAAGCTGTGTCTCTTAAGTTGTATGAAACACAGGTAACAAAGATTAAAGACCATGAGCCATTGTCATGTCAGTACTTTTGACTTGGTTCTTTTTCTGTCCCAGGGCATTCATGTCAGACTGTGTTGAGAAGAATTCTTTCTTTCAGGAAACCAATGCCCTCTCCTGCCAAACACTGCTTTTTATATGAAAAGCACTTTCTTTGTGCTTCCCCTTCTTCTGAGTAACAATGCTTTTCTTCTGACGCATGATTTTAAAGCATGTATTTTGTGCATGTTGGAATTCATTCTTTTCTTCCCTTGGTGTGTTTACCTGTGCAGAAAACCCTTCTGAGTTCCGTCTGAGAATACCCTTAAGTCAAATTTAACTAGAATATTGTAGTGTAGATTGGAATAATGTATTTCTATTTCATCTGTATCCAGTTTTATCAACTGGATTTGTACCCAATTAGGAAAGGAAACCTGTTACTAAGGGTTTCTATTTATTGTTCTTTCTGCTGTTACCCATCTTTTATGTTTCCATCTTCCTGAGGAAATGTAATATTATATTCTTACTATTCTGCATTTGCTTTGTCCTTTGTTACACACACACACATATTTACCAAATTCAGCAAGTTGTAACTGTTAAATATTGAGTTGATTTCAAAGCCTTCGAGTGACAAAATAGAAGGCTAATGCTTCTGACTGAATCTGCTTGACTCTTATCAGTGACCAGAGTGCAACAGTTGTTCATCAAAACCATTTCTAAAAAATCTCTTTTATATTATTCTCAAGAGTCAGAAGGAATAATACACATTCAGAAATCTGGAATGCCAAATTATACCTGTGTTGCATACATATAACCATGTAGTCCTTATAAAACAGATGAGTTGCATGAACCCATAGATAGATAAGTCCCTTAGGAAATATTTATAAATGTAAAAGCCTGGTCTGTGTCCCTATGTGTTTACTTAATCTCTGGTAAAAGGGAATCTTTAAGGTTTGATCAAGTGCTTGCCAGAGAACCAGAGAGTAATGAACAAATACTGCTTTTGTGTCTTGTAATTGATAGATACCTCTGTCTGTAAGTCTGTCATTTGTAGTATTCTATTCATGCACCTAAATTTATGTTCACTTTATTCAGGTTTTTGTGCTTGGGAAGAAAAATGTTGAAGGATTTCTTGAAATAGAAAATTTTTAGGAGAATCAGCAAAGTTGAAAAGCATTCCTAAATTTGAGAGGAATGTCCATAGAATTTATTGTTTGATCTCACCATCCAAGTCATTTTATTCAGTTCCAGTACTTGTTTTACAAATGTTCCAAAAACCAGTGTTTGAGACTCTCAAGGGAAAGAAAGGCTATTTATTAAATTTGTCAGGTCTGGCATAAATCATAACCCTGTTGCACTTGATGTTGTACAAACAGAGTTAATAAATGATCCTTGCCCCAGGTGCTTAGGAATTAAGTCTAAGACATAAGATGGTGTGTAGGTATGACAAATAGAAGAGTAAAGAAACACAATAAATAGTACCAGTCAGGAAGACAGATTATTTCCTGGCATATGAGCATCAAGGGTTTTGTAGACTTTCCAGAAAGGCCAAGTTTTCATAAAGGATTTAAAGGGCAGGGGGAGGGGAGTATCTTTACAGTATTTATAGGCAAATCCTTGCAATCATGAGAGGGAATATGGAAGAAAAGCTGGAGTTAGCTTGTATGGAAGTTAACAGACAATTTAGCTTGTTATACAATTTTAGGGCATAACATTTCACTTATGACTGAGGGTGAGATGCAGCTTGCTTTATTAGCATTTCCTCTAGATTTAGAACATAGGTAGGAAAAAAGTTAGTAGGTGGAGGTGTTAACTAAGATAGTCTGAAATTGCTCCGGGAGATTCCAAAGACTGTTACAGTTATTCCTTCCTTATTTGACTGACAACTCTAAAGGCTCAGTGTTAGAACACTGGATTTCCCTTCAAATATTTCACTTCAAATTGCATGAGCAAGTAATGGTGAGTGTCCTAGTTCTGATATCAAGATGAGTTTGGTTAATTACTTCAATGAGTAAACAGATATATATATATATATGTATATATATCTCTATATCTTGAGAGGAACATACATAGAGAAAGAGAAGAAGCTGACTATCCAATAACAATGTAATAAATGACTTCCTCATACCAATAATGAAAAGCAAACTGGCAGAGCAGCTAAAAATACAGAAGTAAAAATAGTTTTAGTTCATCATTTAGAGGAAATTATCCATTGAGAAGTCTGGTAGATTGCCAGTGCCTCAGCCTTCACACCCAAATGCATAGGAAGAATAGAGAGGCAATTAATGAAAGGATTTTCTTTTTGTAAGATAAAAAGTCTTTTTAATGGTTCTACAGCAACTGTAATTATTTAAGAACAGCACTAATTCCAAGCAGAAATTTGAATATTTGGGTAGTTTGTGCAAGCCCTCACATTTGTACTGTAGAATGAACAAAAAAAAAATTAACCACATTTATTTCCCAAATAACTGAAAGCAGCAAAAACTTTCAGAGAAAGTAATATTGTGAAAGCTGTATAAGGCAGCAGGATTAAAAGAACTAACTGAAATCATCCTGATTCAGCAAAGCTGACTGAAGTACCTACATGTTCCCTGTTAAGCAATCCTTCTATCACAATGTGATCAGACTGAGCTAAATGTGCATAATCCTTCAGCAAGTTGCAGTCACCATAACCTGTAAGGAAGAACAAAAATGCTGACGAGTGTCTGTGGAAAAGGGAGGAAGTTACATTATACTATTTCATCAGTACACAGCCATCTGTGACAGTTCAACAGCTCAGAAAAGGTAGATTATCTCAAGGAAGAGTAAGGCAAAAATTTTTCTTGGTTAAAATTGCAAATATCACATGACACTGCTCTGAAGAAGTAGCACATATATTCAGTATCTCTGAATGCTGTTGGTTTCTGTTACTTGACATAGGTCTGGTGCAACTGTAATTTTCAGTGAGAGTATCAATGTCATTCTTCATATACATGGATGAATTGGAAACTACAGTTTGTCCCATCCTGTGGAAGACGAAAATTTTCATCTGATAGTTGAGTAGGGCTTCCTTGAAAGCCCCAACTGGGGAGCTTTTTGTGTGTGTACTGGTTTTTCTGGTTGGTGTTACTGTTTTTTGTTTACTTTTTAAATTTTTTTTTTTGTTTACATTGAAACAAACTGCACATGCTGTAGTAATTATTCTTTCAGTACTGAGGTTCTGTGATGGAACATACAGTGTAATAATCAGACCAGGTTTTTTTGTGTAATTGTAAGTGACAGATGTCTGAGGCTCACAGTCATTTTAGCCTGACATTTGCAATTATTGCAGCAGTATTGATGGAAGAGGATTAAGGAGCTCTCAGATGCCAAACCTCATTATTTCAACTTTATGTAGAGCTGTCAAGTCCTAATAATTCCGCAGGGATTTAGCCTTTACAGCCTAAAAAGGCATGCAAAAGGTTTTCATAACAATCTTAAAACTATTATAGACTATCAAAATGTAAATTATCATAGTTTAATGAATATCTAATGACTATCTTTTATAACTTTCACTTAGTAATTTTATAATTGTGCCCTATTTTCTGAGTGGCATAGTGGTCAACAGTGATATCCCTTAAATATGTCTTAAAACTGTCTATTTTTCCTGGCATCTTAGCATTGTGATTCATGAGAGTGCATAGTCTAGTCCAATGAAAGTATATCCAATGTGCAATAAAATGGATTGGATAGTTTTTCTTTTCTTCTGACATCTTCATGTCAACAATCTGCAGTCTGGTCTTTCAAGTTTTTTTAAAGGGAGATAATTCATAAAGAGCTTCTGTGCTTTATTTTTTAGACACTTTCATGAAAAATGAGTCATTCTCAGTATGCTGCTGAACTCTTTTGTAGTATTGCAGGATACTTTAAAATGAAATGATTCCATGGAGAATTGATTTTAGTCTATACCCTCTTCTTTTGGAGATTCTGAATACCTACCTGTAAAATGCTATTTTTTAAATCTTAGTGTGTTCAGGAAGCTAACTCAGGTTTAAAATCTCAGATGAAAGAAACATTCTTTGTATTAGACCTAGCTGTTTCTCTTTAATGACTTTTTTTCTGACACCCTCTGCAAAGACAGGTAGTGGATTGTGTGCCTTAAAGATGACCCTTTGTAGCTGCTGGCAGACTCTTAACACGAAGACTTTTTCATACTGAAGATTTTGTTCCTTTAGTAGTTTAAAGTTTCACAAGAAGTCTACATGAAACTTAGCACTTTGACCAGCACAGTTATTTCATCTTTATGGATGAAAGAAGCTGATGTTTTTAGAGATAATGAATGGGCACTGAAAATGCATCCAGAGACAAAGTAGGCTCTTATGGAATACCAGTGTGTTCCACTCAGTTATATTTATTTGTTAAAACTTAGATTGACTGTATTCCACTTTTATAATTGGATTCAGAGGTGTTGCTTTAATTCCACATTTGTAACAATTAATTATAGCAGTCTAACAGAGGAGGTGAAAAATGCGGCAAGTGCAGAGCAAGAGGCCGCAATATTTCTGTTTGACTGAAATGGACCAAGGTTTAACTGCTGTGATAATGTGTTTGTTCAAGAATAGCAACAATCCAATAGGATTTCCAGTCTGCTTAGAGCTCTTCTGAAGAAAAAATGCCTATAAAATGTAAGCAGACTTTTGCTTACTTTCTCAAAGTTGTTTTTGATTTTCAGCCACAACTGGTAACACTTTCATAGTCTGATAAAGATGCTGAAATCAAGTTTCCGTTTATCCATTGACTTGCTGAAACATATTCATACTCCTGACAGCCTCTCAGGATGTATTTGGCTGTCTCAGGATGGAAGATGTTGCTTTTTCGTGGCCAGGCTCTGCTTGCCCTTTCCTCGTTGCAATTAAGCGTGGACTTGGGACCACTGTAAGAGCCCTTTTGAACTCCAGCTTTCTGCACTAAACCTGTCCAAGGATTATCCAAACTTTTCAAGGCAGGTGCTGGATTATATCCAGCGTGTTTTAACACTAGTTTACTATTGAATGAAACCGTTGGTCTCAGTGATAAAGTAGATGCCCTCTTTGTGAGCAGAAGACCTCCACAGGAGACAACAGAATCATGGAATATCTTGAGCTGGAAGAGATTCCTAACAATCATCGAATCCAACTCCCTACTACCTCAAAATGAATCATATGACCAAGAGTATAATTGAGATGCTCTTTGGTCTCTGACAGGCTTGGAGCTGTGACCACTTTCTGAGGGAGCCTGTTCCACTGACTGACCACCCTCTCAGTGTTAATTTTTATTAGAATACATAAAAATTATGCTATTAAAGCAAATGCTTGTTTTTCCAGTATAGCCAAAAGCCTGAGATTGGTAGATAATAACACTTCTAACTCCTACCTATCACTTTTGGATTTTGAGAAAAATGTAGAGGCAGAAATCCCACCTAATTCTAAACATAGGTCTCTTTCTTCTTCAGAATGCCACAGGATTGTGGGTAAAGCATTATATCAGTAAACCCAAAAGAATTATTTGTGAGATACAAGACTCAAAAAGAGAAATAAGAATAGCAGAAATAAACAGAAATGGATTTATAAGTAAGGTAAAACTGAAAAAAACTATAAAACCCCTTGCCCAAATCCTGAGCCCTGTTCATTTTCTTATTCTAATTTACATTGTGTAATTCCAGTGAAAACTGGAATTCCAGTGAAATTCCAGTGTGTAATTCCAGTGAAAACATTGTGTAATTCCAGTGAAAACTGATCTACAACAAGTAAAAGAATACAAGATATATTGAGATGCAGACAGCAAAAAGGTAAGAGGACAATTTTGTGCAATTAAAAATGAAGAATAAATCTCTCTTTCTACCCAACAGCGATAGCACTCTAGGAAATTTTGTGGCTTTAGGGAAACTGTTCTTTGGCCAGAAGAATTAGAACTGTGCTAAAGTCACCAAAGTGCGGCAGGCATGCTTGAGGGAAGGAGGTACATAGCATCACTGACATGGAAGTGCTTTTATAGAAATATGTTTTATAGCTACATGAAATTTTGACCTGGCAAAAGTATTAATCAGATCCTGGGCTGCAGTGCTTGCTTATTGAATGGTTTTTTGTCTAATTTTTAATAACAATCAGTTTTTCATCCGTTAGTCATCAAGACATAATAGCATTTGGTGTATTCCTCCTTGACAGCTCAAAGACCATCAAGAATTTGGCTGCTGGTTTGACTTTTTGTGTTTGCTGTGAATGATTACTGTAGATCTTACGCTCACTCTTTTTTCCCCACTTCAATTTGTAGTTAGCTGGTTTGCCTGGAGCCCAGTAATTTGTTGCTATGACTGTTGGATGCTATCCCATGTTTTGTGTCTTTAATGAGCTCAATGGTTTGTTTTGAGCTTCTGCATCTGGTAAAGATAATAAGCATGACATCTCTGTTAGTCACAGCCCTGCCTGCAGTGAAGGGCACACTGAGTTTTGGGCTTAAAATAGATTTTTCTTCTATAGTCTGTGTGCTCAAGCCTACAATAATTACTGAACAAAATGTTCTTAGACATTTGCCTGAATAGCATCAATCAATGGCACTGTTTATGAAGGAGAAAGCTATTTTTGAGACATAAAGAGGCTATGCATATAAGCTGGCATTTACTTTCCTGTAGTTCCAAAATCTAGACCTGACATTTTGTTTCCATTGTAATTTAATCAGTAGGTACGCTTTGATCAGACAGTCAGAAGTCTGTGTGAGCTCTTTCCCTACAAAACAACAGTTTGGGAGGGCCACTCCCTTTTGTCCTGAAACAATAGACCATTAGCTCTTTGTTACATCAATAGCCATATTGGATTGGTTTTAAGGAAAACTCACAGCGTTCATCTGTGCAACAGGAAACTGACAGAAACAGAAAAAAATCCAGGGAGAATCTTCACCTAGTGAGTGACGTGAAGAGGTGGGGTTTGTTTATCCAGAGAATAGGGATAGTCTTGCTTTATTAAAATGGGCTTTGTCTCTCTTTTGTAGAAATTCTCCAAGACTAATTTAGCCTCTTATTCTGCTAAGTCGTTCTCTCCAGGAATCTTCCCTGTACCAGATAGAGCCTTAAACCAGGTAGCTTCTATGGAGATTAATGTCTGAGCCTCTTCCATTAAAAGATGCACATTAAGAATGTATCTTTTGGGGCCAGCTGTTGCAACTATTAGTAGCCACAGTGGGAATTAGCAGAATATTTCTTTGGAAATACTGTAAATTGGTCTTAAATGCAATAGAAGATGTAGTATCTGGTGTCTGGCAGTGCTTCATAGATTAGCAAGTCATAAAGTCCCATGGTCATGTGAACAGGGAGGATGAGTAATTAGAGCACAGTAACACAAATGTTGCTCTGGAGTGACAGGTTGGTGCTGGCTGCTGAGCTGAAAGAACTGCCCCGGGGCACACTCTCAGTCAGCTGCAAATGCAATCAGCATTAGCTGAGTGCTGCAACTTGTCCAGGCGTGTAAGCTGTTACTTAACGAAATATTGTTTCTGATACGCAAGTTATTCAATAAAGACAATGGAGTAGCTATATTTTAGCCAGAGGATACAATTAGTTTTTTGGGAAACGGCAGAGTTTGGAGGAAACAGCAGTGCTATCCCTGAAACGTTATCCATTGTATTTGTTTCCCAAGGAGTCCAGTTCTCTGATAAAATCAGGAAAGCATAAAAAGCATTTAAATTTGGGTAAGAGTGAAAAAAAAAGAAACATAACATTTCCAGACCTTTCCTCCTCACATGATGAGCACCGAGGCCCAGTTGGTTTTAAAGAAAGGGAGAGAGTTTCATGATTTCTTCCATCAGGTGAAAGAAGTCATCAAAGCCTTATGGCTGTGTTGAATAAATTACTGCCTGTGACTCACAAAGTCATCAAAGTTAGTAAATTGCACTGGACCTTACACATTTGATTTTTTCTTTCCACTTAAAAATCAAAGCAAAAATGATCATGCATAAAGATCAACAAGGGAGAGAATATAAGATTAGTTTTAGAATCTACAGAACCTGGATATCCAAGTGGATTTACAGTGGATTTTCATTCTTAAAAACCTAAGGAGAAGTGGTGTTTTATATAGAGCAGTTTCTGAAGAATCTTGCACGATAGACATGAATTGTGAAAAATGTTACAAGTAAGTATTTCAAGAAATCCAGTAGTAACATTTAAAATCAAATATGTAGCTTTAAAGTACTTAGAAGATGCTGGTCTAATTTTGAAAATGTGTATTCCTGATTGTTTTGGTTTGCTACTGCTAGAGTAAGATAAGTAGCCTGTAAACAGTTGATTGTTATAGAAAGCCAAATCACTGTCATAATGACAGCTGGAGACACAAGGAATAGTTTCATTGCCTCATTTTAAGGAATACAATCTTGTCTAGTAACTTGAAAAGCCAATTATTTGAAAGCAAGTTTTTAACATGTGGAAAATTACCTTCATCTTTCAGTATCTTTCTGAACTGGGGTCTAATGATGGAAAAATGATTTCTCAGCTCAATGTGCAATTTCAGTTTCAGATACTGTTGACTTCTAAATGTCAAACTGCCTCTATGTGCCAATTTCGCTGACATTACTATTAACACACCTGAGCTGTGCACGGGGCCTAGGCCATGCATGTTCACTAGGCTTTTATATCTGGATCACATTCAGAGAGAGAGAGACATCTGTGAATCTGGCCATGTTTTGCTGCTGAATACTTTGTGGAAATGTTGGCAGTATTAGAGTTTTGAGCTAGTGGAGAAGGTTCTAAATGAAAACCATGGTATTTCATGGTGCAGAGTTATGACACAAAGTGAATAAGTTCAAGTGCATACTTTCTAAAGTCGAACAGAATTCAAAAATCATATTTCAGGCGAAAGAGTGTGAATTCTTCAGTTATGTTTTGGGTGCAAAATCTAAGCTGTTACAAGAATGAAGAATAAAAAAGTAGCTTTTTGCTCCCTAGTGCTATTTTTTCTTACATTTGTATTGACTTAAAATGTGAAAATTATCAGAAGAAGTCCCACTTCTCATTTGACACTTACTTTAGAATCCTAAAATCTTATGAGAAGCCTTTGTATCCAAACCCAGCTTTCACAAATCAGACTTCTTTAGTCTAAGTTGAGTGCATCCAGCAAACAAGCAGCTTGAAACTGGCATGACTTGGAAGAAGTAGATTTTCTCGGGATGGAGGACATGACTATGACAAGCATATAACTGACAGGACATTTTTTTTCCAAAGGGCTGCTTTACCTGCAACTTTTTTATCTACTTAGAACTCTATAGGGTTCTATTTCCTGTAACAGAAAGAATTTCACCATAGAATAAGTATGATAAAGGCGCATTTTTGAAAAGGAGGATTGGGGTAAGTAAAGCTCTCCTTATATTTATTTAAAATAATATAAAATCTAAAAAAAATTGTTGCTGCTCCTAATATATGTGATAAGTGCCTGTGTTCAGTTGCATCACTTTGATCAATCTCATCCCCTTTCCTGTGTTTGAATGTTGCCCTCCTCTGTTCCCTTGGGAATTCTCAGGAAGGGAAACTTGACTCTTAAGACTGGAAATCAAATATCTAATGTGGGATCAGAAGATTACTACCATTAAATTGTTGCTTCTCATATTAAAGCCATACAGAAATACTAAATACCTCAAGTCTTGCTTCTCACTCCAGATATTAAATGTAAAGTTAAACAGGACCTTTGAATTGTAGATTCTCCTTAGCCTGTTTCATAACTGTTAGCTTTGCTGCTTCAGGTGGGAATATGCAGAGCTGTGGGATTTAATACCATCAATGTACCTTCAACTCCAGAGAGACAGATTTTTCATGCCAGGCATTTTGCGGGGTGATGGGCTGCTGACTAAGATCCTGCTTTCCAAGAATTTTAAAGATTTATGGGCAGTCTTCATGAAAACCCTCCTTTCTCTATTGTTCCCTTAACTTCTGCACCAAAATTGATACACATCATTTCAATCTGTGTATGTAATTACTACAATACCAGTTAGGGATGCATCCAAGAAGGAAAGCATCTGTACAGTTTTCAGATCTTAGCAACTTGTGCTTATTTTCATTTCCTAACCCAGAATTTTGTAGGGCTTGAAAGGAAAATAAGGTTTGATAAATACTGAAGTAAATCTGTAGTTGGAGAGGACCTGTTAAGTCTCTGCACAGACTATATTTACTTAATTCTACAGAATGGTGACACCATAGAACATTGAAATTTCTCAGTGTTTCTTTATTTTATTTATTTGGGCAAGAAGACATGGGGAATATATAAGCAATATGTTTTTCTTGGCATAAATTTTCCTTACAGCAGTTCCAAGGATACTTCCCGTAAAAATGTAGAGGTAAATCTCTAAGAATATTAGTGCTCTGAAAGCCACATCTTTACAGATGAATACATTACATTAAACAATATAATTAATATGTCAAGATAGGAGGGTCTTATAATTCTATAAAAATATTGCTATTTCAAAGTAAAACTTGGCAGCTTCTCTAGTGTTTCCATAGAAACCAATGTTATGGCATAGGAAGAAACAATTGTAGTTTTGCATTGGTATGTATTTCCAAGCTATATATATTTTTTGTATGAAGTGGATGCATACTTTAATCAAAGTTCTGGCTGAAGTCCTGCTGTCAGCCATAGCTGAATTTACAGCAGGTCTAAGGCCAACATGTCAGGATACCTGGAGAGACAATGCATGGATTTAATATCGTTTGCCAGTGGGAATTCCTGGAGCTCAAGGTAATAATGTCTTCTACATTAATGTGCAGTGAAGTGAGCGTTGCATTAATCTTCATAGAAAGTTCAGTTCTCTTGAGAATGTGGAAGGATAATATAAACCATGGTGATAGGAGGAAGGAGCCAGTAACATGGGGTTACTTTTATGTAATTTCAATCTGATTAAAGAAAGTTAATATTTTTGCTCTGGAATTTGTCAGAAGCATGGCAGGATGGCAGATAATAAGTGTCTCAATACTGGGAGCATGTGTATATGACTCATGAGTTTGAAATTTTAAGATCCAATTAATAATAAGAATTATTTCTGAAATTACTACAGCATCATCATTTATGCTGTTGTACCTGAGAATCCAGATATTATAAACGCCCTTTTTTCCAGAGGTTGCATTTCTGCTGTGAGAAATGTGCCTTAGGCTGAATCTTAATTCACAATTTACCAACTGAGAATAAATTATTTTGCAGTATTTACTATTGTAGGCAGAATTTGTTTGATTGTGTGGGAAAGGGATGGAAAGTTGGGTGACTTCAAATGGGCTGACTTGGTAGTACAGACGTGTACAAATGAAAATGTACCACTGTGCTTTGTTTTCCTTTGTAAACAGAAAAATCTTTGTATTTGCAAAAGTAGTTAATTGTTGCTCCTTTAATGAAAAGAAATTTGGTTTTGTAACTTTCTCCTTTCTTGCTATCAGTGTGATTAGAATCTCATTGACTTGATTTTAAACATGACTTCAGGATCAGAGGGATGGGGGGTAAGAAGAAGCAGACACCGTGACAGTCATTGAACTTGATGTTGCAATGGAGTGGGTGTGTGGGGGAGAGAGTATGCAGAAGTACAAGAGGGGATTTTATAAAGAGGTCAAAGATAGCAGGGAGACTGGTGAACTGCTAGGAGAGCTGTGCCCTGCATTCGTTATGGAATGTTGTGCAGGAGCAGCAAGAGCTTTTTTTCAGATGTGTCAGAACAGGATTTCTGTCCCTATGGCTAATCCACGTGACAGCCTCAGCTCACACTTTCTCTTAATGTCAGCTCCCCAAATACTGGGACAAAGCAATACTCCAGGGATGCAGAAGGAGTGAGATGACAGGGGGATGCTAAAGTTCATGTGTATTCACTGAATTGTACCTAAACCAGCACAACTTACCATGCCAGTGTCTGCCCTGCAGCTCAGCTGCTGTCTCTGTGCACATCAGGCATTTAAATTTACTTGCACTGCTGAAGGCTAGGCAGTTTTCCACACCCAAGTTTTCTTACATGTCCTTTGTCATTTTAGAACTAATTGCAGGATCAATTCCATTCATTTTTATATCTGAGGAAACATGACTAGAATTGTGTCATCGAGGGAATAGGCCTACACAATACCTCAGTTTACAAACGAGAAAACACTGATTTTCTGATACAGTGTCATACTGAGTTTTAACTTATGGATATTTATGCAATACTTCAAAATTTCTGGACATTTGTATCACTCTGCAAGAAATACAGTGCAGCCTCCTTGCTGGGATCTCTTATTGCACACAGGAGCAACCCAGACTCTTGCCAAAGGTCCTTGAAGTCAGTAAAGTCAGTCAGCGGAATGCAATTTTGGTGGGGGAGTATTTGAATTATCCCAGGTGACGATGAACAATTAAAAAATCACTTTTTCACTCACTGAGTTTGCAGTAGGAGCAGATAAAATTTTGAGTTGTAACATTTTTGTCCTGAGAAATACATGCATTAGTATGATTTTTTAAAATTGTATGAGAGGCTTTAGCTAAAATAAAGGTTGAGTGACAATGGAGAATAGTAATAAAAGTCACATTTTGAACAAAGGCACTAACTTTGAATAAAACTTTTTTTAGCCTGAAATATTTTATTTTCTAAATTTTCTTTTTCTTTCTTAATTTGATAGAAAATTTGTGTGCTTTTTTTCCCCCATCAGTGTCATCATTCCCCAGAGAAAGAAATTGCTTACAGAAATCTAACTTTTAGTTATGTAAATTTTGAAAGGTATTGATAGGCATTTGCCTGGTCACATAGATGCACAAATATTCCTGGACCTGTTACTACCTTGTTGATTTTTCCATGGCATTATTCTGCAGTAATTACTGGATATTTCTCTTTACTAATTTTATTCTTGTATTAGTGTTTTGGGAAGTATTGTTGCTTTGTTTCAGTGATAAATAGATCCCTAGATACAAGTTGTAATACAGTGTCTAGATAGAGACATATCTATTTTAGTATTTCTTGATTCGTTTAAGTGTCCACCTCTTGGTTTTTTTCCCAGGCACGTAAGATTTTATGAGTAATTTCTTTTACTATTTGCCTGATCAGTGGCATCTGCTCCAAAAAATTATTAGGCTTCCTTATTTTCCCAAGCATGAGACACAAATCACAAATGGCTTTTATACATAATAAGATACATTTAACAGTGTGACAAATAAAGCCTTTGTACTTTTTTGTGCTTGAAGCTTGTAGGCCTAGGACACTCATAGATCAAGGAAATTTAAAATTCAGTGAAATGGTGGGGACAAAATTAAAACCAACTCTACTACCAATAGGTTGTAGGAACTTTTGTCCTCCAGATGCCTTCAGAAAGTGAGGGAGGCTTTGCTTAGTATTACAGAGAGTTTTTTCACATATACAGTCAATGGAAATAAACAGAAATCTTAGGCTACTGCAATTTTCAAATATTTGGACTGAAGTGGAACGGTCAGCACAAATTCACTGAGTTCCCTACACTGCCCGTGGCTCTTTCTGCCAGCTGAACCTTAGACAAGCGGGATATAATCCACTGCTGAGTTTCTCTCAGGGCTTTCCTACTGTTCTGTGCTGATGTAGTGAGGGAGCAAGAGGACAGCTTTGATGTGCTCATGACAATGATGGCCAGGTTTTCCTTTATGTGGGGATGCAGGTTCTGATATTCAAAGATAGAACACCATCTTTATAATGACTCATGATGGTGTCAAGCAGGAATGTTGTGGGTGCAGAGTTCTACTGGCAGTGCCAGCAATGGAAAACATATTCAGGGAAAACCGAGACAGAAACATCAGTACCTGGGTCAGTTATCTACCTTTCAGAATATGTAGTCACCACCTCTGCTAAGCACTAAAACATAGTAGTATCTTAAGAAATGTAAGTCACTAGAATGAACCCTTAAGGAAAAAAACTCCACAAACCATGCTGCTTTAGTGATATATATATTATATTCCACATATATATGTACACTTGTATAAGCAGCTCTTAACTAAGAGTCACAATAATTTCAGAATTATATTCAAAACCAAAATTATACTTCTTGTGCCTCTTCTCTGCTCTTTGGAAAATATTGTGTTACACAAAAGAACTGCAAAGATTGATTGTTAAATTCCTGGAGTGTAGAGTGTGGAAATTTAATAATTACAGCTAATTAGTTCACCAGGTAACAAAGGTTCATGCCTGTATGCTGTGAGGTTGTGGGTGTTGAAAGTGACAAGAAACAGGTAGACTGACCTGAAAATTAGTTATAGAATGAATTCAAATAGAGCAGTATTTAGGACATCAGAATTGTGTAAGGATGAGTTTATCATTAAAGTCTGAACCTTTTATAGCTTCTGCCTTCAGTTTCCTAGAACTTCATTTTAATGTACAATATTAATTAATAAAAATTGCTTTTTGGACTATTATTTCAAAGAACTTCTCAGTAAAATAAATGCTGACAATACAAGTGTTCTACAAGGAGTCCATAGTAAATTAAAAAGGGTTTCTCCTGTATTACATATGATGGGCTTATCGTTGTTTAGTTATTTATAGCTGATACCATAGTGATAAATTGACTTTAACCTTGCAGTGATTAATATGTGATAAGGTATAGAAACCAAGTTAATAGGAGAGTATAATGAAATATGAATTCTGCCTTTCTGAAATAAGTGAAGTGCAGAATTCAGACTTTCATCTTCACTTGGGCCAGGTAAGTAAATGATACCTTGTAGAGGAGGAGTGTTCTCTTACAGTTTGAGTGCTCTTTGGGGGTTTCTGTCTGTTCTACACAGCAATGGTAATATGATTTTCTAGAGTACAGTGTTGTGGGTGTTTTGTCACTGATGCAATTTTTTCTTAAAGGTGAAGTTCTAAGCATCCCCCTTTTATACTGCTTCTCTTCAGTTACTTTTTTCTCTACTGAAACCTTTTATTTAATTTTTAGAGTGATTTTTCCCCCCAATTTTTCTTGATCATTACATCTTCCTGTATAGTATCAAAATTCAATCTTACATGTAATGAATCAAATACAAATGATTGCTAGAAGCAAATAAAACCATTCAAAGCTCTCAAAAAAAACTCAAGGAAATTTTATATGTCAACTTGAGAATGCTCCTGCCTAGAGATTGTAATGCACAAGCATTAGAAATAGGGTTTGTGGGTTTTGGTTTTGGTATTTTTTTTTTTCAAAGGGTGTGAAAGAGAAAACATTACCTGACTAAATGCAGGCTGGAGCTGGGAACTGTAATTATGGGGAGAAAAAAAATCCTACATTAAAATGCAGGTAAAAAGGAAAGTAAGGTAATTGATAATAATTTAATTAAATATAAGCTGTAGAATATGCTGTTGAACTACTAAAAGGTAATGTAGTATGAATAGAATTGAATTTATTTTTGTCCAGTTCTAGGGTTTCACTGAATTTTCTTCCAAAGGTCTGAGACATTTCCTGAAATAGGAAAACACTTTGGGGAAACACCAGTTAAGTGTATTCAAATGCTTCTGGAAATTTAAAAAGCATTTTATGCTGTTTATGTCCTCACATAAGACAACAGCTACAGGAGAAAACAAAGATGTTTTATTATTTTATTGTTACTGAGCATGAAGTATTTTTGGCTGTCTTTGAAGCAGAATTTAGTACTGGGTATCTGGTGAACAAAAGCTTCAGTTATCATTCAGAATCCCTTTGATGTGTGGAAACCGAATAGGGAGAGCCTGAGATGATGCTGGAGGAAGGAGGAAAAAGTTAAGATGCAGTCACGCTTTCAGAAAGTTAATTGTAAGTAAAAGTGGTGACTTTCTGGTGGGAGTCACTCTGAATTTAGAGTGATTGATTATGGCATAAAGCATTGATTGAAAAATGCATTTAACACATACTTTAGTACTTTGTGAAATTGTGGCCTAACTGTGCAGCTTTACTGGGAGAATATAACTAGAGAAGATTAAAAGAGTTCAGGGAACAGAACCAGGCACTAAAGTTTTCCAAAATTTGAAAATGGGCTTCATTACTTTATCACGAATCATTAGTTTCCATCAAGTCAGACTTGCCTGCTAGGTAATAGAAAGGCTGAAAATAATTTTGGAATTAGGACAGAAAAATTATTTTATGTATTTCATAATTTTTCTTTTGTATTTCAACCTCTTGTCTTTTTGTAGCTATAATGAAGGGAAATCCATATTGCAGACTTGTGTATCACAACTGCTCTTTGTCTCCTATTGAATTTTGTTTCAGGCACAACAAAACTGCTGGATGAAAGTGTCATAACCATAAAATAGAAGAGTGGGTTAGCAAATGGGGAGGTTATTTTCCAAAAGAAAACTAGAAATGGAGAGAAACTATGTTGATTACTCTTATCCTTTCTTGCAACTAGGTCTGCAGTACATTCATACTCTGTTTAATTAATATCATTCCTACATTAACAATTCCCTTCTTTATTATTGGTTAGAAGTTTTTCTGCTTCACTGGGGGCATGTTAATACAAATAAAAACATTGCAGAATCCACAGGTGAAGATTTTTTAGTGTAAAAATAGGAAGAGTAGATAATGTTAAATATTTTTTTAAAGGCAACGTTAACCCCTTGTTTCAAAATTTTGCCAAGCCTCCTAGAAAATATACATTCATGTAGAGGACTTCAGTGTTTCTATCTATAAGGGAGTTAGGCACTGCTTGTACTACAATATTTTTTTAGAAAACTAGATTGATTTGCTGTTAATAAGGGAATGAGCTTCTGATTTTTATTTTACTCTCACTTTGCAGGACGTATGATTATTCTGGAAAAAAGTTACTTTCATTATCTGTGCAATGAAGGTGGCTCAATATTCCTTTACATCTCTCATGGGCTATAACGTTAAAATCAGGAGTGGGTTTATCAGTAAGGACAAGCTCTGTGTGATAAGAAAGTGGCTGTGTGCCTGTGCAGCCCTGAAGCAAGATGACAACTGGTTCCTCTTCTCAAGTACATGCTGGTTTCTTAACTGCTTAAATTTGCTTCAGTGACATCTAGACCAGTTTATGATTTTTGGAGACATTCAGATCCATTTCTGATTCCATCACTGGAGTTGCCGTGCAGAACCGTTATGAGTTAAAAATTCAAACTCTGAGTGCTTCTGAAACCTGATGAGATGAATCTTCATTTTGTAATTAATTCTTTGCCCCAATGTGTAGTGATAACAAATCTTGATCTGTTTAATGGTAGCAAATTTTTGTTTATGGAAAGTTATTCACTACTTACTGTTTTTATATTCAGTATAATTGAGATGAAAGACTTCGTATATGTAATTACATTCCCCTGAGATTATTCAGGCTAATGGTTTATAGGTAATTTAGGCATTAGATTTGTAGCTTAAACAACAAAGGATTTAATGTGATCTGCGTAGTGTGGCAATTTTAGGCAAATACAGTATTTCAAATTCTTTGTGTGAATTATTTTGTTTTACATTTTCCTTTGTCACTTTAATGCCAATCCTATTTATGGATGTTATTCTACAATAGATACTAGTGCATTTAAAAATTTTATGGGTGCTATTATTATCGTCCTGCCATGGAATGATTAGTATTCTATATGTCTTTGAAAAAGTATTTTCTGCAGCATCTTCCAATCTTTGGTGTTTCTTTGTATAAGTTATAAACTAGAAAATAGCTATATGTTTATTGTTTGTAAGAGAATGTGGATTGTGATTGTACTTTATCAGTTTATTTTTTCTTGTTAATCATGCTGAGCTTAAACTTCCTGCTTATTGACCTAAGTAGGTGAAATAAATAACTGCATTTAAGAATTAGGTTACTCTTGAAATACAAACGCAATATATAAAGTATATTAACTTTTAGCAGCTGCACACCTCTCTGAGCTTCAGTCATCCCTCAGTAGTCAAAGCAAGTTTCTCTTCAGTTGTCCCTTTTTGGACAGTGGTTGTTTCCCAAGGTGGAATAGATTGTACTTGGTATCACAAGTATCATTTTATGTATCTTGGTGTTATCAAACAGCATAATCTTTAATCTATAATGCTGATACGATAAAATTGCAACAAAGCCTCATTTAGTAGCATAGTTACCCAACATTTGTTGTAACAAGTGCAGCAATGCACCATGACAGGGTGTGATTAAAAACCTTGATCAATCCCATTGCTCACTTCCTGCTGTGGACAGTCATGGGAATTTACTGAAACACCTCACATTTCTTATTTCTGATTTTTCTAGAGGGAAACTGTGCCATGAAAAAATTGGTCAGTGTAACTGTATTTACGAAAATTACTGTGAAATTTATTAGAATTGATGGATAAAGAAAAAGCAAGATCCTTTTCTATATATTTTTTGCTCTTTTTTATATCACTTCCAATACACAAGTGCTTAGAAAAACAATCTATTTGATTAACACAATTTTTTTTTCGTAACCCAGGGCCATTGTCTTCCATATTAGGAAAAATAACATATACCTGAAAAAAATTGCTTAAAATTTACCTAAGATACTGTGTTTCTAACAGAAAAGGTCCTCTTTTTTATTGATTCTACTTCTTCCTTTTTCTGTCCACTCCCTATTGCCTGCCAAAAGGGATTAATTCTATTCCCCATGTCTGCACATGAATCAGACTGGGCTCTACTTTACTCTGAAGTCTATTGTGCAGAGTGATGTTCAGATAACTCTAAGTAATTACATGAAATATTTTAACAATACACAGTGTAGTAATTAATTTTTTCAAAGCAATGCATTAAATATTGTTGGATACTTCCTGACGCTGCAGTATTTTGAGAGAAAATTGATTTGTTTATTGATGTCCCTTTCATCTGTACATTGCTCTTACTTTATATACCTTCCTCCTTTGCTAGTGTACGTGTTAACAGTCCCAGTTTAAGCTGATGCATTCATTCTGAGGCCAAAAAAAGAAGCTGAGGGAAATTCAGTGACAGGTGAGGGACTGAATTGAAGACTTCTGAGCCCTATCCATGAGCTATCATGCTTCATTTTTCATTTCCTAAAATGTTTCAAATAGGATAGGGAACCATATAATTTTAAATGCTTGGACCTTGCAATACATTTAATACATTTTCTGTGATAGCTTTTTTCTTAAAATTGCAATCCATATTTCTTTATCTCATATACCAGGATAGGTGCCCAGAGTGATTTTATCTTGAGACGGAAGGTTGATCACAAGTCTTTATGCTCCCTGGACATAGGGACGAGGCAAGAGACACTATGGCATGATGAGGAAGACTGCTTTTATATGAAGGAAAATAACATAGTGCCAACAGAGCTGTCTGGGGACACCGTATGGGCCCTGCGATGTGATGCAGCAGCTCTGATCTAAGTGACTAAAGCAGCTCTGTTGCCTTGGGTTTTAAGGGGGAATTCAGATATCCTGCCTCTGCCTGTGTTATCTCTGTAGAGCAGTTTTTTGGTCTCTCTATGACAATAGTGTATCTCAGCCTTAGCTATCGAGATGCTTTCATGTACTTTGAGGTTTAAACTGGTGCGGGGCATTGTAGCTTGAGAAATTATGCATTATTATTTCTGTTAGGTTCAGTGAAGTACTTGATAAGAGGTTTCCTCAAGAGAGTATCTCCATGGCTGCTTCTTCTTTCTTTTAAGCTGAAGAAGCCATGCCGCCGAGAAAAAAAGATTGTAAAATGGTTTGAAAGCTGGGGATGTCTGTGTTACCAGTTGTGCTTGGTCAGGTTAAATATATAATTTTTGATGAGCTGGTTCTACATAAAGGCCAACTGACAAACAAGTGACTACTGAGTTCAAGGAGTGAAGGTGTGGTTATATTAGTTGATTAGAAACTAAGACATTAATCCATTTGTTGCTCTTAGTCATTACTCTTACTATCTTTTAATGACCTCTAAAAACAGTATTCCTGTGGATGAAAACTCATCTTTTTTGCTTCGCTGTTCATATAACAACATCAGCATACCCCATTCCTGATTCAAGACCTCCTGGTGTTCAGACACAGTAATGACAAGAAAAAACTGCTTTTCCTGTTGTCATTAGGAGGAATAGGAAAAACTATACTACTATATGATCATCCAGCTGAAATAGCATCATCCAAGAACTCCAGACTTAAGTCATATGTACTCCGCATATCCATTTGGTATTAGCTTTGTGAAGAAATAGACTGTTCTGCTGAAGTTCTTCTTGCTTCTATGGAGCAGAATTCGACACCTAGGTTTAGGGATTGCACTGAGTGCAGCAAATTAAATGGATCTGTATTTATTGTCTAAGTGCCATTTCTGAAAACAAAACTGTATTGCAGGGCTGTTGAATAGTCACTTTATCCCCCACTGTGCTGTTCTGCTTTACACTTTCCACCTTCTTCTTTCACCTTCCAGGCTGAACTTTACAGATGCTGCACTGTTTGCTGCTTCTTTTTTTTTGGGACAAATACTAGGATGGTTTCTGCTGAGATAACTATAAGACATGGCAAGGAAGCTGGTATGTTGTGAGTGAATGTTACTACTAGGAGCTGGTAGCTTCTGAGCTGTTCTTTCCTCTGCTTTTTCTCAGAGAGAAAAGTGAATTAACCTCATGAAAGATGTGCTTAATTTCCTCCTGGTATTTTCCATCAGGAATCTTAGAGTTCAAGCTTGTTTCATTCCTTTTGGAATTCTGGTTGAGCATATGGAAGTTCTTTGTAAAACTTGTGGTATCCTATGTTTTCTTCTTGTTTAGTATTACTTTGTTTAGGATTATGAAATTTGTTGCTGCCTTAATGAGTTTTAAAAAGGAAAGTTAGAAAATCAGCTGACTAACAAAAAGGAGGATTTTGCACCTGTATGAATGATATTAAAAGTGATAATCACCATTAAATAAAAGATCCACTTTACTTCAAGAAGTTTTTTTTCTCTTATGTTAAAATGACCCTTATGAATGCTAACACTAAAAATGGCTAGAAGATTAAAAAAATAACTACTCACCCAGAAACAAAAGCAAGCATAAATGTGATCTGCAGAGCTTTTAATACTGGATGGCCCCTAGCTATGGACTGCATCTTTAAAAGGAAGGGTGTCTGTTCCCCTCATTTCTGAGGCAGCAAAGGGTTTATGTTTAGATTTGAGTAAGAGCCCACTATATTGTGCAATGGAGATCTTGCTTTTCCTGCACTTATTTTTACTGCTGTTTTTCTTGTGGTCCTCCAGCTTCTCACTTGCATTCATTCTGTGATTGAGCTGGGACACATAAGTGGTTTGGTTTTTGTTTTTGTTTTTTTTTCTCTGCATAGCTTTATTTTACTTTTTTTGCATTCACATAGTTACTAGTGTTACAAGCCAGGTGGGGAAAGGAAAGCATGTTTCTGACAAGCCGTTGGCCTTGTTTTTTTTTGATGGAACTCATGGCTAAAATCAGATCTGTCACTGATCTCAGTACTTTACTTAAAGCTGCTTGGGTTTCTTCACCACTGTTTTCATCCTCAGAATTGTAAATCAATACCCTTTGATCTAAACATAAAAGCCTGGGAGGCTTATGTTGAAGATGTCTTCCCTTGTGCCTCACTTCATTCAGTTCTACTGCTAAATCTGGTCTAAGGAAATCAAAAGCGATACTGAATTGACATTTAATAGCTCTCCTCAAGACTACCAGAAGGTAATTTCTCAGAAAGTTTGAAGTTTGAAACAAACTTTGCGTTGTGCTGGTCTATTATTAGCACTCCACTTAGCATATGCAAGTAGCTTTTTGAAAGCAATGCATAATACCTGAACAAGGAACTCTAAATGCTTCTGCCTTAATTAAAATTGAATTTTCTGAGGAATAATAAAAAAATATTCAAAAGAATATGGAAGAGAAAGAATTCTTGTTGAGGAAGTCTGAGGAACAGGTGTGTTTTGTCAACTATACCAGTTTGGACCATATGGAGTAAACTGTAACTAAACTAAAACACAGTTGCCTCCAATTTTTACAAAAATCAATTTTTAAGCTTTTCAGTGTTTTGTTAGTTCACTTCTGCAGACTAGTACTCAGTGGTGTGTTTCTTTTAGTTGCTATTGCACAGAAAGAATTAGTAGTTTTTTTCCAAAGTGCCAGGAATCCTAATGTCTATTAATCAGCTGTTACAAAACTGTGCTTTCTTTTAATTGATTCTGTAAGGCAATAATGAGGTTTGTGTTCAGAATTTTGCATCATATTGGAAAATTAAAATGTATGGGAAACATAAAATTGCTGTTTTGGTTGAGTTTAAAATAAATAGCAGCCTCTCTGCCAGTTGGACTAAACAGAGGAGACTTCTTGAAAAAGCAAACCTTTTCCTGTGTAACTTCTGTTTTAATGTGGTGACTTAGTCATTAGATAACTCATGTCTTCAGCATTTGAGCAGTAAGTGCTGCTATGTCTGGGAACTCAGCTCCTTGGACAGAAGGATACTCCTTGAGACACAGTCTTCTGACATCTGATGACCTTTTCATTTTCCCATAAGTGAAGTGGGACTCTTAAGATGATTCTTCCTATTGTCAGAGATATTTTATTATTATTTGTAATATTTATGCTTTTTGCTGGAACAGATTTCCGGTTCTGTTTCAAGAACAGTTCTGTTTCTTGGTTCTGTTTGAAGAAATTACTGCATAAATTCAAAAAGAAGCCATAGTCCTGCTTACAACAGAAATCCAGTGCTGCCAGTGATGTGACAGTGGGTATGAGAGTGGGAATTACTGGAGCTGAAGTGTTCAACGAGGTAAATAGAGCAATGCAAATCTCAAGGGCTTCTGAAATACAGAATATGCAAGGACGATTTTGAGAATGTGTATAGCATTGCTGTTTCCTCTCACACCATGCACCAAACAGCTCTTTCCTCTCTTCGGCTTCTAAAAATCAATTTGATGTGACTGCCTTCAGTTTGAAATTAGCATGATTTAATCTGTGATACAGGAAAAATCTCTCTCATGGAAAAGACCCAAATGGGAAATCTAATGATAGCATATTCCCCAAGGAAAGCTGCCACCTTAGACTGTGTCCCTGTAGGAGTGAAAGTGAACAGCTGCAATATTTCTTGTATAAAATGTGTGTGTGCATGAGTATGGTGACATGACACAATGCTTTGTGACAGTTCATTTTATTCTGGGTTCTTCACATGACAGATGAAATGATTTCTGTAATTATTCTTAGGTATGAGACCCAAAGTCAGTTCTGTTAATACTTGGACTGTTTGGCATAAAATACATTTAGGTATCTCATTTAAACACCCCTCTGGAAAAAAAGCTCTGGTAATCAGAAGTGATTGACTGGATGAGCTGTAACTGTATTGCTTCTAGGCCCAGTAAAAAGGCAAGTATTAGGGGCTGATTTTTATTTCAAGTGTTTCATGTGAGGTGAAGTTTCATCCCAAGGCTTACATAACTAGACTAGCTTTTCCTGTAGTTGAATTAGCTCTTGTTTTACTTCTAAGTTAAATTAAGAGCATTGCAATTTTATGCTGAGGAGTAGGAAAAGTTTAAATATATCCTTGCATTAGAACAAAAATGTACGTTAACCATAACCACTGATAAAATACAACTTGTCATTACAAGTCCTTATCACTACTTAGGAATAGAAATAGATCAATTATATAATTTGACATACTGCTAAGGAAATTATTGTACATGTATCTATGCCTTATTTAAAAATAATTGATAGGTTTGTAATTTAATGTGAATATAAAATATTTTAAAAATACATACAACAACTAATAAACTAAGAAAAATGTATGTAATCTCCTAAAGCTTGAAGAGGATTTGTTGCCTCCGTATTTGCGTAGCAATAATGCAATTCTTATTATTCATTTAGAGAAAATACTGCTGAACTTTGGTGAAAATTCTTGTCTCTTTCTGAACATTCAGTGTGACTTTGTCATACAATTTTAGGTTTCCAGCTGGGCTGGTTTGCTTTCATTCAGTATTGAAGTCAGTTGCTGTGTTTCCAGGATTACTGAAAGGTTGAACCTACTTCAATGATATATAGGATCTAGAGAATAACAGTTTTGCAACTTATATGCTTAAGAGAGAGGGGATATGTTCAGAAAAATTCACTTAAATCATCTATCAAAGGTGCCAGCGCAGCTGGTGGCTTTATTTCTCAGGAAAGCAGAGAGAGATGGAAGGGCACAAGGGAAGCTTTTATTGATTGCTTTCTGGGAAAATTATTCTATGAGTTACTTTGGCAAAGAATGTAATTTGTCTGGGGTATAGCAGGAACAGTATGAAAAGCTCTGGGAGAAATAGTTCCCTGATTGATTTTTTTCAATATGAAATAATGGTGTTCTCTCAGAACCAGAACTGTATCAGCTCCACAAGTGTCACTGGGGATGGGTGTGACTTCTTGTGTTTGATAACGCTACAGGTAACTTTGGAAAGAGCTACTGGAAGGAAAAAATGGAAATTGGGAAGAAGAGAGATTTTTACTTCTCAATGAACTGCTCATGTAATAACAAAGAAGGCAAATATTTATTTGTGGGATGTAACGCCCTGACTGACTTACAAGGCTACTTTCTTTCCTATTTCGGCGATGAAAGCCTTGAAAATGTACTAGTGCAGGTTATGATACTTATAACCTGTACTGTAATGTTGACTGTTTCAAGATCTGAAGCCAACAGCATTACCTCCTTAAAACTGAAACTGGGACTTGTACAACTCTATCAGTTTTTCCACATCAAATTCTATGTATATAGCTGCCAATCTGTGATTCAGATATAGGCTCATCTCCCACAAGAGAAAGCAGCTTAAAATAAAAAAATAAAAATCTCAGTTTAGAAATTATATTATTTTATGGATTTGTCTAATATTTAGCATTTTCCAGTATTATAGGAATCTGATAAGTGAATTGAACTTGAAAATGAAATTTATATAAATGTTTGTGGAAGACTAGCCTTTTATATTTAGGGATGAAAAGCAATTTTTAAGAAGATAAAATACAAAAAGAAGAAAGAACTCGGTATCCCTGCATGTGACAGGTGAAAGGTCTAAAGTCTGAGGAAACTGGATGTCACTCAGTTACTATCAATCCTCATTGCTCACTGTCACACTGCAGAAAAACATAGTTAATTTTTTCTGAGTTGCAGGGTCTTACTGTACAGCCGCACACTGACATCACTGACATTGGCATTAATGTACAATATTTGTAAAACAGTCTTGTTGCTGGAAAACATTGCTTCAGTAGTCAAAGTGATGGAGTCATGTTCTGAATTTAATTTTGATACGCTGTATTGTTTCTTAATGTGATTGCAGGCTGTATACGTATATTTGTGTTCAAAATTAATGAATGTATTTACAAGAGGTGAATTGTTTTGTGTTCCTCCAGACTAAGATGAGAACCATATAATTTGAGTTCACAAAGGTAGTGATCTAAAAGCCTGCAGAATTATAGACGAAGAACTGCTCTGTGGTGCATAATCTGCGGCTTTCATACTCTGGGCTTCTTGAGTGAAGATTCTGTGGCGCATTCCTCAAATAAGTAGAAATTACAAAGTATCAGTAATTGATTGAAACCTCAGAGAATTGCTCTTATAAAAATAGTACTAAAAATGAAATATCTATTACTGTTTCACTACTTTAGCTACAGTATTCCATTCTAGTGCAGACCTTTATGTTTCTTTTGATTTGATCAATATTCTCACGTTTTACTGTCATTTTTTGACATCTAATGCTATATTGTAGATTCCTCCAACAATTTCTGTAGCTGATATCATGAAGCACTTTTGATTGCTAAGAAATCTCCTAATCCTTGACAGGCTTGTATCTGAACATCCCACTGGTGCTGTATTTGCAGTTACGAACTGTGGAGTGGCACTTTAGGCATTGACTTTGTAGGGACCTCATCTGTTCTGCTCACAGTCAGCAAAGAGATAAAGCCCATTTTTGCCAAACTGGATCAGTTCTCGCTGGAGACTGTAATGTTGCTGGCATGAGGATGCAGCCCCTGGCCAAACAGCTGAGAGAGAATTACTGCAGGCAGAACAGGATTCTTCCACAGGGCTCAGCCCTTGGCGACAGCTGGTAATGCAAAGCACTTGCTGAGCCAAGTGCAGGGGTTCTAACGCTGCTCCTTTGCTCTTTGCCTTGATAGGCAGTCACCACTTCTCTAGAAAAGCAAAGCCCAAGTATCTATAAGTGATTGGGAAAATATGGAGCATTTTTCCTATGAATTTAGTCCTTGGTGGGGGGGGCTGACTGTGCAGAGGAATAAATTAAAATGAAACTAAAATTTAGGAACTTTTTTTTCAAAATTGTCTCTAGATTGTTTTGCTGAGGCCTTGAGGAATAACACGGCTGAGTTTGTTTAGTAGAAAAAATGGAAATAATATGAAAATTATTTGGCATGCTGATACCACATTTTATAGCTGATAAATTATTTTAAGGATCTCTTGATAGTTGCAGAGAAAAAAACCCCACAAATTCCAGTGAGATTTCCATGCCTAAATACTTCTGAACCAATATACTGGTTGGTAGCAAGAAAATGATGGCTCGAAAAACTGTTGCCCAAGTGAAGACATTTTCCTAATTCTCCTTTAAAAGGGAAGCAAGGTTGGAGCTGCAGTGGTTTTCTAGAACATACAGAACTTGTCTTACTGGATTAATGGATTTCTCCCTTGTAACTGTGCAGGAAGATGTGTTTGCTATGCAGAAGCATTGAGAGACTACCTCCTCCCCCAGGGAAAAACAAGAAGACTTTACAGCACAGTAGATTTTGCTCCTTAGTAGTTGTAATGAACCACAGAGAGCTTGTCAGCAAAAATTACGTATGTGTATATACATATATATATATCTGTATGCATATGTATATATAACATGCATGTCTTTGTTATTGTGTGTATATATTTGTATTTGCTACACATATGTATATGTTTAGTAAATGCATGTGTACTTATATGTATGCATAGCTATATATGCATGTGTGGGAGAGAGAAATCAGAAAGTGGTCTTTAAGCTCTGTGGAAGAAATAGGAGAGAGTGCTGTTATTTCCAATATGTGTCTCGTGGGAAGTATCACTTAGCATGATTGTTGGTTAGTAATGACTCTCTTCAATGTTTGTTCACTTCTTCAAGTAAAGGTGAGACTGATGTTAGAGCTATTACATTCTTTAGATCTGTTCCTTTCTTTCCTCTGTTCTTTATATTCTGCCCAAAGTTTGTTGCCCCATCCAAAAAGCCTTTAGCTGGTACCTTCTGAATGCATTTGCACTTAGTTCAAAGGGTTTTGTATTTCTCTGGCAATTGTGCCTAAAATGAAGAGATCCAACACACCTTGTGATTGAGCACACTGCCAACATAACAGATGGATGTGATTGTTGGCAGCCAAGAAGCCTTATGAAATATCAGTGTCAAATGGTTAGAGACAGCATTTTTAAATCAAAAATACATATTAGATGCTCTGGGTTTGATGACATGGTGGATCATAGTCTAATCGGGTTGACTGAGTTATTTTAAATTTTAAACTACAATTCTTCAGTGTTACTTACATAACCTTCAGCTGTGATATTTCTGTGTCTTCAAGAGTTATATTTAATTTGGCCTAAAAAAAAATTGTGTTAGGAATAAGTTCAAAGGACTAATACCTGTCCTGGCTTCTTAGACCACACTGTGTGTGATATGATATGGTATCAGTATCATGTCATATATCCCGATCCTTTGCACACATCTAGATCATGTGGTATTCATTGCAGGCATTAATTTGCTTTTCTCTTTTAATATCACATACTTCTGAGTTTTCAAGTTATATTATTTTATTTTAGCTAATTTAATTATACCGACGTAGGGTGACATTTTTGAGATATAACTGACGTACTACTCTTTTTCCCTCCTTTTCTGTTCCACACAGAGAGAAAATATTTACAGGTAGAAAACAGGGACAGTTAGGTATTTAGGAGACCCCACTGGATGCTTGTCTGTATCCCTTAGTTCATAATTACCTTTGAAATTAACCAATTAAATAATGTTAAACCATACTGATTTTTATTAGGTTTTTGTGACCTAAAATCAAGTAAGTGCTTTAAAACATATACCCTAAATAATAAACAGTACACTTCCTTTTTTTGAGAATTATTTGGATATCTTGTTGAGTATGAAATGCATATTCAAAATACTTGGGGTCCTCTAGTTCATTTTACTGCTCAGCATAATCCCATAAAACCAAGCTCCTGCCTGATTTGTTAACATGTTAACGTGTCTTTCTGGTAATTTAATAGTAAGAGAGCTTTCTGTATCAGAAGGTGAGGGGTGAGATGGTATGTGGGAACTTGTGGTGTGCAATTTATCATCACGTAGTGTTCACATCCAGATAAATGAAAGAGGGAATATTTTATGAAGAAATAGAAGCAAGGTGTTCTGAAAAGAAGATTCACAGCTTATAAAATCAGTGTAATGTGATAAAGTAGCACATTAAATCCAATCCTATTAATCAATTTTAAGCTAAACACAGATAGTTCTACTTCATATCTAAAATTAATGTCTGAGGATATTTTTTTAAACCTGAGATAGTTTCATTTCAGAAACTATCAGTATTATCCTCTGAAATCCAAAGCACTATTAAAGAGATAGGCAAGCCAGTAGATTGCAGGTTGAAGAGTCATTGAAAGCAGACAGTTCCATATTCTTATCATGAATGTGCTGAAATGACAATAGAGAATGTCATGAGGAATTTAATGGCATATCCTTCGTCTTAAGGTTCAAGAAGGCTTCTGAGTTTGCATTTATTCTGGTTCTCAAGCATACTTAGGATGCCTGGAGATGAGAAATCACAAGCCTACTTGAATATAAAGTACAAAGAGAGACAGAATAATTTATAATGCAGTGTTGATGTTTCTGATTTTAAAACACCATCATGTCAACCCCCTTTTTTTCCCCCCATCATATTAAAAAGAAAATACATGTATTACTCCACTAGAGACTTTTACTTTAATTCAGGTTTCATATTATGCTTTGCTTATTCTGCAGCTACCTAGATGTTTTCATACCAGATATGATAACTGAATTATATACTGGATGAAAGTGTATACTCAGCATTTTAATGAATCTTATAGCCATCCAAAGTGGCAGATTCTAAGATTACATAGTAGAAGAACTTCACCAATGTCCATGTGGTCATGTATATTTGTAAGATATTTGCCTATTCTGTAAAGTCCAAATCTAGGATATTTTTATATTACACTTGAACGATAACCCCCCCTAATTTTTAGACTAATTTTTAGTCATGTGTTCGTTACTAGAGGCTCAGCCTGTCCCTCTTCTTCAAATATACAGAGAATTGGAGTTAGGTGTGGTAACAAGAGAGGTCACCCTCAAACTGAAAAATTAGTGACAATACATGTCAGTGTACACATCCATACTAAGGATACTGGGGAGGGGCCTTATTAGGAAGAAGATTCATCCTGTGCTTTTCTGGGGCTGACTCCCATTAATAAGTGTAGGTACTTGCACTGAGAACTATGACAAGGTATTGGATAGTTCCAAAAGCCAGGCCAGTCTGTGACTGCGAACTTTAGGAGCAGTACTCCTGCTGATGCAATTGTAAGAATCTTTCAGGAAGTCAAGGAAAAGCTTTCAGACTTGTTCCTTGGCAAATGCCTTCAAATGAGTTTTTGCAGCAGAACACCTCTACTGCATTTCAGCTCTCTTCAGTGCTGGCCAATGTACACACTATTTTCAGATGTACTGTGGCAGCATATGCTCCCTCTCTTACTGAAATAATTTTATTTGATTTCAAGAAAAGCAGCAGAACAGAGAAGGTTGAAATGGTGTTCCTGTCTGGAAGTGGCAGAGCAGTATGTCAGTGTTCTGTAGCATGCTGTCTCAAATGAAAGTAAAGGAAACTTAAATTTTTCCCATCTCCCATAACAAAACACAGCTTAAGTTAGAAAATAATTTAGATTAGTTTATAAATTTTCTACATTGCTTTTAGGGGATGGGTCAAAATGTGCTAATTCTAGTTGAAAGGTTGAGGCTGCATCAGCAGAGATTAAAATGCTGAGATGCATCTTTTAATTCACAGTACTGACAGATGACATGAAGTAAGGAAGTGCTGGTGTAAAGCAGTGCAGGGCAGTGCACGGGATATAGATGTAAATCAGTGAGCCATAGATTCCAAAGGTGCTGCCAGGCTGAGTGAAGGACAGATACTGACAGGTAGCCCCAGGACTTAGTTCAGTGACTTCAGTGGCTGGGTGAGACACAGTAAAGGGAAGAAGAGATTCAGGCTATTGGTGCAGTTCCAAAAGTGCTGGTAAAGGCTAATTTTTATTACTAGAAAGAGTGTCTGGAGTAGATCTAATGTATGAATATTATGTGTATATATATAAATCATAACATCTGAACTGCAAATACAAATGAGCTAGAATAAGGTGTGAATTCAGAAAGAGGCTATTAATACCAATCTAATACCTGAAGCTGCCATGTGCCACTTGAAAACAACCTTTTAGGTTGAGGTGGGAAAATATCACTAAACTATGGATAAGTGATTAGAGCTGGGTTTTTGTTCAGGTTCAGGTAGCAGGGTCATCGAGTTGGAGAAAAGTTTATCTAGAAATGGCTTGGTGTTGATGGTGAGGGGTCATTGGCTGCTGGTGGGACTGGGGGCTTGTACGGTGGAAGGATGGTATGTCCAGCTTGCCCAGCTTGATGGCTGCTGATAGCACTGACTTCTGATGGGGCATGTTATGGGCGTTGGACACTGAGAGGCCACAAGGTATTTCATTACTTTTGGCAGTCATTCATCAAGGTGATGAATGTCTGTCTTGTACAGGGCTGTGTATTCTTTGTTAAATGAAGACATGACTGCTCAGACACACACTGCTGTCCATGCATAACAGCTGTTTTGGCAGTTACAGAAATTAAGCATATTCAGCTGTGATTCCCTACAGGTAATATTTAGTTAACCCTTTTTTTAATCAGTAGATTTGCAAAAAGAAAATAAGGGAAAAGGCTGTAGCACTTGGTGCTGATACAAAAGGAGACTGTGAAAGTAAAGAAAATTTAAAGAAACCAGGGGAGGAGATGGAAATCAGAGATGACTGGGTTTACTCCTTCGTGTTTGAAACCATTAGCTTTTTAGGGCTCCAATTTTGTAAATCACATTAACATCTGCTTAACCCTAATCACAGTAATAGTCCCTTTGCTTTCAGTGTATTTACATGAGTAAAGTTAGAGATGTTCAAGAATCTGCAAAAGTAAAATAAAGGCAGGCATGGTGGTAATACATTTACATTCTTTCAGCCAGTTATATCCTAATGGTGCGTGTCCAAATCCAAATGAAATAACACACAGGAACACCAGGGTAGTGATAAGCATTCTAATTCTTAAGCTTCCCACTGGGATTTAAATTAGAATCTGATTTGCAGACATCAAGGCTACGTTCTGAAGGCAAGTCAAGTCTTGCTGTAATTGCACTGGCTCAGATTTGTTTCCTAAACCACCTGTTTCTCTGGCTGTGCTTATTTTAGGAAATAAAGCTTATGTTGGGTGGGAAGTGATCTGAAATCTTACAAAATATTCTCTATATCTGTAAGCACTCAGGACAAAGACAAATTAACTGCTTTGAAAAAACACAAGTACAGCAGGAGTAGAAAAGTAATGTATACATTGGACAGGGCTTTTTCATTGGAAAATCTATCACATATTTAGACGAGTTTTCCTGTAACTTACTAACTACTTTTATACACCACTATTTCAATGATTACTACATGCTTGTTTTCAGCAGAGGCTGTATCTTCCCTTCTGGCCATTGCTGCACTTCCAACTTCCATCAGTGGAAGCTCTGCCCTGTGTTTCAGATCTGCTCTGCTTTAGCATTTACCAAAATCTTGGCAGTGGTGGTGGTTCAGCAAGGAGAGATCCCTGCCTGGCTCTCTAGTATAATCACACCACTTTTGTGTCTTTCTGACATCCCTTTCTCTCAGCCTTTCTCATTTCTGTTGAGGCTTATTCCTAAAAAAGACAGTCACTGGGATGTGGGGTGTTGTAAAAATTCACTTTTAGGTACAGTGAGAGGCAGATGAGCTCCTTGAGCACACCATAGGTGAGCTCATGGCTGCAGTGGGGTACCAGATCACCAGTAGCCTTATGTCTGAGAGCTGTTGGGAGACACTGCTCAGACTGGGAAACTTCACAGTGCTTCATGGCTTCTGAGGCCCTGAACTCTCTGGCTCTCCAAGTGCTAATGCAATCCATAACAATCGATCCCCACCTGTTCATGGTCTCCATCTCCTCCCCTCAAACCTACATTCTGGTTTCCAGAGAAAATACGTCTGTACATCAAGGTCAGACTGAAGTCATGGTGCCCTCACACTGGGGGCAGCCTGCAGTGTGCATCTGCAGGTCACTTTCTAAATGTTCCTGTCTTTGTTGGTGAGGGTTAAATCTCACTTTCGCCCTCTTGGGATTGACGGAAAACCTGAACTTTGTCTGAAGGAAACCCAGTTTTCCTGTCTTGATACGGTAACTATGATACTTTAGTAACTAATTGTGATATGAGAGGTCCAGGTTAATTTTTCAGTTTTGACCAAAGATGTTAATATTCCTGGCATGTGGTTCTTGAGGATACCTTAACCATGACGATGGGATAGAGAAAAAGGAGCAAGGGAGAGGGTGAGGAATCTTTAATGCTGCTGAAATTTTTTCCCAAATGGTGGTACATACCTCATAGTGGTACAATGAAAAATTAGAGGCCAAACCCAGGAAATTAACATTTTAGAAATGTTTCTAAGCATATCTAATCCTTTCATATCCCTTGGAACAGCATTATGAAAATGAATTCAAACCAGGAACAGCTTATGAAAATTAATTCAAGCTAGGCATATACGTGAAAAGCTGCTGAGCAATGCTACTGAAACTGAGTTACATTCTGGTATTCAGGTCTTTGGAGACCTGTACAGTGAGAAACTGATGTTTCTTCTGGTATGAGTAACTTCAGTGTTAAATGAAACTCCAGTGGAAATTTTAGGATAATTTGGGAACTGGGCTCCAAGTTTTCATGCAAATATTTCTGTGATTGCTTGTCTTGAACCTCGCCCCAGTTTTTTCACATATTCTCTTCTAATGCAGTGTGCACTTGTATAACTTCCTGTGACTCAAATTTGGAAGACTACTCCAAATAAAATAATTTTTTAAAATATTACAGCAATATCACTGCCAGTAAGGGCAGTGGGATCCACACTATTCTGGATAGCATTGTAGAGTAATTTTCACTATAGTTTTATTCATAATACTGTGAAATCTATGAGAGCTCTGTTTTTAGTTTCGCTGGGTGGTAAACCCCAGCCTATGACCCTCTACCTCAGCTATGGTAAAGATATCTGAACCCATATAATTCCTGCAGCTGCAGTTATGTATTGAACATTTTTGTTTTGTTACTTCTGAGTTATGGCATCTTTATTTCAGACTTTTAAAATCATACTGTTAAGCTAATTAAAAATAATGCAGAGTTGTCCTACCACATTGATTTTGAACAAGAAAACAAAGTATGCTGATTAGTACTGAATAACTGATAAGAAAGAGTCAATAACACACACATCCCCACACATTTTTTAATGCTTAAGACTAAGCCTTAAATTGTAGTTTTTCTCTTGCAGGTTTCCTGGAGAATGTTTGCTGAGGAAATTAAATTCTCACCTTCTCCTAAAGGCATCTCTCTTTTATCAGTATGGGGAAGAGTTTGGGGACTAATTTATGCCTATGTCCTTCACTTGTGAAATACTGTATCACAACTGGACTGGTCAGAACTGATGCCCAGGTTAAGTTAGACCAATTAAATAGCAAAACATTAATCGGTCAGATTATACTTTAATTTGTGTCATTTCATTGTGTGGGATTAACACTAATGAATCTCTTATGTAGTGTTTCTTTATGGTAAAATGTGATCTTTCTAAGCACATCTTAAAGAAATGCCTGTACATTGCAGTCTAATTAAAAACAACAGTTCTCCTAAGTGGTATTCCAGTCTAATTAAAAACAACAGTTCTCCTAAGTGGTATTCCTATTGAAAGACCCAGCTGTTTTACTACTTTTTAAGAGTGCTTGTCTGAAACATTGAGTTCAGCATATTCTTCTCAGGATAACAGCACAGTTAAGTTGGAGATTCTTATTGTCTTGACTATTTATATTCAAAAAGTTCAGAAACATGTCAAGAATTTGTTGCTCAGGGAGTATGTACTTGAAACCTTTGAATTTTCAATGTGATTTGTGATATATTTTATGTCATTGGTTGGTAATACTGTAATATTTCTCAGACTGCTGTTTAGATGCTTCCATTGACTGATGTGAATTGATGTCTAATTCTAACTCTTGATAACATTGTTCAGTCATTATTTAGTGCTGTGAGATGTGGAGAACAAGCTGATTTATGCAAAGGAGAGGCCTGTGGGATTAAATATGTTTTAAGCAGAGCTTAAGTCTTGTGCTGGACTGCGGTATGTGAGTGGATGTCATATTGAATGAATGTAATAATTACAAAAAAAGAAACCTTTTTCATGCTAGAAAGTCTTTAATCAAATCTCATTTACTTGGAATTTATTAAGACTCTGGAGGTTAGGGAACTTTTCCAGAAGATTAAGAGCTGGTGAGCAGACAAATATTTTATAACATATGTATTGAAAAAAATCTCTTTGTTTGGAGGGCTGCAATAATTATAGCAGACACTTGGTTCTATACAGTTCAGGAAAGTTGGTCTTTGCAATTGTATTGGTATATACCAATTGTTTGAATATTCCATCTGTAGTTTCTAAGTTTCATGCTGTTATTAGAAAATAAATTCTATTATTCTTGTTGGAAGCATGGTACCATGTGTGACACTTCAAAGTGAATTCATATCCATGTGGTCATGTGGGACAGAACAGGAGGTGACCAGAGAATGGCACCAGATCTGAGAGAGGGAGAGGCAGTAGCTTTATATGAGCCTGCTTGCAGCAGCCAGGTGAACAGAACACAGCTGCAATGTGCCAGATACATCACCTTCCTTCTTATCAGTTCCTTTGGGCTTTCTTATCTTCTAGAGCACCTGTGCTTTAAACACAGGCTCCTGCCAGTCTGTTTGCCTCTTGCTGTACTGATTCAGGGCACCTCACAACAGTTGTTTGCTACTCATTAGGATGAATCACCATGGTAGTAACTGGGAGACAGATAAAGGCTGGGAGCCTGAAAGGTGAAGCTGACATTGGCTTAAGGTCCCTCGATTTTTACATAGCAAACTACAGCAAATAAAGGAAGTCTTTAAAGCACCCCTACAGCCGTTTTCATCTCTGTGACCATATGAGATCCACAGTATCTGTGCCCCGAGGCAGTGACCAGTCTGCACACCTGGGGATGCACTCAGTGCTCCTCACTGAGAGCCTTCAGTGTGGCAGAGGCCTGGAGGGAATGAATTGAGAAAGTCACAGCTTCATTTCTCACTAGTTTAATGAGGTTAGTGATAGACTTTGAAAGAGATCACCTGATTGATTTCTTGGCAAGCAGCCATTACAGAATTCCTCATTAGGATGTCTCTTTCAGTCTCTCCTAAATTGTGGTGATCAGACAGCCCAAGTCTGTCCAGGACTGAGAAGAAAAGAAATCAACTTTTATATTTGTTTAGCACAGAGTAAAATGAACAGTTTAGAATATACACTTGATTTATAGGTAGTGGTACTGGTAGTTCTTATTCATATATTGTTTAGGTCCATGATTTTTGTTGCTGCATGTACAGTACAACAAACTTAAAGAAGATTTTTTTAAATTTCTTTTTTCCTTTAAAAAGGTGGGAAAAGGACAGAATTTGGTAAAGTTCAAAAGCATGGGATCGAATAAGACCCAAACAAGACCTTACATTAGGTCTTACTCTCTTTCTCCCCATTTTACGTTAAAATAAATACACATTAGAAGAAATGAAGTATACCTGGATAGTTTCATTGATTGCATTCCCCTGAATACTTCATATTTTACCATAGCACTGCAAACTAAGAGTTGAAAATGCTATTTATGGTGTAAGAAGTCATCCAGTATCCTGTTAAAAACATAAACCTGTGAAAATTGGGACATCTCAGCTATTTGGAAGTTTGCAACATGTGCAAATATTACTCTTGCTCTCCCTGCTTGCCTGTGGGCAATTTGTTGAAGTTGCACATAGTTGATTGTCTAGTTTGTTGAAGTGCGTTGTCTCTCTGTGGGGATGCAAAACTGCTAGCACCAGATTTATAATATGAATGCTCACAAAAGTATTGTAAACACATATTTTCCACTGTATTTACCCACCACTTAGGGGGGAGAAATGGAATCCTGAGGTAAAGTAATTTAAAAATTTTTTGCAAATTATTTCTAGTGTTAATTTAAACTTTATTGGACTGCTGTTCCTGTCCACAGGCTGAATGGCTACCAAAGTGTATAAAGGTCATGCAAGCAGAATTCAATCATCAGTGTATCTCTGTCTTATACTCTTACCTAAGCATACATTCCTTCCTCATTTGCCCATTGTTAAAAACAAAATGCTAGGCTGAATGCAACTGTGGTTTTCACTAATACTGCCTTCTAAGTAAATGGCAAATGCCTGTTGGCTAGTTTACAGGTGCAGTCCCACACACTTCATGAACATTCGTTAAAAGAGCAAGATTATTCATGGAAAGTAAATATAGAAAAGAGATAAACTTAATATAAAAATCAAAACACACAGGTGAAATTTCAGTGCCATCACCAACACAACTACCATGGAAACTTTGTTACAGTATTTTTAAAATAGTCATCGTTGTTTCCTTTTCAGTTAAAATAGTCCTGTTTTCTAAAGGCACAGTTTTTAGGAGACAGAAAGCACTTGGCTGGGAGACCATCTGGGGCTGAGGGAGGAGAACTGGAAGTTATATATAGTGAACTTTTAGACTGCTTTTCCACTAGAAACAATTCCCAGTGAAGTGAAGACATTTAAGTGGGGTATGAGTTTTTCATTTGCTTTTTTTTAAAATTCTCTTGGTGGTTCTCTCTTAGAAGGTACCATTTAACTGATCTGTTTGATTTCATATAAAGAGTAGCAAAAATGTCAAAAAAAAGAATGTCACCATGTGTATATCCAGAAGGACAGAGTAGAAAAGCGAAGAGGTATTGTGTATTTAAAGAAATAGATTGTATGCTGTTTTTCTGGTGTATCTTTCTAAAGTTGTTACATCTCTAGCTTTGGATCCCCCCAAAGGACAGTAGAATTTCTCCTTTTCTCTGCAACCCCTCACACAAGACAGTAGATGTGTGGGTCAGAGACAATTGTTTTCCGATTTATGATTCGTGGCTCATGTTAACTGGTTCTTCAAATGCCCTTTGAATAAATACTCGGTAGAAGAACAAGAGTCCTTATTAGGTAAACATAATTTACAAAAAGATGCAACAATTTTGTAACATTTTGGAGCTTTTTGTTCTCATCCTTGAGTCCCCTGCTGTTCTTTTATGCCTACCTGAAATCATGATAAAATACAGTAGTTAATATTAGTATTTCAGCAGGTAGTGTGGCTGCTACCTCAACAGCTAAAAATATACCAATCTCTGAAGGGTTTAAAAGCTGTGCTGAAATGCAATTACTGCTGCAGAGCTCTGTTGTATTTTTATCATCACAGAATAAAGTTGGGGGAAAAATGCTAGTAAGAAAAAGAACTTCAAATATTTTAGAGGAGGAGGGCCCAGCTGTCCTGTGGCATTGATCCCATTTTGATTGCAGCTGGCCAGCAGACACCAGGAAAGCTGAGAGGGTCCATCAGCTCTGTTCTGTAGCATTGAGGCTGACTGTACTTTATAGCATTTAATTCCCCTTACCGCTAAAAAGAGAAAATTCACTGAATTGAAGTTATGGTTATAGCCGTAGCTGTATGTTCAATTTGTTCAGGACTAGAGAGTTGTTTGAATGGGATGTTATAGTAATTGTTTAGGTTTTGGGAATGTGGGGCATTTCAGTAACAACTCAGTTTAGTGTAAACCCAGCTCTTTCTTCCCTTCCACTTGTAAGCTTTGAGAACATAAGCCATGCTTTTATTGTGTTTTATGAGCAAAAAGTGTGTTAATCCATGGCTTATGCCACTCATCTCTACCCTAGTACACCTCAGCAGAGAAGGGTAAGTGGTTCCTTGATAGTAAACAGATTATTTGACAAGGTTTGGGTGTGTGGGGTGTTGGTGTTTGTTGTTTTTTTCCTTTAATCAACTCCTAAGAAATATACAGCATCAAAGGCAAAGTTTTTCTAACTAATCCTTCCCATGATCCATTTGAAATTGAACTGTTTGAAGTGTTCCTATAGTGGTATTTTATAAAAAATCAGTGAGGGCATGTTTTGTAGCCAGCTTTCTTTTTTCTTATCTGTAATAATCTTTGTACATTTACCACCTTGTAATATGTGATATGCTAATATGTAGCTAATTCTAAATGAATCTTCATATCTCTTTCTAGTAGTATAAAAAAGACAATTCAATTTTGGTTTTGTCGGTCTCATACCTAACCTCAACATTTGTTCTACTGTTTTGAAGTACTTATTTTTCTCTGTGACATTTAAGAACAAAAGATAGGTCTTTCCATGCTTCACTGCACAGCTCTGAGGTTTATCTCCATATTTTTGATGGACAGTTACTATATTTTATTGATCCCTACTTCACGGTTGTTGTTAAGCATATCTGGAACTGGAATACTTTGTCCTCTAAAATAGAAAGTTTAATTTTAGAAGTTGTTTTTCCAGTCCATTTTCAGAAGTGGAGTTTCTTAATATAAGTATGTTCTTTAGAATTTTAGTGAAAATTAAACCAGTGGATGCTACACTATTGCTTTTCTGCAGTAGAGAAACAGGCTGTCACTAGAGAGTAGTTTAATAGTATTTTTCTGGCTGACTATGATTGCAAGAAAAATTGAGATATCCAGCAAATTATGCAGTGGTGTTAACTTAAATTTTGGTTCTGACCAAGACATCTAAATACTGGCATTCTTACAAATTTTCACCATCAGAAGAGCTAATCATGCTACCCTCTGTAAGCTGGGCATACACTGGGCACTGACTGTGAATGCCTGTGCCAAAGTGTAATTAGAACACCAACTGAGCTGCAGAACTGCAGGAATTTCTCTTTCAAGTGGGGAAGGGATTCCATTTCTTTGGTAATTTTCCTACAAGCCACAGAATTTAAAGAGTTTTCTTAATTTTCTACTATGTCATCACTGCTTTGTTTTAGAAGAGTTTAGGAGTAGTCTTTTAAATGACTTGAGTGCAAAATCTCTCTCTTTTGCTTTTCTGTATACTTACCTCTGCATATTGCTGGGATTTTTTGTTTGTTCAGAGTATTTTCAAGACATCATATAAGCATTTCTTGCTTCCTTTTCAAAATCTGAGCCTTAATGACTGTAATTGATTTGCTGCAGTCCATAAACCTAAGTAATTTCTATGGTTTAAGCTGAGGGCTGTGACAATGTAGGTTGTTCCCTCTTCAGAAATCTCCTTCCTTTGCACTGATCTTCTGGAACAAGATAAAGTAAAGCAATATATCTTCTTTTGTGTCAATCAGCACCATTCCATTCTTGAAATAAATTGCTCTTGTTAAACCTTAGGTTCATTTCCTTCTCTTTCTGGCTTGTCTTTTCTAATGTTCATTCTTAAGTGTAACTAAAAAAATAAATGAAACAAATGGAAGTAAAGATGGACGGAGATACTGTAACTATGTGATGATTCCTGATGCAGTTTTCATCATGCTAATAGTAATTATTCATGCCAAATCATGTGGTGCATAGTTATCTTCATCCTCACTATTAATAAAGTTCTCTTTGTTTTGCAAGTCATTCTGAACAATTAACAGTATTATTTTTTTGAAATTGAAATTAAGAAAAATCAATATTCTAATGTGCTTCTCTGCAAATAATTAATTCCTGTGAAACAAAGTCACTAGGAACAAGTTGTTTGTTTTTTTAAATGGAGTTAAAGGCAAAATTAATATTCATCTCTATTATACTCTCAAATGAACAAACTGCTATAGAACTACTATTCTTCTAAAATGGAAATAAGTATACATCTATTCTTATAAGTGCTTAGTAGTCATTTGAATACTAAAAGGCACTCTAATTTAGTAGGGAAACTCATTTTTTACATTGTTAAAATAGCACTATGAGTTTGTAACATTTCCTCACACAGTTCCCAATAGCACGGGTATTTCTATTCTGTATCATGACAGAGGTTTAAAGAATCCCATTAGGATTGATGCTTCACCTCCCTCTGAAATGACAAAGCCAAACAATTAATGCAAAGTCTAGCAAACTGTGGCTGGTACAGGTACTAAAGAGAATCCCACCAACAATTTTTTTCGTAAATGCATAGAAATAGTAACAAGGGTTTTGTCTGATATTTATCTGGGTGCCTTTACTATCAATTATAGAAATAAATACAACCCTTATCATAAAACCCTTCTCATTATGAAATAATTTTCCCTATATATGTGCTTTTTACAAAACATGTCTTCCATGACAAATGGTGTAAATATATGTACTTTGCTGAATGCTGTGGAAGAGTACAGACTATTCTGGATGTGGTGAGGTTTGTAAAGAGTTGTATCAGCACTCTTAACTAGCCAAGAGTATTCCAAGGGGAGGGAAGAGTTTATTCCTCACCACCAGTGTTTAGTAGTTAATTATCTGTCTCAAGGAATGGCAGTTAAAATTAGAAACATCAGAGCACAGTGATAGAAGGGTCTGCCTTTCTAAGTTCTGGATATTGGTGGTAGTGAAGTTACTGGGGAAGTATCCTGCAATTTTCTTTGGGAGTAGACTTTATCTGATTTTAAAAGTTTAGAGTGAGGGCATGACAGTTGTGGGTGTTTTTGAGGGCAATGTCTGTGATAGAGCAGCTAAGAGAGCTCTACCTCCTGTGCACTCTGTCCAACGGGGAGTGCCCAACACGGGAGATGCTGTGGGGGCAGCTGAGGCTGCAGCTGCCTGGAGACTAAAAGGTTCTTTAGTCCAGATAAGTCTGGTCCAAGGCTTCGGACTATGCCTAGCCCTGTATGTGTGCAATATAACAAACAAATTATAGGTGCTCTTCATCACAGCCTTCTCATTTGTGTGCCCGTCTTTTAATTTTCTCTGTATCTGCTGTATTTCCCCTGCCCTCACCAAGCTTTATTGCTTACATTGTTCAGTCAGTACATCAAATATTAAAGGTACACCTTGAGATAAATAAAATCATTCATGCTGTTTGTGTTGGCTTGGCATCAATAGCCAGCTAAAGAATACTGTTCCGAGAACTTTGTTGCCATCAGCTGATGAAGCTGCTGTGTGCAGCAGGGTGTTGATGGGTTAGATTGCTTTATGTGAGGTGGAGGCTTTTTGATTTGGGAGCCAGAAAAAATCACACCGATTTCAACTCCAGCTAAAACAAGAAAAATCTCTATTTTGGAGAAATAGAAAAGGACAAGATCAGAAAGAAAAGACAGGAAAACTAAAGAGTTGGTGCCTGGATATTGCAAGCATTTTAAACACCAAGTGAATATTATGGAAATTGTACTAACTCTCACATCATCTGATATGATGATTTAGGTGTATTCAGACCGCAATGAACAAATTGAAAAATTAAGATGACAAATTAAAATGGGTTGGTTGTTCTTTAATGAAATAAGTATGCTTAGATCAAAGTAAAAACTCAAAAGGGAAGCTAAAAGGTTAGCAATACATTAATAATTCAATATTCCTTGAGATTACTTTCATCATAGTAATTTTAAAAACAGCTTTAGTCTGTGTCTTTATGTTCATCACTGAATCCATGTGGAGTCTTTAAGTTGTGATACAGGTTGGCAAATAGGCAAAATATAGCATTTTGGTCAGTTTGGTCCTTCTGCTGCCTGCAGGAGTTGCAGTTTATGAAAAATTCCAGGGCTTCAGAAAGAGCTCCAGGACTTCCAGGGGACACTGCTAGTCAGGGAAGGTGAAGCTGAGGGGATTAGCTAAGTAAGACACTGATATTCTGCCTAGAAGTGATCTCTGGAAAGGAGAATTAGGTGAAGGGGGCAACAGAACAACTTAAGAACAGAGAGCAGCCTCAGGATGAACTAGAACTCATCTTTTTTTCTAATTTATTTGTGGTATCATACTGGTGGTATGATGCATACAACAAAATAAATTAACAGTGTTTGTATGATAACAAGGTGTCTATATTTTGAAAGTCCAAATTTGCTTTCTTGGGTTATTGGGGAAAGCTGCTTATTTCTGCATGACAGTGGCTGTGTGTGTGTATGTACACAGTGCATGATATGTATAGACCTTTAATACGTAAATATCAGGTAGCACTTTAAAATATGTTCATAATGTGTTAAAATGTATTCATAACAAAAAAATGGTGCATTTTTCTCACTATAATTAGCGGTTATTGCATAGTAAGTGTTGTATTCTTACTTTCACCAGTTTAGTGCATAAACCAACAATTTTCCCACATGCAGATGGCTTTCTGAATTCCACATCATGAGTTATCATTTACTGTTTCTGAACTGTCAAAGCATGAAGTGAACACAAATTTTATTTTGAAGAAGTTTGACCAACTGAAAAAGAATATACAGAAGAAATCTATGAAAACAACCAGAATACGTATCTGTGCTTGCATGTCCAAATGTCAATTTTGGTTCAATAAAAAATTGTCCGTACGTTAGGCAGCTGGCCATAGCAGTCCCTGCAGTTTAAAAGATTTAGTGAATCTTTTTCCCCATCATTAAACTTACTGTGAACACATAGGCAAGACTGAATTTGGGGGGCTTTGTGAATTCATTGTTTTAATTTGGTTTGGTTTTGTTTGTTTGTTTGTTTGTTTTGCACAAGTTAGTATTGGTTTTTCGACAGTTGTTACATTGGAAAACACATGACAATTTCCAGCTCTAAGATTGAAATGGCAATAGCAAAGAGCCAGGCAGACAAAATTTACAAATATCTAGCCAGGGGGAAAACTTTCACAACCAGCTTTGGGAGAATTCAACACAAATCTTTGGTTCTTTACAAGCACAGTTTTAATTTTGGCCAGGATTATTTGTGTGCTTGCATTTTATGTTCCAGTAAGAATGGCTTTCATCAGTTTAGGCTGTTGGTAATTGTTTCCTTGGGGTTTGTTTGAATGATCATGTTTTAAGATTTTATTTTTTTAGGCAAGGTAATTGTTTAGACTGCTATGTTTTCAGCAGCTATGTTGTACCTCTATAAATATGCTCACTGCAAACATGGAAGGCTGCAGCCTTGGAAGTAAAATTCTGAGAGAGAATAAAAATGCAAAAGGCAGAAATACTTAACCTTGAAGTATTATTAAATGAGATGCCAGTCATATTTGTGGAGTGCTACCAGAGGGATCCTGACAATGATTTATGAACTTTCACATAATTATCATTGCTGTGGATTCTTTTTTCCCCTCTATTCAATGCAGCTCTTTTATTTCTTTCATCCCACCTAGGATTCCTCCTCTGAACATGGTTTGGGGAGTCATTGTATATTGTGTTTCAATAAGAAAAATGGCATGCTAAAGAAGAAAGAAAAATAATTCAAAGAAAGACACCCAAAGGATTTGAGAACCAAATTCTTATAATCAAAATTGTTTCCACTTTTGCACTAAGAAGGAACAAGACTAGCTTGGAAAGAAATTCTCTGCTTATGTTTGTGTTTGAAGACCATAATAATCAGTATTAATTTTGGACCATACATTTGATGATCAGAAATTATCAACAAGATGACTGACTTCTTAATTGTCTGGCTTTAAAATAAGGTATTGCAGATCCCAAGGCTTGTATTAGTTTATTTTCTCCCTTTTCATTAGGGTAGATATTTTTGTGCTGGTTTTATGTAGATATTTTGCTTTGAATTATGAGATAATTTAATGTTAAGGGTAGGTCAAAGAAAAGTCCATAAGCAACTTTATTTGCTAATAGAGATATAGCCTTCATATTTTCACCTTCTTATCCGGTGGCACAACACAAGGTCTCAATTGCCCTTCCTGGTTACTTAACATTCTTTTCTACCACTGTCCCAGCCCTCCCAACAGGGATTACTTACTTGGAACCGCTTAATTCTTATCATCTTGGCGGTGTACAGCATTTTAATATGCAGGCGCCTCCTGCAGCACTTCTGCATTTGAAACAGCAGGTATGCAGCACATGCACTTCCTGCTGCTCCGGAGAGCTCCTGCTCTGCAGTGATCTGTGCAAGCATCCCCAGCTCTGCCTCACCCATCACTGCTGTGACACAGAACTGAGATGGGCACGTGTTCTTACTTCTCCCTCGCTTTTATGCTATGGTCAATTTCTAGTGGCTTTTAATCCTTTTCTTAGCTCCTGTAAATTTATTTTGTCCTAAATATACCAAAATAGGTAATACATAATCTATTCAAGTCAGTGTACTAAATCCTAGAAGGAAATCTTTCAAGGACTCTATAAACAATTCAGAGGATATTGTTGGGGTTATTTTTTAATGTGTAATCTGCCTTTCCATTTAATACCTAGCCCATTTTAATATTTTCCAGTTACTCTGTGTTTGAGGACTCTTAACATGTATTCCTTTTTCAGCTTTGACTGAAATTTTGCCAAAGGGTTGCAATCTATTGCAATGAATACTGTGCAGAGTCATTACAGAAGTGTTTCAATGTGCTTGAATATGCAATATATACAAAGTCCTGGTGGGATTTGTAAATTATTGCCATAGAACAACTGTGAGATGCAGGACATGTGGTGGAAAAAGAAAGGCTAAAATCAGGATAATTGGAAGAAAAGGATGCTGTGTATATCTTTATACTACTTTCTACCACGTCCCCTGTATTTATAAGCTCTCCAAATGCCTTGCAGATCCCATGAAGGAGTGTTTGTGCATTGTGTGTGCAAGTATCTACCTTGCCACTACTGTCCATTACTGTTGGCATCCCTGTGAGGCAGATAAAATGTGTTTAACTAAGGTAGTGATCCTCAACCATTGCAGCCCAGGTATGCCAGGTGATGTGTGCCAGATGGCATTGCCCTTACAAGGGGAGTCTTCCAAATACCCAGCTCTGAAAGATGGGGGAAACGTCAGTGACAGTGTTAGAATGATTCAGTGCCCCTGAGCAGGTACTCCCAATACTGTTTGTTTAAGTATGTCTTGGTTTGAATCTTATCAGAGAATTTGTAAAAGCCAATTCATTTTCCTCATATTTCTTACAGAAGTGAAATCTCCTGTATGGTATAAATAAGAGGCCATACAGCTTCAAGCATTTAACTAGCCTTACTGCTTTCAAACATTAGAATTACACACAGGTTCAATTACCTCAATGATTTAAGACTTTTGATTGTTTAACCACCAGGGAAACATTTCCAACACTTATGTATCTTTGCTAGGCTGTGTGGAGTGATAGCACAGATGAACACAAGATAGTACGGTTCACAAAAAGGACTAATAGATCATTAGACTCTTTACAAAGTAATAATTGCTTTAAGTGGTAAGCCCAAAAGCTTAATTGTCCTTGGATGTTCTGATCAATATTGCCAAAACCAACTTCAAGTAGCTTGAGTATAATGCCACAGCTGAGATTGTTAGTGCAAAATTGAAACAAATATTATTCCACATAAGAGAAAGACGGAAAAGTAGAGAATACTTGAAAATAATTTTTTCCTTAAATTTAGGGAAAAATACAGTTAATTCCCATTGCAACCAAATTCTTATCAGATTTAAAAAATTGGTAAGCAACAGTAAGGTGATAGACTGAGTGGATAGATATTTAATGAAGTTTTTGAAAGGAAGGGGGAAAGTGAGTTGAAGAGATGTGGTTTGTATCTAAAGAAACTTTACTACTGTGTTCTGGGGGATTTGATGTCATGCCTTTTTATTTTATGTCATTGAGTAGCTTTGCTGCAGAGGTGAACTCTTCATCTGAGCAGTCTCTTTGGTACTTGCTGAGCTGTTGCTGAGTTTTCAACATCTGACATTCTCAGCATGGAGCCCTGGTAGAACAAGACCATAGCTGTGTAAATTCCTCCAGTATTTGTTAGTGTGACCTGTTTATCCATCATTTTTTTCCTGCCATTTCATTTGGAAGTGACAGTCCCTTGTTGTTCCTAAGTTCCAATTTAATTATTTTATAATGTGCTAGCACTAAATGCATGCCCAGTCAACCCTAAAAGCATAACATAATGCTAACCATTAAAAATTAAACTGCTTTTCTGTTTTGGCTTTTCTAATTCCTGCAGACACTAGAAGTTTCAAACTACATTAATTATGCTTACGCTAATTGCAGCAGAGTTGCACATTTTTATGATGTTGCTTGAGTTCTCTTAATATCGAAGCTGCCTCACTTAAGCTTGCCCAGATAATTTAAATGATGTTGGATTAGAATATCAGTGTCTCTTTTGTTTTCCTTTTTCTTCGCTAGGATTGGTCAGAAGTAATTTGGTTATACTAGAGAGTGATTTTGGTCATTATTAATTGACCCTCAAAACATTTTCCCACAAAAAAATTGACAGGCTTTTGCAATGTGAATAAGGTGATATTATCTTCATGAGTTCACCTTTCATTTTTATTCTTGAGGCGTTCACTGTACACCTTTAGAGACATCTCTAGTGCAATTGCTAGTATAGTGGACTAGATTGCAGTGAGAAGAGGTCAATTCAACATCTGTCTTCCTATTTTGCCTACACGGTAATGCACACTATTCTGCTACTTAAGAAATCTCTGGAGTATGATATAAACTAAGATTTAATGACTTAGAACCTGCTGTTTCAACTGATACTCTGACAAGCTCCTAGCCTGCTGTAGTTTATGCAAGACTGGTTGCTTTTTATTTCAGACTACATGATATCACCAAAACATTTTTAATCACAAACTTCAAGGTAAAAGTAGTGGATACAGCAATTTCTTGAATTAGAGTTCAAACCCACCAGAGTTTAACCTGTTCCACTAAAGTGTGCCTCAGTGTTTTATTAATTTCTGCTTTCAGCTTCTCTTAGGTTTCACTAGTTTTCTGGGAGGCATTTCTCTTCCTATGACACTTATTAATGCTTTATGATAACGAAAGTCTGACATGCATCAGGAAAAGCAATTGATTTTGTAACTGAAGTCATTAAGTATGTCCTATGCTCCAGTGGGTTACAGGGAGCAGACAGTGAGAAGCTGCCATGAATGTCAGTACATCAGAGTTGGATCTTGGTTGCCTAAGTCTAATCACAGATACGTCCATGTGAATTACAGAAAATTATTCTTTTACTGAGATACGAGTGTTGTGGCTTTTTCTCTCAGGGCAGGGTGTCCTTGAGTAAGGCTGTGCTTCTTTGCTAGTGCAGTTCAGCTAAATTCTGCAATAGCAGAGGGTAAATTACTTTTTGTTTATGTGATTTAAAAAAAATCAGTTTCACTTTTCAGCAAAAGCAGGGCATGGGCTGTATGTAGGATTCTTAAACATTCTGAGTTTACTTTTTTCCATCCATTCTGGAACATATTTAAATCAGTGAAAAGTTCTGCTTAAAAAGAGATTTTGCAGCCTTTTTAGTAGAGATGATTCTGGGTTTGGGGCTACAGTCACTGAACGTTAAAGTAACAGTTAAAATGAATACATTGACTAAACACGGTTAAAAGTATTATGTCTAGCTTTATACATTAAACTAATTAGTATGTCAATTAAAAATTGACTGATTTGTTTTTTTAATTGCAGGGCTGTTAGCATATTTGTCTTTTCCTAGTAATTTACTAGTCAGGTACCTTCTCTTAGAATATTTTTCATTCAATAAATTTCTGTACAAGTGAAGTACGGTTTAGAAATACAAAGCCATGTTCCCCCTCAGAGCACTTTTCTGTGGTAACTAAATGTTGGCTTCTGTTCTGGAAGGTCTGTGGCTGCCAAAACCATTCATGGATTTGGATTTCTCTCCTGACCACACTAAGACTGCCTGGAAAATGGGGCAGCATCTGTAGGTGCCTTTCACAGCCTGTCTTTGGAAACTTGAGTTAAAATTAGTCTCTCCATGCCTGATGTTCTTTGACAAAACCAGGAGGCCAGAAATTACAAGCATATGAGTTATAGTATGTTTTCTTTTTAAATTATAAAATTCAAGGCCAGATTAATTCTGCTCTCCTTGTCCTTGTTTTTTGAGGGAGTTCTTTGGTCATTCATACTCTAAGAAAGAAGACCAAACGTTCTGATTTAAAATAGTGTGGGTTGCAGTTCTATAATTAATGTAAAAAGGTAACCTTGTTTTGTAGGCTCAGGGTATATGGGATTATAATACAATCATTTATGTTTGTGTGTCTGATCAAATCTTTCTTTTAATCTACTTCTTGAACCCAGTAAGAAGCTGATGTGAGATTTTTAGTATTATTTATTATAACAAATAGTTGAAAATTGAAATATAGTTTGAGTTTTGTTGCTGCTTGTAATCTGTTCAGGAACCTGTAACAAGAGTTTTAACACTTATTGATGGCTCTGGTCTAGCCGAGCTCACACAGAATACTACTGTTATTAGAATGAATAATGACAGTAGCAGAAAATATATTACTCTTTAACTGTAGTATATTGGAACTTACTGCAAGTGCCCAAATGTACAGTACCACAGTTTTATTTTTTTTTCTTAAATTTTATGAAAGATCCAGTAATACTAATGATGTATTATTCCAATGTGCTTGAAATCTTAGGAAAATTATTTTTTTCCCTTATGTTCTACAATGCTACATTAAAAAAACCCCTCCAACTTTCAAGAATCTTTCAAAGGCTTGAAAAAAAATGCATTTCGATAAGAAGTGATGTAACTTTTACATTGATGGTGTGAACAAGTGATGTCAGAAAAATATCCTCCCATAAGTCACTGTTAAATATCCTGTGTAGGTTGTATTCTCTCCCTTAACCTTTAAGCTCAAGATAAGTAGTATCTGTTTCAGTAAATATGCCCCTTTTTATTGTATTTGACTTTCCAGACAGGTTTCAGCAAGGCTGATGTTGAGGAAATACTTCTACCAGGTATTAAGGCAGGTTAAGCCTTTATTTTGGGTTCAAAGAAAAGGAGATTTGGTTGCCATTCTGGTCAATCTAATCTTTAAATTACCCTAGATCCAGAGAATCTATTAATTTTTTTCATTATTCACACTTGAGAGGTTCAGCACTTACTGCAGTGAGTTTTGAAATGCAATCCCAAAGGACTAAAAATTTACAAGTTTTGCCTCTGATTTTTACTGTAACCATAAAAAATGCTAGACAGTGCAAAACCTGGGCATTGCAAAATCCTAAAAAATTTCTGGTTTTTATGTCCTAAGACTGTAATTGTATCCTAGCAGCCCTTGTATGACCTTTCTCAAAATGCGAGCCATTTTTTGTTTTGGAAAGAAGTTAACAGCCATGGTAAGCCTCCAGACAGAGTGATTTTCCAGTCCAACTGAACTCCTCTCTGTGGATACCTGTCACTGCTTCCCAGTGCAGGGGTTTACAATACTGCACCACCTCCACCACCAAATCCTGTCCCAAGACTTTCTGATCATACTCACACCCTGAATTACTCTTGCAGTCTCACCTTCTGGAGCTGTTCTCTGATAACCCAGCTTCCAAATAACAAGCTCTGTGGGAGACTTATTATTCCATTTTGCTCCTTCTGGTAATCCAAACAATAAAATTACTTTCCAAATTAGACAGTTATAGAATCATCCTAGAAATCTCCTTGGGCTGCATATTACCCCAAACATGCTGATGAATTTTAAAATGTACTCTGGTGTTTTTCCATTTTTTGGTTTTTCACTGACCTGGAAATTCTATGTGTACGTTCCTAGTTCTTGTAGTTTTCTTTGACGCAAAAAACACTGACATTTTCAGACTGTTTATCGTGAAAATGCATTATGAATATTGTCCTTGATGTCCTTTCTGGCTGATCCAAGCTTGTTTCTTCTGCAGATTATCTAATTTTCTCGCAGCTGTGAAACATACACTAAACCTGCTCATTCAGTGAAAAAGCCAGAGAATTGCATTTCCTTGCCAGGTTGCATTGCTTCAATCTGTGCAGCACATATAAACCAATTTCCCTTCATTCTTTTAACCCTTGCCAAATCAAGTTCATCATGATTTTTTTGATGCGGCTCATCTTCAGGAATTAATTCACTTCCTTTTCCATTGGCAAGGGAGAAGACTTTTGCAAGCACCGCTGACTTTGTGGACAGGTGATGGTGTTGAATTTCTGCAGTGTCAGCAAGTGTTTTCTTCAGTCTTTGTTGGATCTGTAAGATTGCACAGTAGGTTTATATTTGCCATGCCTTTACTAATTTCCATTGTATTACAGAAAACTCCATCATTTTCCTCAAAGACAGTATGATGGTTGTGTAGGACTGGGTAGCCCGCCCGTATTTGAGGAAAGGTTTTTCACAGATCAAGGTTTAGAGATTTTTGCACTTTACAATCTGAGCTACTTATGGATGGGTTGGAGTTGTAACATCACTTTTTATGGCTTTCATAGAATCATGGAATCATTTAGATTGGAAAAGTCCCTTAAGATCGTGGATTCCAACCATTAACCTAATGCTACCAAGTCCACCAAGACTTTGCAACACTTTTGCAATATCTCTCCATTAGAACTGTGATTTGATTTTTACAGATGGCTCAGAGTATCTGGCTTATGCCCACTGTGAATGTGGGAGACCACATTTGAATAGCTGAGTTCATACTAAGCAGAAGTAGATTTTCACTGGTTTGAGATAAATATTTTAATTTTGTGTAGAAGCTACACTCCCTGGTGGAGACCTAAAATGTCAAATTTATGCCTAAGATGAATTATTTAATCTCTACTGCTAGCATCTGAAAAGTTACAGTTTCAAGGGAAAGAGGGAAAGTGTAAATACTCAAAATTATACTCAAAATACCTTTTATAAAAAAAAGAAATTATCACCCCAAATTGTTTTCCTTTCATTTTCCTACTCCTTACAGGGCTCTTCTGACTGCCACAAGTCAAGTTACTTCTGTTTTCTCTCTATGTTAAAAGACATAAAGGCAAATAAGAATTGCATGTTTTGCTTTTGTTTGTTTGCTTGCTTTTTTCACCTTCTGGTGCAAAAAGCTCTTTTTCCTTAACTCAGCAAGTAGAGGGCTGAGTGTCTCAGAGACTCTAGGGTTTGCAAATTAACAGGTGCGTCTTTACAAGAAATCCTTATACATACAGGGCTGTATTTAACATGATCCTGTCATTTAAATCAAGATTACACAAGGAAATTCAGAGAATTATTTAATATCTGTTAAACTTTTTCTAAGTCCTTTGCTCTTTGTGGTATTTTATGATGTTCTGATAAATATCAAATTAGGAAAACATTCACTCAAGAGAGAAGAAAGTAATTCTCATGACTGAACAAAATAATGTCAAAATAACAAAAATGTCATAAGATTGTTGATACATAGAGCAAACAATCATCAATGCCATTCTCATTTTGAGGGACTAATTGTGATTAGCCATCGTTTGCAACTACTGGGCCTCCACCATATTGGTTATTTTATTCATGTGCTAAGAATAACCAGGAGCGCTCAGAGTGGGATTGAAATTCCAGTTTGCCCTGCAAAGGTAATAGAACTGGGGATTGAAAATTACAAATGGGATAATTGGAAAATTTCAGTACGACTAAAGAAAACATTTTAACTTAAGCATATTTATATAATACAAGTATTATTAAAATATTCCTCTGACTGCGGTCAGATTTAATCACAGGATTATGTGTGTTGAAAATCCGGGGCCTGGAAATCATATAATTATTTAAAATACAACTCTTGGCCAAAAGAGCTTTCAGTTACATGATATTATTTTCTATACATTCTGGAATATTGAAATGAACACAGACAAAGGAACAGGGAAAAGCAGCTATATTGCCTTCTTATCTGAAATATACACATTACTGTGTAATTAAATTAATCATTATCAACCCTATAGAGTTTACTTACCATCAGAATTTTTAGTATTCACCCTTTGTTACCCATTAAGTTCTTTTTTTTGAGATCAAGTGGCTAATGATGACTAATGACAATCACACTGCCAGTTTTTAGATGCCTAGCTGAATCTGAAGTGTTGGTTCCCTTGAAATCAGAGGGCAATGCTGAATATGCAAAGTAAAAATTCAAGTTCAGTTGTCCTAGTAGAGAGAATAATGATTTCTTTAATGGCATATAAATATATCCTCCATATTACTCTTTACTCAATTCCTTTTCATTTTTGGGTTCCAGCCACAGATTTTCCAAGGCCTTTATTTAGGCATCTGTGATGAAGCCAGGATAACTATCTGGAATATCTTATAATGCTATAGGTTTTTCTGAGGGAGATTATAAATAACTTTAATTTTTAACACATATTTGTTGCAAGCATTACTTAACTTCTTGAAAAAGGTAATTTTCTTTTTGCTTATACATTCCAGGCCAAATTATACTGGAGGCTGTTTCTACTACTAAGAGCATATTTACTAACATTTTGATGGAGGATATTTAAATTAAATGCTCTTTTCTTTATTACACTATTTTAACTGAATGTTATTAAAATTTATACAAAGTCACATGTCTCTTTGAATTCTGGAAATCCCTTGATTTCACCATCAAGGTGTCACATATCCTACTTATGCCACTAAAACGGTAAAAATATTCTGGTGTTTTTAATTTGCTCATTTAATGTACATTAATCATCCCAGCTAATGAGCATCATTTCTTTCACAGAAGAGATTCATTAAAACTTAAAAATTAATTGCCCATGACCCAGAATGATATTAAGTCTCTGCTGGCATGATGAACACTATGGTTTTCAAACCATATTTTCTTTTTTTAGCCTTTGGAACATCAACTGCTGTGGATTAAAACAGGCTGGTGCTGCCAACTATCATACAGTGAGTGCAACAGCAGAGGATTATGAGGAAAATCATTAGGCCCAACAATCAAACACACAAGAGTACAAATTTACACCACTGGCTCTTAAAACACAGTTAATTTGTTCATGTTCTCCTAAGAGCAGTTAACAGCAGGCAGGAGTTTTAATGAAATACGCTGGTGATTCCCACAGGGACTATTTGTAATGAGCATTACTGAGCAGCAACAGCTTCGAAGTGTTTACATTAAGACATGATTAATAACAAAGCTGTTAAGCTACACGTTAGGTAAAATGAAGACCCAAATCAAGGGATATTTCTACTTAAGTAATCATATCCATTGGCATATTCCCTCCCTAAGTATATTTTTGGAGAGGAGAGAGGTGGAATTTACCTTTCTTAATTTTTTTTCATACGAAATCGACAGAATTCAAGTCACTTGTTGCACAAATGTAGTTTTCAACAATGTAATAGTTTATTCAAGTGGAATTGTATTGAAACATTTAGAAATTACCATTAGTGTCTGGATATGAGTTACCTGGAGCTGTACAAATTAGCTGTTAAAGGAATTAATTAACTTTCTGTTAGGGTTAAACAGGATGTTAAACATGCCAGTGGAGATCAATTTTGGGAGTTTGTTATAAAAAGCTGCCAAAAGTTTAATAACCAGATTCTTAATTTCTGCATGACTGAGTATAAAATCAAACATTTTTTTTAAAAATAGCCCCCCAAAACCTGAAACCAAATAACAAATTTAACTGATGATAATAGTTTTATGTACAAAAGATCAGATTTTAGTTTTTGTGTGTGTTACACTTTATTCCAGGTGTCTTTGAGGTAAACAAAACCCTTGAGATGACAGCCTGGGATTTTTCACTGTTTAGATTTAAAAGAGTACTATGTGATCTAAATTGTTATTTTATACAAGCAGAAACAACTGCACTGGCAGCTGTTCTAAAAGTGGGATTAAAAAATCTTCAGGAGCTCTTTAGCTGAAAAAATTATCCAAAACATGAGAAACTTATTTTTGAGATATGCCAGAAAGTGAGATTTTTAGAAGCACCTAAGTGATTTAGAAGCAAATCCACCACCTGAAATCAAGGAAATTCATGCTTCTAAGGAATGTCAGTACTAACAAAAATCGATGGCATGATGAAATAAATCCCTGGATTTTTCAAAATGTCACATCATTGTTCTACAAGACTCTTGGATGTTCTATGAATTGTAGTGTGATATAATTTCATACTTACTGGTGTCATTGAAATCAAACTGGTATTTGACTTAGCTTGCTTTAAAATGCTGTTGCAATTAAAATTCTCTTTGTTTCAGTAACCTCTGTGAATGTCAGCCTTTTGACTGAGGGGCCTTGATGCTTTAGCACAGTCCTTGCCTTGCTGTTCACAGCACGGGGCCTTTAATCTGATTCACTGTGGCAAGTTTGGAAATCAGAAACACTTGTGCTTATAGCTCCTGACTGAGTAAACTAAATCTGCTGTTTTGATTGCACTTGTCTTACTGCAGTCCTTTAAAAGTGTGACACATTAAGTAAAAAATGTACTGCCTTCATTATGAATGCCCCCTTCCAAATCAACATAATCAAAGAGTAATCAACATTTACATACCGTGTCTTTCCAAATCAGAATTAATTCTCTTATTTTGGATTCACAGTTTTTTCTTTGTGGAATGCTTAAGCATCACATTTACGTGAGGCAAATGAGTTTAATGTAATTTGGAGTTGTTTCTGTTGAATTCATTAGGCATTCACTTGTGTTTAGGACAGGAGTTCTACCAGGGGCTGTTATTCCATGAGGAGACCAAGTAAGGCAGTGCAGATGGGAAGTGGAAGTGAAGGAGCATCTCTGCTCTGCACTGAGTTACACACACCAAGGAAAGAATTTGGCCAGGATGCAAAGCTACATTGTACTCACATAGACACACTAATGTGTGTAGTAGTGCATAAATAGTCCAGTGGATCAATTGCCACTGATTTCTATTGAGATGAACTTAAAATTTACTACAGTGGTACTTTTTTTTTTTACTTAAGTTGCCAGTTACTGTGTTTTCTATGCTACTTCAGACACTTAGGGAAAAAAAAAAGCTAAACTTATAAAATGTCATGAGATCATTCATATTTATAAAACTTTATTGATCCTAATACTGGGCCTAAGATTTGGTGACCTGATCTTTTCATAGAAAAAGAACATAATAGTTGCGTTGGTGGACAAGATCTTAATTTAAGGTTTTCTTGGGGAAAGATGGATGGATGCTTCTACCAGGACAGGTTAGGTGAAGAAGGGACCTGCAGTCATTAGAAGATTTAGTCTATTAATTAATGCTTCAGATTTAGAAAGGTTTCAAATATCTTTTGAAATTACTCATATGGAGCTCTGCTTCATTAAAGATCCTGCATTTTCTTCTGATGGTGATAATTACACACAGTAAAGTCCCTTCTCAAGCCTTTGGTAAGATAAATATGCCAGTTTCTTTGTAAGGCGCTTTAAAAACAATATTCTTGTTGAGGCTACCTTCTTCTTTCTAATCTTCTCTCTTTTCTAGTAATTGTTTTGCTAAAGCAATTGTAAGGGAGATTTTGCTCCTTCCAAATAAATCCAGCTGAATAATTGCTGTTCTCTAGCCTTGAGTTAATCATTAATTCCAAAGCTATTACAGTGCTGCTATATAAGCAGCATTACACATTTTTATCATACAAGTCAATTATTGATGTAAATTATTTGTACCTACAGGATAAGATTATAAGTTGCGAAAATATAGAGTGATTATGTGAATAGAATAAAATATCCTAAATATGAAAGGAAACTGAATATTTTTTAAATACAGTGAATCCAAAAATGCATTCCATTTCAGTTTATGCCCTGGTGAATATAAAACCAAAGAATTCACACTGCTTCTTTCTGGGTCTAATCCATCGGTTAGATCTGTAAGGAATTAATGAAAAATTGGTTTCCCATACAAACAAGTACAGCAGTGACTTTAGTAGAAGACCAAGTATTGTGAGATAAACACGTATCTGATGTGATGCACTCGAGGGCTCCTTTAAGTCAGCTCTTGGCCACAGAACTCCAATTAGTATTACAGGACTCCATCTACATTCCCAAAGTGTTGGCGTGTCACAGTCAGCAAAACTTTCCTTCCAGCATCTTGCATGGATAGCACCATGCCAGGGAGTTTCAGAAAGCACAAGTCTCTGTCAGCATAAGGACTATTCCAGCTGCAGAACGCAGTGGGTTTAGATACTTCATTGCCATAAAATTAAAACAAACAAAAATTCCACAACACTTCCATGTAGTTTGTTCTACATTAGAAAAAAAGGGCAGTTCTGGAGAGCTTGGGTTAAACTGTGGACATTAACAATTCTAAATCTGGTAAATATTTTAAAACAGCCGTTATAATCAACCAATGCCAATGTAATTAAGTATAAGGACTCTGCAAATCACACTTCATTCTTCTTTTTAATTTTCAGCATCACTTCATCAAAAAAAATCCCAACTACCTCTCAGCACGTGTGTTGATATATTAAAAACTTGCTATTTATAAAATTTTGGAAAAGTACTTGCCTCTGATTAGCCCATTTGCATTATATATATTCAGATGTATAATTATAGCAATTCAAAAGCAGTGTGTATAGTGCAGTATTAAACACAACACAGGTTTCAATTAGAAATACAGGCATTCTATTTTTTATTTCTATTGCCTATTTTTAGGTATTTGTACTTTATATTGAGGTATTTATTTCTAGATATCTTTTTACTGAATTGGTATTGTATATTCAGTATTATTTTCCCCCAATTCTGTATATACATCAATCTTCTATGTCTGACTAGAGGAAATCTATGTTTTCTTATTGCCACCTTACATTGCTTTTTTCACGTTGATCTGTCTATTCATAAAGATTTGACTTTTTTCTTCTTTTCTTTTTTTCTGAAACCATGTAGTCTTGTCTAATATTTATTATCTTAAGAAACAATCTTTATTCTCTGTAAATTCTTAGCCATAAAATTAAAACGGTATAGATACTGTGAGCAGTAATGTTCTGCAGTGTATTTGGCTTCTTCCTAATAGTTCACAAATACCTTATTCCTTAAATATCCCAGTGAATCATGGTTAAATACACAGGTTAAACTGCAAAATATTTCAACAGCACATACTTGCATTTTTGTTAGTTTGGTTTGGTTTCATCCAAGTGGAAATTAAGGACTGCAGTTGTGCTGGGTACACTCAAAAATTATAGCAGAACAAAGCTCTCCTAATGGAATATATCTGCTTTTGAAATGTTGAGTTCCAGACTTCTTATTGCCTCAATAAACATCATCATGCGCAGAGAGCTTTCCTGCCAAACTCGCGTGAGTTGACTTAAGCTTTGTTCCCGGTCTCTCTGGAGAGGACAGGCACTCAGGTTGCTGACAGAGGAACCCTGCAGATAGCTGGGGGGGATTTCTGCATCAGTTCAGCTGCAGCTATGATCAGCTTTTTAAAGTTCTCCTTGAAGTTGGGCTGGAGCGGTTTGAAAGGCAAACAATTCTGGTAACTTCTGTGGGAGGGGAGAGATGGGGGAGACCCAAACAACACCCCACCCCCCTGAAACTCCCAGCAGCTGATGACTTGTCTAGAGGACAAAAGTAGAAGTATTACAGTCAAGTTCTTGGTGTACAGTGAAATAATTACTTGCAGGTCAGTGAAAAATCTTGTAAGGTGAGTTTGTGCGTTGTTAACTGTGTGTGTCTTCAGGGATAGTACTGTCACAGCAGAATGAAGAGCACAGCCTCAGCTATTCTTTCTGATGAGAAATTTATATAACAAAACAGAAAAGTGAAGGGATTTGGAAAACTATCTGTAAATATCTGTTTTCAGCACTATGTGAGGCAAATGATAGGGCCTGAGTTGGTAAGTGGGACTCCTACATGCACAAAAGGTAGTTTGCTGGTCATCTCATAGAAAATTTGAAATTTTTTTGAAATGGCTGCTTAAAATGCCAATTTAACTTTCTCTGATTACTTTTTTTTTAAATTTTAGATTTTGTATAATCCTGTCAAAGCTATTTAAAATTCTAATTTTATGATATTACCTCAATTTCATCAAAATATGTGTTAATGAATAACGCAGTAATGTCCTGGTATGGATAATTCATGTTCTCTGGCAGGCTTCACTGTATAACAGCACCTCAGATTATCTATAGTCCCAGATTATCAATCACAGTAGAAATGATTATGCATGAGAAAAGTTATTGCTAGCTAAACAAACGAGCTTTATCTTGTAAATTACTAAATTATTAGAGTACCCTTATGAATGACTAGCCCTGAGTTTTGATTACTGACTTCAGTGTTGGTTAGAATCATGTCAAGCTGAAGTTAACCACAATTTAAATAGGAAATCCTTAAACCTAATGTAATTTTAGTTTAGCTGCTGCTAATACAGTTGCATATCTGAGATTATGCAGTTTAATACTTGCGCCTTCTTACAGTCAGTTCTACTGTAGGAAATCCATGTTGTGATCTGAAAACCAGATACAAATCCATCCATTCCTGATCTTTTCATGCCAGAATGATTCACAATTGTACAGCTTCCATGAAAAGGAAAGATTTCTTTTTTTTCTCTTTGAAATCCAGTTCCCATACAATCTACTTGAAAATCAGGACTTCTCTTCCTTCTCTTCCTGGGCAGTCTCCTGTCCAACCCACCCCAAGTGGGACTATCATTTGTTAGCTGCCTGCAGTTTTGATGACACAGAGGTGGTAGCTCTCCTCTGCCCTCCCTTGAGCCATGCCAAAGATCTTCCCTAACTACACAGAATGAGGATGAGGAGAACCTGCTGGAGCCACAGAGAATTTGGACAGGGAAATTTGGAGGAAAGAGACTGGAGAGGAAAGCTCAGGTTTAAGTAATAGGTAAGGAAGATTGAAACTGGGTGGAAATACCAAGAGCAGCAATAGAAAAGCAATGCTACAAAGCAGTTTTTAATGATGAAATGGAAATGGGCCCATGCCTACCATAATAGTTTATTTTCCTGAACCTAGAATAGAACTGAAGATTGTCAGATTTTTCCATGTCTGTTGTTAGCAAATTTCTGGGAAGCCCAGTGATTGTCCTATGGAACTCTGGTTTTCATCTATGTTAGTGAAAGTATGAGATATCATAGCTGTAAAAAACTGCAGGAGACAACCGTGAGGGACTCAAAGATTCCAGCACTATTTATTGTCTGGGTATATATTGTGCTACCATCCCAGGCTTTTTATAATCCTATAAACACTTCAGTTCCCAAGAAAGTGCTATTCTCCTTTAAAACAATATGTCAGTTTCTCATAAAGTGCCTGAACTTGTTATTCTGTGTAGTATGTTTTTTGTCACAGTGTTACCAAGTTTCCCTTTTGAGAGGAGGAAAACAAAATAAAATTTATTCAGGGAGATGGGAGCCATCTGTGCCTGTTCCAAAGAACACCAAGGGGATTTCACCACTTTTTAGTTTTTTAATCAATGACAGATTGTGCTAAGTCAGGCACCCAGTAATTTAAGAAATGCCAGTTTCTGATTCATAGAGCCTTCTGAAAACTGACTGAGTGAATATCTGGTGGCCCACATTATTTTTGAAAACAAGTTCAGTGAATCTTTCCAAAGAAAACCATATGGATGTTTTAGCTGATCAGATACAAATCAAAAATAAACATTTGAGCAGCACATTTTAAAGGCAGTATACACCAATTACTATGGAAATTATTATTGCTAATTACTAGGCCTGAACAGGAATGGAATTTTATTTCTGGGAAGAAAATAATATTTTCTGGAGCTTTCCAAAACTGAAAAAAAATTCATTTTACAAAATGAAATAAACTCCACAATTGCTCAAAGTCTTTCAGCTTGATACACTAAAAGAAATCTGCTTTGTTTTTTACTTAAAAAAATATATATATATTCGTTATTCACATTTTAAAATGTATTTATTTTCAGTATATTATTATTTTTTCTATTTGGTATATTTATACTGAAAGTAATTTTTTTCCATGTTGAAGAAGTTAGCTTGGGTGACTTAGAGCTTTAGCACAAGGATTTTTCCATGCTGCTTCCCCAATTCCTTTTTTGAAATGAAGCATTGCTGAAATTAACATACCCTATCAGCTGTTTTCCTTTTGTCAAAACTCCCACAAACCCCTGGAATTTGCTGATAAGTTTGACTTCTTTCAGTAGGAACCATATGCTCAAGCAGTTCAAAGTTTTAATAATACAGAGGACATACCCCAGAAATTTGCTCCAATAAAGGCATTTGCAACTCTAGGTCTCTGTGCTAAAAGCGTTTACTGCTGGGGGAAGTGTCCTGCTGCTCGGTCTTTATACTGTCCATCACTCCATAGTAACTGGGCTTCTACACATTTCTCCTCAGTTAAGATGCATTTTCAGTATTTCAAAATGGTTTACTAAGCTGTCATCTTCCCGTATATAATGTTACTTATTAGTGTATTCTAACAGCAAAGGCTAAGTCTGGTAGGCTCTAAAGTACTGTGAAAGATCCAAATATAACAGAAAAGCTGCATGAACATAAACAATTGAAAATACTTTGCTCTTAGGAAGTGCTTTTTATCTCTTGGCCCCAGAGTTTGTATCTAACTGTTTGCATCTTTGTCTTGCAGTTGGGTATTTTGGAGAATAAAAGGACAAAGCAATTGCTCGGCATCAAACAGCACAACCTAGAGAAACCTCCTGATTTTCTGACTTAAAGCTGAGGTAATGTATGCTATTTTCTGTCTGATTAAACCTGTCATAATTAGGTTCATAAAAAGAATGAATGATGAATAAAAGGGTTGAGCTGACAAGATAGGAAGCCAAAATTTCATACCAAATATGATGCAAATTGTGATGTTTTCATACCCTTTTTTTCCCCCCATCTGTTCTCATTGCTTATATCTGTCCTTCCCATTTGTGGCTGTAATAAGAAAAGGAACAACTTTACCCCTCCTGTTAGAAGGATTACTGTTTCAATGATATACATGAATGATTTGGTGTGAAAAGATGTATTGGAATTACCTCAAGAAGATATTGTCCTCCTAAGTTTTTTAGTCCTATATCATGGAGAAGTCAAGTTATTATACATTTAAATTAAATTATTTCCTGGAGTTAAAACACCTTTCAGTTTTCCAGGTTAAATTTCTCCTAGGTAATAAACGTTAGTTATTGCCACATTTAGCTCTTATAGCTGTCTTTTTTTCTACATGTTGTACCTTCCAGCATAAACCCAGAGCTCTTTTGATTTTCCTTTGCTAGGCTCCCTTTGAACAACCTCTCTGTCCTCTCCACCTGTAATACACACTTTATTTCTGGTAATGCCAGCAGCCTTCCAATTCACTTGTTTCAGTCTGAGTTCAAATTGAACATGGATTACCATAATTGTGGTAGTACACTTAATCACGGCACTTATTCAAGATGCTGCAGCTGTGTTTGCTTTCCCTGAAGATTCCAATTGTTCTGTACAATTCCAGCAAGAAAACATCATTTCAGACTTCACTAGTTTTAATATTAGGCAGGGAACTTCTTATGGGAATTTTTGTCTACAGAAGTCTATAGTATTTGGAGTTTCTTAAGGCTGCTTTCAGATTCTTGTTTATAGATATATTTGAAAACAATTGAAAGCCACAGCTGCATCTTAAACACATGCAGGGTTTGGTATCCAGTATTGAAGTTCATTTTTTCAGTAGAAGATTCCCAAAAATTCTACTACCAGAGTACAAATTAGAAAACAAACATTCATATTCTAAGTGAATGCTCAGACGGAAGTGAAAGCCAAGTGTAATCCTCTCCTTTTCATGAATCATGAACCTTTCATAAATATTCTGTAAGCTCAGACCCTAAGCTCCACCAGTAGAAATTAATTTTGCAGTGAGGTGGCATAACTATAATTAAGGACAGAAATGACTCTGCAATTTGTAATTCAATTCAGGTCCTCAGTGGGTATAAATTATCAGACATAACCAACTTCAGTGGAGGTGTTCTTATTTATTCTTGGTACCTGACACACAGTTCATAAGCCTGCCAATACTCATTGAGGGAAAACTTGGCTCACTTTCTCCTGGGCTCTTAAGGCTAACGCAATTAAAAAATGTATTGTTTTCTACTCAAGTAAAGAAAGGAGACTAGGAATACAAAGCACAGAGTGGAACAGCTGATTTGGAAGGTGACATTTAAACAAGATCATTTGTTCTAGTGGTTTTCTATTTGTAAATTATCACATATTATGATCTAAAGTAGATAGCTAAAGTTCTGATTGTAGGATAAATTCTGCACTGCTATTGTCAGAGTAATAATCTGCCAACAAGATGCTGCAGCATAGAATATCACCCACTGTTAGTGTCTGGAATAGCTGCCATTTGCAATCTTCCTTTTTTGGTATTTTTTTCTTTTTTTTTGTAACCACTGATTTTGCTGTCTTTTAGTTTAGCTGAATTTCTGTTTGACTGGTTTAGCACAGCTGCATTTCACAAGGTGCAAGAAATCTAACACCTCAGTTATGCTATACATTTGAAAGACTATATGCTGCAAAGAGATTATCCCATGAAAATATATTTATGACTCTATAGAAAAAATTTGAAGATGAGAGTTGTTGGATGATAGCAATTTGTACATTATAAATTATAATTTGTACATTTGTACATTACTGTGTTATAAAACCTGAGCCACTAATTTGGCTAATTTGATACCAGGTCATCCTTTCTTCCCTGTGAGCAGGCCTCATTCCTTAGTTTTCCATTCAGTTGACAGAGGTCCTTAATGCCCATGCTACCTCCTTTCTCCTAAGTTCCTATGAGCCTGAATCCTTTGTTCCTGGGTGGCAGCAGGAACCATCTGTAAAATGTGGAGTTTGCGGTGTTTTCTGTGACTTGTGTTCCCTACACAGACACTCACAGTAGATGCCCTTCTTGCCCTGGCCCTTGCATGCTTCTGCTGAATCTTTTGCGTAGGTTTAATATACTCAAAATGTTTTAGGGTGCACTCTTTTCTGAGATTATAACAGCCCTTGTTGAACAATAAAAACAATGCTTAATGTCATTTTGATTTTTCTCTTAGGATACTTAGTAATATTATGACTAAAAGTATCTATTATGGAGAAATATTCCAGCAATGTGTGAAAGAGCTAAATCAGAATGTGACCTTAAGTGCAATTGTAGCAAAAGAACAGGCTATAAAGGAAGAGCAAATCTGTCTTGGAATGACTGCAGTCTCTGATACCTGATAGTGTATGAAAAGATGATTGATCTGCTGCTGTTGAAAGGGAATACGCTGGGAAGGCCTATATAAAAAAAGTCAATGGCAGCAAAAAGCAGAGACACAAGGGAAGCTGGAATAGCTGCACAATCCATAACAATGTCATGTATTTGATGTAACTGCTGACTTGGAAGAGCAGGATTATAACGAAGAGGATATACATAAAAGGGGCAGGTAACATTCCTTTAACTTTTTTAAAAAGCTGAAAAAATAGATTGGAAGCCATGTTTCCAAGTGACTACCTACAAGTAACAAGTCACAGACAAATGGGCATCAAGTCCACCTCAACACCTCAGCTGTGGCAGCTGTCCATACACATGCCCATAATTCTCAGGAAACGGGGACGCAAACACACCTCTGCTTAAAAAATAATGAGGGAAAAAAAAGAAAAGAAGAGGAAGGTGTAAAATAATACATTTTAGGGGAATAATTAGCCACAAAGATAGCTATGATAAAGGCAAATGTGATGCAAGAATGGATGAAGCTAGGCATTTCTAGAAATGTGCATGCTTTGTTGTAAAAGCTCAACATTAAAAAAGAAGAGCTTGAGAATAACATTGGCAAAGAAACAAACGGGCACTACCTGGTAACAAATAACTTCAGCCTGCAGATGAAAAATCTAACGTGTGACAATTTGTGGCAGAAGAATAAGAATTGGACCTTGCTGGAAAAGTAATCAAAATGTTGATATTTCTGGGGATTTTGGCTTCTATTTTTTCCATGCTGGGTGTCAAACCTAGAGAGCAGAAGCAGTGGTTTCTTAGGGAAGTTTTGTTTGCTGAAGGACCTCGGGTGTGTGGTTATCTTGGCTTTTGACAAATGTTGAATGAACTGAATGAGTAACACTGCTTGTCTCCAAGAATGTAACTCAGTCACACCACAATACGGCAAAGTTTATGCTGACATCATACCAAAAAAACCCCAACCTATCCTTTTTTTCAAAATACCTGTGTGCCCTGAAATTGCCTCATGATCAGTGCCTCTCCTGAGCCTGAGCAGAAGGTTAGAACATTAGCCTTCATTTCTCATACAAAGGCAAGGGCCAAGCTATGCATGGACCCAGTGCAGAGCCAGCTGGCACCAGACCCTTCTGACCTGCAGACCTGATCTGGGAACTAGAGGAGCCAGTTCCAGAAAAAAAGTAAAGTACTTCATTGTAAAGGAACTTTGTTGAAAATGAATCACAAACCAACTGGCGCACTATAAATATTTTATGAAAGATATACACAAGTACTACAATTTTATTTTCCATTAGAAAAGAAAAGATACTTATTGCTGAAATGCTAATAAACTTTACAATGTGAAGAAATAGTAAAATGTGACACAGCTGTTAGGGCTAAATTATCCCTGTGCTTTAGATGCTTACTTGAGAGGGAATGTCTTTGTGTGTCTTTTCTGAAAGTAGATCCTTTATGAGTGTTCCTGTTATTTATTTTGTAGTCATTAGCAGAAAACTGTCATTTCACAAAGGTGTTAAGTAGATGCACTTAATTTACTGTCCTCTTTCTAAGGAGAGGAATCTACTCTGTAACCTTGTTTATATTCTGTGGTTACATAAAAGAGTCTGATCATGTCTCATTATGGGTTCTAGCTGCATTATTTCTTAAATATCTCCATTTTCTTTGATTCTTCTGTGCTTGACTTCCCTTTTTGACCTGATTAAAGCTGAAAACCTTAGCTTAAGAAGTATTCTGCAAAAAGATCTGACTCTTCCTGTCTGTTTCTACCAACTCTTTACAATATAAGAAGTCACCGATTCTCTTCTTGCAGCATGTTACATCACTGAGGTTGTGGAATCTCCTCTGGAGAAATTCAAACCCATCTGGACACAGTCCAGAGTAACGTGCACTGGGGGATCTGCCTGAGCGGGGAGGTGGGACCAGCTGGCTCCAGTGGTGCCTTCCAACCCTCCCGCCCATTGTGTGTGCAATTCTGGGATAGCACAGCTTTGGCTGGGGCTGGGCCTCTTGCTGCTGGTGAAAGTCTGTACAGTCAGCCCTGTTCTTATCAGGTACCTCTGGCATCGTTTGGCCGTATTCTTTTTAGCAAATCAACCTACATGTTTTTGAGTAACAACGATATCATTAATAACAAAGTCACAATGTCTTTCTCTGAACCTTTCTTCGTGGGACAGAATATAATGCTTGTGGAGAAAAAGAAAGTTTGAAAGTTTTGGAGTTGTACTATTAGTCGGATATATATTATGGGCTCTATTTTTTTTGGCTAAGAAAGTAAAGATATTTTGAAAATATAAAAAACTTTCCCTGGGGAGAGGAAAGCTGGTATCAAGTGTTTAATATTTTATTGCAATATAGTACTTTGGCCTAGAAAAGAAGCTTTACTCAATACTAAAAGCCACATAGCGAATTAACTAAATGCCTTGGGTTTTTAGGGGGTTTTTTTGGTTTTTTTACAAAAGAACATTTTCAACACAGTTCCAGAATGCCAAAATTAAAATGCACTATTGGGTAGTTACAGCAAATGACCAAGACTTTTAAGGTAATGATCAACTGGTGTGAGATACCTTTTCTCATAATTTTCAAATTTAAGATAGTAATTATAAAATATGTGGGCTCTCTCAAAAGTAACTTTCAGTCTTAGCATACATGAATATCCGGAAGAGTTAAAATAAATCATATTAAATGTAATCATTTCCTTACTCACTTAGGGAGCTCTGAATTAAAGTTTTGAGCTGCATATCTATTTATAGATTAACAGATTAATGATGTATATTCAAGATCCAGCAGCATCTCTTAGACCCCAGCTCCACAGGGTTATAAAAAGAACATTTTCAGGAACTGATGAACTTTTGCATTACAGAAACATTGTCCTTAGAGGTTTTCACAAGGTTTTGTTTCAAGGGACTGAAGGCAATATTAGAGAAAACGGATTACCACTGAGTCATGATGACACAATTATAATTTTGCTCCTGAAAAAGAGAGACCTGAATGATATCAGGAATTTGCACAAGGCACATGTCTCTGCTCTCCATAAAATAAGTAATTTGACTTGGAGATCTAGCAAAGTTTACGAAAACCATAATTTGCTGGACATTTCTCTTTGCCATATTCCGCTTCTGATATTTTATTTTAGTATGAAGATTTCTGCAACACTATACATTTGTTTTGATATTTATATCATTATGTCAGATCAGGAGAAATGACTCATTATATTAGTAATGCAATACTTTCCAGAACTTGTTTTTAAAGGGAAAGATACATTGAACTGAAATACAGTTAATATCAATGTTTGAGACTAAAAAGTCCATAAAAGTTGCAAGTGCCATGTCAAAAGTGCAAAACCAAATTATATTTATCTCTCTATTTTACAGAGTTCTCATGTCAGCATGTACAGTGTTAATGTGAACAATAATCTCCTAAGATTTTTGTTCCTTAAGCCTCCATAATTGAATGAAAACCTTAGCTAGATATGTCTGCAAGAAGTGGGGCAATGCCGTAGAGTAGTGGAATTAATTTCAAGACTGAGAAGACAAAACCAGCACTTTGCAGAGATGTGACAGAAGTCACCAGGCGGTGAAGGAGAAAAAGGAGGCTTCCTTTTGTGAGAACACTGGAATGTTAACAAGAGTTGTGGCTTCTGCAGTGGCAAGAAAATAGGTTATGGATTTTTCTGGGGAAAGGGGGGCACCCCAAGCAAACACTCAAAACAAAAGAAAAACCTTTTGTGATTCCCTATCATTGTATACTTTTCTCCTGCTACTTACCACAAATGACATAAAGTGGGCAAACCTGTAAAAACAGTATTTGGTTCACAAGCTGGAGGCGAAGTGCTTTAGATGTCAGGGCAACTAAGTACAAAATAACTGGATGTTATGAAGAAATTTGGGAAGCAGGAGGAGAATGGAAACCAAGAAAATCACTATTTTCCTTACAATGACAGAACTCTGATGAGTAATAGTTTGTGGCAGAATTTATCATCTTAATTTGATTTAAGACACCCCTCACTCTCACAAGGGTTAGCTGACCTAGCTTATTGCCTTCTCAGGAAACCTTTTCTCTTTATCACAAGGTCTTATAATGGAGAGCAAAGTCTTGCCTTCTGGATTGAGTATTTTGTCCACATTTACTTGACATTTTAAAGAATTATTCTACATTTCTGGAAATAATGGGAGGGCTTTTCTTGAAAATTAATTTCATTATTGGGGATTCAGTGTAAATAACTTCACGCAGAATGTAGATCTTTATGGATGTATCAGTTGAGACAGAGAGGAGGACAAAATGAGGCTAAAATACTGGGACTGTCGGCAACAGAAATGTAGGCTCAATTTCTTTGCTAATAAGGTAAGAACAAAGGAAGGTCAAGGCTACTGGTCTTTAAGTGACCATCCACCATCTCTTTGTAAGGCTAAATTATTCTAATATATGTATTATACTGGTAGGTATGTCAGGAAGAGAAAGAAGAAAGACACACTAGTGGACAATCTGTGCTAAGGTAACTAAAGGGAGAGTTCTCCAATTTATCTGTTGTTATCCAATCCTTACTGTACCTTCCACCTTAAAAGCCCTCAACTATGCTCTCTGATGTGGCTCATCACCACGTAGACTTCCAGTAAGGCAAATGAAAAAGGCAATTCTGCCTTCTCTGATAAATGATTTTTAGGCAAGGTTTGTAAAGAGTCACAATGTCATTTCACAGGTGAAGCATCTGAAGGGTTTGTTTTGAATAATAAACCTTCAGCAGATGAGCGTTCCTTCATGTGTTCCAGTGGCAGGGCTGAAAACTCCTGTGTCATTTCCAGCTAGGTGAGTTGCTACAGACAAAAGTTCACCTCTCCCTGTAGGCTTTGGCTTTTGTTTACCCTTAGGCCACTAAGGCTACAATAGCTCTATGACAAGAATTAAAAAAGAAGAATATTATATAACCATATAACCATCTGAGTAACGCCATGTTGAAGGACAACTTTTAAAAAACTTTAAAGTATTAATAATGCAAATAATTTTGATAAATTACTGCAAGTTTCCTTGCATTAGGTTCAAATAGAAAAGGAAAACTGAAAAAAACCTCAAAGACAAGTTTGCAAACAGATCATTAGAGGCTGAAATTAGGTAAATATATTAATTCATATCCTATGACTTTGAACAGAAGTGATCCTAGAGAGAGTGGTGTGTGACAACATCATGACAGTACTGCAGAAAGAAATGGTGTGGGTATGCATGTGTGTGTGTACTTAATGCCTGTAGCTGCTTGGCCAGTTCTGCAAGTAATTCCAATCAATGAAATACACATTCTGACACATAAACATGGCTTTAAACACTTGACAGGCTTTGGTGGTGTTGCACGTGAAATGTGTTTGCTGAATGCATGACTGCCATCTGAGAATGTTATAGCATCTAGGCATGAGGATGTGTCATTACTGATCGTGTTCTAGCTGCAGTAGTTTTGAAAAATAAAAAGTGTTTTCTGATTATTTTGCCCTGTCTTGAAGAATGTTGGATAAGTTGCACAATCATTCTAATTAATTCTTCAGTCCCTGTTGTAGATTCATCCTTAAATGAGGCTGTTCTAGAATAGGCCAGCAATAAATCTTGTAGCCTTGCTGGTGTTGCTATTAACAGGTCAGTTATTGGCAAGGAAATGCATGTAGATTAGACCCCTGAAATAGTAAATGAGGATGGTGGATACTTCAAGTGACGTATTAATGAATTACTTGGTTAGCATGAATACAATAACCCATATGTTTCTCAGTGTTAGAAAAAATACATTATATTCAGCAATTAATCATTATTCTTTGAAATCTAATGAGCCCTAAGGAAAAAAAATACTGGAGAAAACATCATAAGCTGACTAAAAATGCTTAGAGTGAGTGCTAATTATTACCTTTTGAGCAAACTGAAATAACTCCTTTACATGTTTCTGCAGTAGGAGAGAAATGAGCTTGCCTGTATTGAGAACTTACCATTGTAAAAAAGGGAAATGAAAAAATGAACTGACATTAAGGAAATATAAATGAATGTAGGGAGGAACTGGAATTTTGAGCCCTGGTTCTGTATTCCTCTGCATTCCAGTCCCGTAATATTGTAGTTAAAAAGCAGTATCTTTTCAGTGTAATCACAAGAACAATGAAAGCAAACATTTAAATACAAATAGAGTTGTAATTGTTCTCCATAACACTATCAGCAGGTGTACCTAGCAGCTATGTTCATTTCTGCTTAGAGTTGAGCAAAGCAGCTAAAAATATCCAATGAGTAGTGTTAAGCAGGAGACACAGGAATGATTAAGAAAGGAAGTGAAAATCTGTATAACAAAGAATAGTGGGTTGGTTACATTGTTCCTATTAATGGATTGAGCCATGTGAAGTGGCAGTGGTTAACTGATACCTATGCAATTCATATGTGATTGTATGTTTAGCACATATTACTGCCTTTGGAAATGTATCAATGTATCTGCCTTAGTTGTTTTGTTTGGGGTTTTCTTAATTACCTGTAAGAATTATGACTCAATAGCAATGGAAGGAATACAGCATTTAATTTGATTTCCCCTATTGTAAAGCAATGCATTTCTTTAAAATGGTTCAGCTTTGAAGATGCTCCCAGAGTTTCAGCCTGTTTACTCTCTGAACTGAAATAATAGAATGCCAAGCAAATGAAACGGAGCAGTTTTGCTGAGTTTCCTATGGTGGTAGAATTTTACAGTGTCTGAATTCTACCCTCAGAGGGAAAGGCAGAGACAATTTGGGTGAAGTGTATTAAAGTCCATGAGGATATTCCTGTATCTGCACTTTAATGTCAATTTCAGTGCCTTTATTTCAGCTTTTACACAGAACCTTGGTTTTGCCCTTAAGCCATCACAGACAGGGAATCGAGGAGTCAACTTTCATTATTTTTCTCCAGTACCTCAAAACCAGTGCTCAAAATATACAGAAATATTCACCAATAATCATGATTTTTTTTTCTCTAAAATGTGAATGAGAAGGATGACTTAGTAGTGATGAACATCTTTATCTCTTTCAACACTTGCTTTGGGAATCTTCTGTGTGGCTTTTCCTCTTTTTTCCATGTCCCAGGAGACATAACAATTTTTTAAATGTGTGTGGTACACTTTGTGTGTGGTACCCTTTGCTCCCACATACCATTCCAGAAGTCTGGTGCAGAATTCTTAGATGAAAAATATAAAATTTGCAATATTGCAAATGCAGCAGTAACCAGTTCTAAACTAATACCAGGCCACCCATTAAAATGACATAAAAATACAGTCAAGATACAAGTACAAGGTAGCATTGCCTGAAGGAACAGTAACGTGTGATTGATTGTTCAGATGCAGAATACAATAGACAGAATAGAATAGACTGTTTCAGTTGGAAGGGACATACAATGATCATCTATTCCAACTTCCTTAGATAATTTTGTTTTCCAAGTATTGCAATGACACTGGAAATAAGAGCAACTACTATAAAACAAAGAGAAAAAAAAATCACAGAGCACTGTTACTCATGAAGGTCAGAATTAAATGCCCTCTTTCAAAGCAAAAAATGCACACTGTATTTTCCATATGAGCAGCCTGATTTCAAGGGTGACCATGCTACTCCCTTTGGACTTAGAAGGCAGTGTTATTTTCATGATTATTAAATTTATTAAATTATTTGGCTTTTCATTCTACCTGTTCCATAATATAATTAGGGCCATATCTAATAGCAACAAGATGAGTCTGCAAACCCTGTTGTGCCAGATATGCAGAATTGAGCACTGAGTGGGAAGTGTAATTGCTGAGCACTTTACAGAGCATTCACTGCTTGACTTCAAACTGGGAAGGGCTGCAAGCTAATTAGAAGATGAGAGTAGAATTGAAAATAGTGTGGACAAGTAGGAAATTAAAAAAAAACAACCAAAGAAAACCCCAAACCTAAAAAAATGGAAGGCAGTTCTGTGAAGCTAAGTGCCAAGTATCATGCTTTTAACAGTACTGATAATTAACTGCAGAGTAGAAGTTGGAGTATGCCGGGCTTAGAAGCACTTTCATTGAATCTATCATTCTGCTGTAAAGAGGACGAAGGAAAATAGCAAGGTGTAAAGGGTATAGAATAGTTTGTAGTATTTTTAACATGATCTTAACAGAAGTTTCAATATTATCTCCAGGTGCATGCACCAGACTTCAATATAAGAGGAAAAGTTTACTTTGTAGAAGGGAAATAGGAAGGAGTAGGTTACAAGATAAGATCTTTGAGAAACAGTTACAAGCTTCAAGTTGTTTTGTTTAGACAAGTTAATGTATAGCTGCTCTACTGAAACCATCAGAACTATTTCCTGCCAGCTGACTTATGAAAGCCATGAGATTGCTCTTATCTTGCCCCACTTGTAAGAGCCCTTGCTTTTAACTTCAACTGGTTTTATGTACTTCCATTCACAGCTGAGCCAGGAAAGAAGAGTGGAGTTATCCAAGGTGAGTTGGTGTGTGGTATAAACACATGACCTGAGATAAATATACTTTGTTGTTTTTTTTAATGGATCCTCACTGAGAACAGACATAGTAACAGTCTTCAAATGTTAAAGATTACTGCAAACAGGAGGAGAACACATCAATCTTTATATTCATTGTATGTATGAGAAAAGGAAGGCAACTGTAGCATGAAAATCGTAGGTTAGATATTAAGATTCATTTCCCAGCTGTAAGGATTGTTAACACTTCAGGGGATTTCCTAGGAAGGCTGTGTGGTCCCCATCAGTGGGGATGGTGAAGAATACACTAGGCAAGTACCTGTCAAGAAATGTTTAGGTGTAGTTGAGCTTGTCATAAGGACTTTTTCTGACGTCTTCACTGAAAAAAGCTGAATTTTTCTTGCTTGTCTTTTCTCAGACACATAAAACCCACCCAAAGCAATAACAACACCCTTCCCCCTAAAAAAAAACCCCAAAAGCCCAAAAAACTAAACCAGCTTACTTTAATTGTTTTATATCAGTGAAAGTGAAAACTTAAACAGTAAAATTTCTACAATAAAAAATAATATGTGTGTCCTAAGCCAGAAAATGGCTACTGGCATATGATCACACATGGATTTTTTAAAATTAAATGCTCTGACAATAAAGGCCAGATGCAAGTTATCCCAACTTTTATAGCTTCATGCTGGCTTTATTAAAAGCTCCAAAGACTTTCTGAAGTAACGGTATTGCTCTGCTTTGCTTGTAAAAGTAAGTTTAACTCTCTGATACATGAGTAATGTCAAAGAGCCTCCTGCAAAATTAGCTATATATTACTATTTTGCTGTTGATATTTTTTTGCAATGGCTTTGGGGAAAAAAATCGTACTTAATTTCCTTCCTATTTATTTTACCAGAATAACTTTCAAAAAGATATTTAGTCAGTCACTGGTGTATTCTGGCAAAAGACAGCTGGAAAAAATTATAGCAGATAATAAAAAACTCATATTTATCATACTGACTGATTTTTCAAAACATTCAACTACATCAAAATGTAAATACTATCAATCTTTGCCTGGTATATAAATCTTTCCGAGCACACACCCTACCAGAGCAGTTTCAACTGGAATCTGCTAATTTCTCTTTCCTACCACCTGAATGCTTCTATTGCCATGACAACTAACAAGTTCTCACTGTGGTCAAGGTTGAATGGGAAAAAGCAGTGTTTTGTAACCAGCTAATGTGCTTCAAAAATTATGTGAAGGGGAGTTTCTTCCATCTTGCTAATGGTGCACATTCGGTACATCATTTTTAGCAATGCTACTAGCTAATGAAAGAATGGATATCTGCTGATTAAAGATATGTCAGAATGAGTAATTATGTATGTCATTTTGTAGGTTTTTTATGAGAGATATTTACTTCTGAATAACCTGTGTCTGGTTAAGGAGACTAAGGTGGAAAGAAATGGCTCCATCTCATTCAAGATGATACATGCAGCTCAAAACAGTGGGAATTTTGGGCTGGTTGGAAGTCAAGGTAGGCAACAGGCAACTAATTTAGTGTATCAAAACTTTTAGTGCCAGAACCATCAAGGCCTGGAACATACAGTTGTTCAAGTGCTTTGCATGCAGCAAAAATGGTGTTTTGGTGCAACTGGGTGGGAAACCTACCACTTAACCTGTTTTTAAACCCAGGATGTCTTGATTTCCTTTCTAGGAAATGAAATTCCTACTGGCTAGGCTGAAGACTCTGTTTTGAATTAAGTATTCTTACAATAGAACATGATGGCCCTTGTGATGGTCAGGCTGTTAATTTATTGATCACCCTTTGGTGGCACTCTCTCAGGTTTTTTTTTTTTGTTTTTTGTTTGTTTTTTTTCCCTGTTTTTTTTTTTTTTTTAACAGCAGAGACCTGGATATAGGCACTTAGCTGCAAGCTGTGGTATTCTCTGCGCTTTCCCCAATATTTGATATGCAACTGCAAGATAAGCTATGTTTCTAGTTTAGCAATGCTGTTCCTTTCTCAGAAAAGAACCCTGAAAGCTTAATACCTATCTTGTGTCTCAGTGTGGATTCCACTAGATAGCTGAATTTATAATGGTTGTTGAGTGCTGGGCCTCAAACCTTGATGTTCTGCTGTTGGCACTGATAGGAATTTAGTGATTCCTTTCAAGTATGTAGAAACAGTCCTTGGTTTCTTCTGTATAACAAGTTGTGAAGGAAAATAGCAATTAAAACTACTTTTTCTTTAAGGACACAAAGATTCAGCGAAAAAAAATACTACTTATTAGGTTCTTTGGAAATCTTGACCTTTTGAGAGGTGAGAGAGAAAATCCTGCAAAATGTTAGATGGAAAGGCTTACTGTTTCCTAAAAAAGCCTTGGTATGTTAGTTCTCACATCGCTCAAAACCCCCACTCTCTGTCAAGCAGAATGCTTAGGAATATTTTTCATTTATATTTGCAGTTAAGAAGCTAAAGGACTGAGGAGGATGGGATGGCAGATGAATTGTCTGTCTCATTAACAGAAATTCTTGGGGTTGGCAGAGCTTGCAGGGTCCATAGGAGGAATGCAGTGAAACATAAATTGTAATAAGCTTGAAAGCTCCTGTGAACTACCATTGAACCAGAACAAGGGAGACTGCAGACAAGATGTATAGAATCTGAAATCTGCACCATCTGAATTTGTCACCCAAATTAACTGCCTGTGTGTCTTTGGACTCTCAGCAAGAAGAAATTATTACAGCTGTTAGATCTAAATCACAGCTGTTTAAAACACTATGACCTTGCAAGGGAAAGGAAGGTAATGTTTTTACCTAAGCAATAGAAATGCAAGTTAGAAGTGACTTGTGTCTTGCAAAGGTGCACAGAAGTTTGCTGGAGAGGGCTTGTGTACATTGTGGTGTCCCTGAATGGTGCCAGGCTGCCTCCTGAAATTCTCTGCCAATTCTCTCTACAGCTTAACCACAACCTCCCTTGAGGTGAGGAGAATGGATGAGAAATAGAAGACCATGTCTAGGAATGTAATTCAAGACAAGGGGAAGACAAGGGTCAATCCACCATATTGGAAGTATACTTTCTTCAATTACCTGCTTAAGTCTCAAGAGATATAAACAAAAATTAGACTGCTTAACCTGGTCAGAGAAGGTGGCTGACGAACAGGCTGGTAGCTTCAAACCAATGAAATAACAAAAGGATAGTTGCCAAAGGAAGTGATTATATACAAAGTGTGACAAACTTCAAAATCAGTGACAAATGTCTTTGAAGGACAAAAGAATGGAGAATGCTTTCTAATGAGAAAGGCAAAGATTAATTTATGTCTAAAATAAATATTACAATCTAGCTATTTAACAGCTTTCTAGAGTTAATTAGAGATGGATGAAGGGTCCAGCTCAGCTTGCCTGCTTTTCAGAGGAAAATAAGGTTTAGTTGGAGTCAATAACGTTCACACAGCCACCCTGTTCTAGAAACAGAGAAGCAGACTCTAACATGAAAATGAAGAAATCAAAATCACTAGGCTTAGTATGTAGTCTACAAATTTGTATTTGTCACAAAATGTAGATCTAAATCCAGAAGGAAATGAGTCATTTTATAACATGAATAAAAGGAAATCTTGTTCCAGTGAAGGTGTGGGAGTTAAATACATGCTATGGCAGGAGATGGACTGAGCAGAGAGCCACTGCTCTGGAAGTGGCAGAGTACAGTACTTGAAGCAGAGGAGCATTGCCTTGAAAAGAGATGCTGAGGGCTGACTCAGAAGCATATTTTTGCCAAGAAAGCCAATTTCCAGTCCTTTTGTGCTTTGAATACTGCAATCTCTATTATCAATTTGCAAGGAGAGGACACCGACTAACAAGTTGTGTCTGACAAAATTTCTTTGAGAAGTACTAAAGTACAATCAAAGTGGTTATGTTCCAGTCCTGCCTCAGATTCTGTTTGTTATATAGAGAAATTGGAGAAGTGGGAGGAATAAAAGTCTTCCAGGAAAATGTGTGCTTGGATAGATTTTGCATACTGAACTGTATTTCCACTATTTTGAATTTAGAAATTATGGGCTTTTGCAAGTATTAGTTAACTTTAAGTTTCAAGGAATTATTATTTTGGGGGGGAAGCTTCTTACTGTTCTGGGAAGAACCAGTCACAGTAATTGGAACATAAACTTATCTTTTGGTGAGGGATGAGGAAGGAACATTTATCAGACTATGGTCTTGATAGCTATAAAAATATAACAAAGCTAACAAAATTCCATGGAAGCCAGTCCATTACACCAAGTCCACCAATTATTAATTTTGTAAAAATTGGTGTAATCTTACTCTGGTATATTAATCTAGTAGCTGATTTTAGTCCTTTAGTGTACTAAAGTAATTACAATATTTCAGTAAAAGGCAAAGCAGAAGAAATAATTTATAACAATAGCAGTAGTTGTAAGTTATCTACATAAACCTTAATAAAATCAGTCCTGGTAGCTGAACATGTTCTGAATTAGCTTAATCTCAGTTTCCCAAACTGCAAAAGAAGAAAAGGAGAAAAATGCTGATGTCATGCCTAGTGAAGTACCATGTGAAATGAAGCAAAAAAGGTGAGACAAGATACTGAAAAATAGTGCATCTGGCTTGTAATGCATCCCACAAACCAAATGTCCTGCAATATTAAGCATCTGCTGTTGTGTTTCAGGCTTTCCAGTTTCTGTGGACAACATGGGAACTCAAAGTATGGTTTTGCATTTTCAAAGCCCTGTGAAACTCAAAAAATTGGGAGAGGAAACAAACCAATTTGAAACAAAATTATGGATTTGAAACTTCATCTCTTTGCTGGATATTACTGACTGGCAATTTTGAAAGATGCAAAAGATCTTGCCCTTGCACAGTCCAAGTCTTGTTTCTTGCCTTCCTGGATACACAAAGTTCTAAGGCTATTTGAAACCAGGAATGCAAAGCAGGGCTTTTTTCCAGGAGTGATCCAGGACTGGACAGTTGCAGGAGCAAATTTGTTAGGGAATTGGAGTAAGCTACAGAATGTGAAAATTTCTGCACAATATTGGTGGCGCCTGTGCAAAATCATTCACTTCCACACTTTTCCTGGAAGGCCTTTTGGGAGGTGACTGGGAATATGGTACTCTGTGCAGCCTTTCACTGATTCCCCTGAAGGATTAGGCAAGCTGCAAAGTGCCTCTGAGCCTCTCATCACTGTCTTATGACTTATCATCTGCAAGCCAAACTAGAAAAGGATGCAGCTCCTTTGCTTTTTCATTTGGAGAAGTCTTGGTGCAGTCCGTAATTAGCAAGGGTTTATGGAATTGTGACTACTGTTGTCCAGAATGTCTTGCAGCATCTATCTTTGAACCTTGTATGAAATTGTATCAAATTAGAACGTATTTTATCCTTAATGAAATCTTATTGGTAGAAGAAATAATTGATTTATTTTTTTAATGACTTGAAGGTCACCTGGAGAAATCTTTACACACCTCCAATGTCATCCAAAGGAACATTTTGGATCAGAACAAATCAGTGATCTAATCTGATAGTAACTTGTTTGTTCCTTGGGTTCATTATTTGGTGCTTTCTGATATTAACTGTAACATGCACTAGTAAGAGAAATCACCATCACTTATTCCAGTGGCAATGGTTTGATGGAAAATGTGACTGCAATATCGTTCTGTGTGAAAGACAAACTGTGAGTGTTTGTGAGTGTGCAAAAAAGGAGAAAAATAAATATTAATTAATAAAAAAAAATGGAAGGAGCTAGAATGAAAAGCTAAAACATGCAGAACAAGGCTAGCATAATGTGTCAGGTAAAGACTTCTTCCTCATCATCTTTTTTCCTCCCTCTGAGGCTTGTTCACTATCTAGTCCTGAATATTCATATGCTGGAATTGAGCATCAGCTTTGCAAACTAAGTAATGAATCCATCAGTAGGATTTTTCTTTACAATAGGTAATTTACTGTGTCATTGAAACATAAAAATATAAGATAGCGTAGTAAATAAAAGCATAGAAATCTGAATAAAAGCTTGATCTGAATTATATTAGATATGCCTACCGAATTCAGAAAATTAGGGACTAGCCCCAGATGCCAACCTGATTAAGTTCTGAATTCACTGACTTGAACAACAGAGCTCTGATGTGAAAGAAGTGACTCTGTCAACATGATATATATCAGGCTGCAGAGCTTATACATTGAGGTGAAATTCAGTGCTGTTCTTCAAAGAGTTGCAGCTCATAACTCACACCCATGGAATAGCCCATGGCATCATTTTGAAAGCCCCGAGGAGCTGTCTAAATTAGTGCAATCTGTCTCTGCCTACAGGCCAGCAGCACTGCAAGTTCTCTGCAGCTCTACCTGCAACAGTCCTGCTTTTGAAAAACCTGCCCCATTTTCAGGCTTGTCTCAGGCATGTCCCTCTTTTGGAGGGTTTGTGAGGCACTCTTTAGGGACTTTACACCAGACCAGTGATTTCAGTTAGCTGGAAGTGACGAGCAAAAACCTCCTCCCAGGAAAACAGTATGGATGGCTTCAGATACACAGGATACAACTGTCTGTGTTATTGAATGATACTGATCTATTATTGCTGCAGAGAAGAACTGAATCTGAATAATCCTTCCCATAAGATAGAAATACCTAAAACTGTGAAGTGTAAAGATGGTGATAGCAGAATGGGTCCTTTTGCAAGACTAGAAACCATGACAGTACTTGTTTAAGCTGTTGAAAAATCTGTACGTGAATGATCTGGTGAGATCATCCATATTAGTGCAAACTACAGCAGACTTAGCTCTCAGGTATCTGCAGTAGAGTTAAGAAATACATAAATCAGGGTAGAAATTTGTGATTCTAAAATGTAGATGATATTTTTTGCAGTTTTGAGTAATTCGGGATCCAGTTTTGAAGAACTGTCATGAAATTAGAGATATTAGAATGGCTGGAAGCCATTGAATTCTGAGAGTCTCTGAATACATGGAAAATAATGATTCAGAACCATACCAGGGCTGTAAAATTGTATTAAGAAGTCACTTGGATAGTGAAGGGTTAGAACTCCAGCCTGTAGACTTGCAAAGCATACTGGTTTCAGTGAAGCCATGTCAATTTACACCCCCTGAAAAATTTGCTTTGAGAGCATTGAATAGAAGATAATCATAATCTATTTGAATAGGTGATTTTTTTCTTTCTAAGAAAAAATATTTTAAAATTGTTTTCTATGCTAACTATTCTAAAACTTTTACTTCTGGATAATCTTTCACTAGTCACCTGAATTCTTACAAATAAATGCATTTCTGACTTCTGATCGGGAACTTCAGGACTATAATTTAAATACCCTGTTAGAAAAGTTGCATTGAAAATATAATCACAGAAGCAAACCCTAAGATATGGCCCTGTGTTAGAGACAACTGACTTCATAGTTGACATAATAATTCTGCAGAAAACAAAGGTATGTTTTATTTGCAGTAGGTCAAATGTTAAACCAAACAATGAAATATGTATTATTTTTGCCAATTAAATACTTCAAAAGTTTTCTTGGAAGCTTCCACTGTGTGCACTCCTGTATCAGTGCCATTCAAAACAATAGCGGAAGGTAAGACAAACCCTAAGGACTAGTGAGGCAGTGCACAGCTTACTAAGGTTAGAGAGATCTTGGCAAGGAAAGGAAGCCAGGCTTCCAAACTGCCAGGTTCAGTCTCAGTTTGCAATATAAACCTGCCTGCTCATCCTTTTAGCACTCAGTGGAACTGAACTGATTGGCACACAGTGTTTTCTGGACGGCTGTAGAAAAAGCAGCACAGTCTCTAGAGATAAACGTTCCCTCTCCCATTGAAGAGAAACTCTTCTCTCTACTTCTTTTCCTCAGAAGTTAAAGCAGAGTTTTATGCTTACTTGGCAATGTAAAAATAGCACTGCTGAATATGCTTTTAACTCTTAAATCTGCTTCAAACTAATTTTTTTTTAATCCACAACATTAACACTGCTGCGGAGTGCTAGGCTGAAAATTCTGCAACTCTTGGAAGAGAAAGTGATCCATGTGAGAGACTTTGGTCCTAATGACCTGTGAGCTGCAGAATCCAGCGGGGACTTGGTAAGCATCTCTTTCCCAGGCAGTCAAGACAGACAATACCTTCTGGAAAGAGGGTTTATGTGGTGTGATACAGGCAGCATGGGCTTAGCAAATCAGGCTGTAAGCAACATGCTGGCCACAGTATCCACTGGGGTGAGAAATACTTACTGGAAGAAAAATTAAATTTAAATTCTTCGAAAAAATCTTAATTCTAATTTTTTTTTTAAAGAAATATATTTTCTGGGCAGCAGATAGGTTATTCTATCACTGGAATGTTGGTTCAAAAATTTTGTAATTTCTGGTAGGAGCTGTGAGGATCTAGGGGAGAAGAATCAGTATTTAAAATAAGATATCCCTCAGGACTAAGCTCCTATGAGCAATTACTAAATATTGTGTGAGTATATCTTGAGGTAATGTAGTATTGTGTCCTCCCAGTGCTGGAAGAAAATACCCAGATCAAAGATTATCTCAGAGATTATCTCAGTTAGTTCTAAAGCATAAGCACTAAGTACGGTAATTAAGAAGTAGTGAACATCTGGTATCTTGTAATAATGGATCATCAGAAAGGAAAATTACGTGACAGTTTTGTACAATGTATAGTTCCAAACCCACAGAACTTTTAAAAGACAACATTCGTGGGAATAAGCAATGGATGGAAGAAGATTGATTAGAACCATCTGCTGTTTACTGTGAGATGTTAGAGGTGATTATGATATAGGAAAAAAAAATAACACTTATCTCAATAAAATTAAGGATTAAAATTACATCTGATGTCACCAGAAAGGAATATAAGAACTGTTAAAAATTATAACATCAAGCATGTAAAAGCTGCAAAGTATTTAGTACATAGCAAGGTAGGGCAGAATATTAAACAGCTGCAAATATAGAAAAATATGAGCAAACACTACTACTCTTTTATCATCAGGAAGTAACTTTAGGCATAAATAGTCCTTTTGAAATCGTCTAGGAATTTTTTTTGTGCAAAAAGAATAAAGTTTCTTAAATAAGAGGAAAAACCACTAAAAGTTTAATAAGCACCCTGTGAGAATTGTGGTAATTATTGGGTTCTGCAAGGTCACTATTGGTAATTGAAACCTGATCACTTTTAAAACCCAACATGCCCAAGAAATTTCAAAATGTTCTATGTAAGTACACTCTTTAAAACATTCCTTGAGGGAGCATGAAACAAAAAGAGGAATTCAATAATTTTAAAGCAGCAATATATTTTTTAAACTTGTTTAGTATAATTTTAATTGGAAGTCATTGATGTAGAAGAAATTATATGAGAAGGCAGATAATTCTTTGGGGCTAAACAATGGATAGGAGATCCCAGGTTACATTTTCAAAGCTGTGTAAATGGCTTACAGACATGGGCACCACAACTTCCACAATTAGGAAACAGCCATAGAGAAAACGTGAGGCAACAGTGGTCTCTCAGTCCCAGGAGTGATTCAAGCCTTTTGGATTGTATATTCAGAGGTATTTTCCATAAAATAAATGTGGGAGTTTCTTTGAGGAGTCTGTTGACTTTCAGCAGAACTTAAGACACTTGAGTACACATAAATAGAAATGGTACTGGGAGGTGAAGATGTTTAGCAGAAAAAAAATGGAAGCAGTTATTTTGTAAATACAATGTCTGCAAGTGAGGAAAAAAGATAATCCAAAAGTGGAAGTCCATTTTATCTGCTTACTGGAAAAAAAATGAATAACAGTACAGGGAACAAAATATTCATGTGTGCAAACTGGGTGACAGAACAAATAGACAAATCCAGCAATATCTTGAGTAATTTAACTTTTCTAGTTCCTTTACACCAGTCAATTATTCTGCTGTGTCCCCCAAGTATCCAAGCTGAAGTTTGGCTGGGTTTGAAAAATTGATTTCTCTGTACTTTATCAAGCTTTCAGATCTCTTTGATGACAGCTTCTTAGATCAAAGTCAGTCAGATTCCTGTGACTGCCTAAAATAAGATGGCAGCTGGATTATTTTCAGACATAATCAGTGCTGCCAAATGGCATTCCGTGACTCTCTCACTAGTTTGCCATACTTTTTATTTCTACTTATAGAAATGCCAGCTTATATACCACCTTAGTTTCCTTTTTTGAGTGCTTGGGTATGTCCTATATAGTTACAGGGTATTCAGCTGCTCTATGAAAATGTAATATCATCAGCAAAGTAAAAAATATCAGTCATGAATACTAAATTTCTTCTTTAACTCGTGAGGTACCTAGAGTACACATCAATACAATTTTTTTATTTTTCAAGATTTAGGATGATAAAATCTCTGAGAATGATTAAATATCAGTACTGTGTTACAGGTTTGGCTGAAAAAAAAAGAAAAAATGAAAACGAAACATGAAAAACCTTCAAAAATTGCCTTAGTGAAGGCAATTCTTTATATGTGTTAATACATACCAAGTAAAGATTTAATTACATTTTAAATTGTACTCTTTAGAACACTGCTGATTTGAGAACAACTCTGATTTGAGGGAGAGAAAATAAAACCTGAGTGGGTCATTGTTGCCAAAGCCAGTGAAAATTTTTAATCAGAGAAGTTCTGTTACCTGTACAGTCCTTGTGTGCTTTTAGACAGACTTATGCACTGTCATGTTCCCACCTGTCCTGAGACACTGGGATCTGGGAATCTATTTCAATATTTATAACCTTTTTTTCATTCTGACTGGTTATGAGCAAGGGAAATGCTGTTTCACACCTGCATGCTGGTATAGCTGACTCCACACAAGCAGCAACAGAGGTCAGGCAGGCCCATGGGCTGACAGATTTCCAGAGGAATACCATTCCAAACAGATCTTCAGGATCTTAAGGAGCTTTAAAGTGCTGCTGGTGGTCTGCACTTTGTGGTTTTGACACTTGGCAATTTCTGGCCTATTTTGTTTCTAGACTCAGGCGTTTCCAGCTTACTACATGAACGCTGGCAGCTTTTCATGAGCACTTCCATCAGAATGGCAGCTGCTACTCAGCACTTGGGGCTCCTGTATTGTCCAGCTGCGTATATGATGACTTTTTTATGCTCCTCTATGTAATTGTGTTTGCTTGAATGATTTCACCTTGCTGGATTTCCCTGACAAAACCCTGTGTCGTGACAAAGATTCTAGTCCCTGGCATTATGGTTTGTGAGAAAAGTTAAGTTTTAAAGCTAAGTTTCGATATCTGATCTTGGGAATACAAGACAGATGATCCACATACTGAATAATGTTAAAAAGAGGAATTGGTGGTGAAAATGAAGTTATTTCATTTCTGTATGATGTTACATAGCTTTTCAAAACCAACAACACAGTGAAAAACATTGCAATGTCTTGCTGAGTTGTAATGGCAATTACAGATTTTTCAGCACTTTTGAAAAAAGGTTAATATAATTTGCTTATTACTAGTATGGAAAGTGTCTAAAGGGCACCAGCGTCAGCAGAGAGAGTTGTCTCTTTAGATACACAGTGAAAGTAAGATGTGGCCCTAGCCCAAGAGAAAGAAAGAAAAGGAATCACTTTCCCATTTGTCAGAATAAAAAAAAGTGTGGCAAGACCAAGAAATAAACAAGTTACTTTGGATATTTTAGACAGTGTCTCCTTCCCTTCTTAGGTAGTGCCCCTTGTCAAATTCAGAACTCTCCATTTTGTCAAGATAAATGTCAGTCCTCAAATTCCTGCCTATACTCCCTCTGGGATCACACATGGATAGAATATCTTCATTGATGCAAACCCTGCATTTGTGAATTGAGTCATGTTTCTTACTGAAATCTATTTCCTGTCATGCTGTTAAGTAGAAATGCAGCTTGATGTGACAACTCCCAATCCTGGTTGTATGCAGTCGTTAAAGATCCTATTATCTATTTACTGAAACCTAAGGCATACATTCTAGTGTATGAAATCTTCAGTTGGATTCCCTTTTATAATACATTTCTTGTAGGTGTAGTAGAGATCATATGAACTTAAGTGAAAAAAAATAGAAAAGTGATTTTTGACCTGTCTTCTTCTAGCAAAAGACTGAAAGGTTATTCCCTAGGAAATGTTGAGGTAATTTGTTACCTTGTTTTATGAGTGTGCTTTTAAATAGCCGATATGTTTCCAATGAGAGGTGGCTGCGGTGGTGAAGTTAAATCAATTGCTTTGGTGAAATAATCCCCAGAGCTTGGTAATTGATTGCATTTTACTTTAGGTTTGCACAGTCTTCTGATGTTCTTCAGGACTAAAAGCAATACAGAATTAAAAGGTTGCTTTTATTTATTAATGAGGATTTTTTAGCATTGAATCTATCTGAATGCAAAGCAGAAGTTCAGATACAGAGAAATGCAGACAAATGGAGATTCCCTCTCCTCTCTCTCTACCCCTTCCTTTCTTCTTCTCCTTTTCATTTGGCAATAACAATTCATTCTCTTGGTTCAGGAAATCGAAAAAATAAAGGAAAGTGAGTGCAGGATGTAGTAATTAACTAGATAAAGACAAATCAATCATCTCTATTATAACTTCCTTTTTAGGTGATATTTGGGCTAGGTACAGCCCGACCCTAAGGACACCACATGATGGGAAAAAAGAACTGATATTAGCACAGTAAAAGGAGTGCTAGGGGAGGATTAATAAAATCTCTGTATCTAGCACCACACCTCACCTCTGAGCCAGGATTAGTTTAAACTCCTAGTTGCTTGAGGACAACAATATCTGATATCTTGAGACAACATTGTAGCGGAACCAGTTGTTTTCATTTATCTTTTGACTTTATTAACTTTTTTTTCTGCAGAGGAGCTCAGGTGAGTTTCTCTAGCCATTTCTTACATACACATGGCTTGGCATTCTTCAGAGTATTAGAACACGTCACAGTACATCTGTTGCTGATGTTTCCTTTGTTTTGCTTACAAACATGAGACAGCAGTGTTACAACTACTACGTCTTTAATAATTATTTTGGGCTGCCTAATCAGTAAATCTATTCCAGATGACTGCTGCTAGTACTTTGTATGGCAGTATTTTAGAGCCTAGAAATTACTGGTAATAATAAATAAATTAACAATAAATAAACAATATATAAATAATAAATAAACAATAAATTTGTCCAAATTCTGCAGTCTACCCAAAGGGCAGCTGAGGTAAATATCAACACCAGAGAAATAATGCATAGGGGCACACACAAGGGCCTTGCTTTAACTTGCTGCCCAGCATTTCAGCTCAATATATTCTAATGCAGAGTGTCAGATTTTCAAGGAAATAAAAACTGATTTTCCAAGTATTTCCTGGCTGCTTGACATGCCAATACCCTTTTAAAAAAAGATTCTTACTAAAACATTCATATTTAGCATGTCTGTTAATTAGTGTTGTGTCTGTATTCACCATAGCTTTATTCTTCTCCAGGGTTTGCTTAGCTTCAATAGGCAATTGTTAAATAAAAAATGCCAGCAAGGTGTTATGACAAACCTATCTCCACAAATTCCTGTGCTGCTGGTATAAGAACAATTAGAAGAGCTCAGATGAGCAGCTCTGCATCGTTTCTTGGCTTATGTACAAGAAGGACTTTATACATTTATATGAAACTCAGAATCATTATAGAACAGCTGTAAGATAAAAACTAGAGACTCAAACTTCAGCAATAAGACCCTCTAAGCTCAGAAATATTCTTACGTTTTTTAACAGGAGAACACTCATTACATGCACTCTTCTCACTGGATATCTGAGAGAAGGAATCTAGTATTCCAAATAAATTAAGCGTGGAAGAAATTAAGAGTAGAAATGCATCTTTCCTCTTCTTTTGGAGGGGGAAAAATATAAGTACTAAAGATTTTCTTAATGTCACAAATCCCTACTTTTCAATATAAGAGAAATTTCCAGATCCAATGGAAGCTTCAAGATCAGAACGGGATGATTAGAATGATAATACCAGACTTAACATCAAGCTTTATTTTAACTTTTGAAATTATGGCCCATTACAGAGTGAACAAATTTAAGATCAAGAGCTTTAAGTAGATCTGGCTGCAGCTTATTCTGAGGATATATTTTGAGGTGATAACATTCTGTAAATGCCTTTAAGACATGCAAATGACTGTGCCAGCTACAGGATGGTTCATAAATGGTCCCAGATAGGAGGTCTGTACCACCAGTGAGCAGATCTACCATATGTTGATGAGGTGAGCAGCCAAGTAGAAAACTGGAAGACACGAGTTAAAGATAGGTGGGTAGTGTTATATGAAGAGAAGGATTTAAAGCTAAGCAGGGAGGGGGGAGAATAGGGCGGCAGAGAGAGAAGATAATAGTATTGCTTATGGGCAAGTGGAGCAGATAGTCACTTGTTTCATGTAGGGAATTGACATAGGCACTGAATTCTGAGACTGGTTAATGTAGGTCTCATTTTTTGGTTTCCTAGTGAAATCACCATGATTCATGATTCTCTTTGAGGTTTCAGTCCAAAAATATGGGAAAATCCCTGTGTAAGAACAATATTATTGCTACAGACATGATGTCTTTGATATTGGCCGGTAGATAAGATGAACCATCAATCTCCAGATTTTAAAATGATGAGCAGTTGCAGCCTGAGCCAATTCTTCCCCTTACACCAAAACTGAGTCGCTTGAATTTGCTGTATCTGAAACTATAGTGGAATCATGATCTATTTATTCATTAAAGAAGTATTCATTAAAGAACAATCTTATAAGCTGGTTGGGCATGTGCTCATGAGGAAGGGAAGCTGGGTTTCCTGCTGGAAGCTGGGTTTCCTGCTGCTCTCTCTTTAGCTTGTCTACAATAAGGTGTGATCTCAGGATGATAGAATAAAGTATTAGTTTCTTGCCTGTTGGGAATACACCAATCCAAGTATTTGAGAGCAATTTAGTATATTTTAAATTTTTACCTGCAGAACAAGCAGCCCATCCAACCAGTTACAAACCCTGCTAGTGTAAAACATTAAGCTGAATGCCTGAGTATGAACAGGGAAAATAAAAGAAAATTTCTTACAGTTTGAAGTCTTGACGGTGACATTATGGGAAGGAAAATCTTATATGAAGAAAAGTATGTTGAAGTGATAATACTAATCTTTAAAGGATTTCTATTGTATAAAATTACATGTTTATTTTTGAAATGCAGATGATGTATGATATGGGTAACTTTTATTAAATACTTTGTCCACAGACTCTTGCTCTGATAAAGAAAATGTATCTGATTCCTGTTAGGATGACTTGAAAGGAAAAAAAGGTGTGGTGTTCTTAGCTTCCATTTAGTATGTACAACTCAGTGAAAAGCCCCTAATTATAGTGTGGCTCTGAGGAATGCATATGTTTCCTTATTTGAAGCTTTGCTCTTTTTGCATTAGAATTTCAATATTTGGCTTTATTTCTGTATTTAGGGGGTTCACCATATTTAACCTTTTTACTAAAATCCTATAATCTCTTTTCTTAGATGATTCTTGGGTAGTTTCAGTAATTGCAGTAGGAGAACTTTTGCTTGGAAAGGTCTTCTGGGAATTATCAACTCCAGGCCCCCACTTGACGTGGTGCTGTTACTAGAACTTGGTCCAGCCAGTCCTGGCCTTGTTTTGCCATCTTGAATACCTCTGAGGTGTTCTCGTTGAACAACCTGTCCCTGAGCAGCATTACCTTCCTTGAGAAACAGTTTTTTCCAATGTCTATGTGACATCCCTTCAACTTGGTTTTTTGATCATCACTTGCATATTAATCTTGAGCTTTTGGAGGAAATAAAAGCCTTTTGCATCTTATATTTCTGTTCTGTTGTCCTGTTATCAAAAGCTGACAAAATCCTTTTGTGGTTTGTTGGGGTTTTCTTCATTGAATCTTGCAGTGTAATCAGGGAAGAAAAAATGAGTTACTTCTAAGAATTTTGTTCTTTTATACGGACCACAAACTTTTTTTAAGGAGCAAACACGTGGAAAAAAAAAATGAACAGATTTTCAGGCTCCTTAATAAATGAAAACAAACTTATGTTTCCTTACATGAAAGGGACATTCCTAGGGAAAACTTATGTTTTAGGTTTCAAGTAATAAGCGTAATAACTGGTTGTCAAAAATAACTTATAAATTTGTCTGAATATCTATTTATAATTCTATATTAAGAGATGAAAACAGTAATGCAGAAATCCCAGTGTAGTGGATAATCTGGTACCAATGAGCTCTTTGAAATCCTTTTACATCTTCAAAGTGCAGTACATTACCTAAAGCTAACTGCACCTCGTGGCTACGGGATTCTTAGGGGAGCTAATTACTGCTGGCCTAAGGACACCCCAGCATGTGCTCTTTCCCAAGGCTTGCTTAGGTACTTCAGCAAAAGGCTGTACCTGCAATGAATGCAAGTCTGTTAGGGCATAACAATGACTTCAGAAACCCACTCCTTACCTGTCTTCACAACAAGGGAATCTCAGTGACATTCATGGCTTTCAAAGGTACCCTGGGTTAAAAATAATTTCATTTGTTAGAATCCTGGCCATCTGAAGCTGTAATTTAAGAGTATGGTGATTTTTATACAATTTCTCAAGCATTCTATATCCATAAAGAAAAATTAGGAGAATCTTCCAGTCGAGACTTTTTTTTGACACAGAAGTAAAATGGACTTCAAAAAGTGGTGGCAAAACCACTTCTGTGCTTGTTTTGCAGTTAAGTTATAGGGTCTGTGTCCTGAAGTTTCTGCCTCTGGTTTACATTTTTGTTGAAACTGAGACCCTTCTATGATCTAAGACCTGCTATGATCTGAGATCTCCTACGGCCTTCCCACACAGAGAACAAAAAGCCATTAATCCGTAACTTAGGTCAATTCTGTGTCCTTCAGGACATTGTAAATAGTTGATCTCACTTCATTATGAATACTCCAGTCTGAGAGATGAGGATGCTATTCATGCAAGCACCCTGAAAACATGGGGTTCTTTAAAAAGCAAAGAGAATTTTGAGAACAGGTACATTGCAAGGTGGCTGCCTGTATCTTATTTTCCATTGTTATTGGAGAGTTCCTATTTATAACAAACAAATTCTATTTGACAGTTGAAACAGAATGAGAAATAGAGGTCTGGATAATACATTGATCTAAGCTGTCAAGCTGAGGGTTGATTTGAAGGTCAGTCATATGTTCTTTTTCCACATAGCCATAAAATGATGACTATAATGGTATATATGTAATCTCATTTGGGAAGAACAAAAAGGGTTTTCAGATTTCTGACTATATTCTTGTATTAATATATTAAAGTAGATGTTTCCTTTTAATTGATACAGTTTTATATATTAGTGTCCTTGTACCATTAGTCATCAGAGTCAGCCCCTTTTTGCCTTAAGTGTAAACACTGACAGAATCAGAGCAAGCTGTCCTGCATGAACTTGTTCCTGATTTGGAAAGATTTCAAGGGTAGTGGGATGTCATGCTGATGCTTTTCCTCTCTCCTCAGAGAGCAGAATAGGCCGAGATTCTTAAGAGGTGCAGCTGCAGTGGGAGTACTGGGGTTAGATATTGGTAACACACATTGGTCAGGGAATTTGACAAGGCAGGTACATACAGATATACACAGAAAAAATCCACATTAGTTCAACAATTAGCAGTTTAGCAGATTAGATTTGATTCATGTAGTCCCAGTGTGGGTTTAAAACAGCAAATATAAATACATGGGAATATATTTCTGGAAAAGTGGTGTAGAGGGGCAGGCAGGGAAGAGAGCAGAGAAGTTCTTCAAAGAGAAAGCTGGTTCCAATGCTAGTCTTATAAAAAAATTTAGGAAAAAGGTGTGCTAGCATCAGAATCATAGATTATAAGAGCTTAGTTACCACACATGGACATAGATCACCTACTGGACTGCTGCTTACTCACAAAATTACAGTTTGTGGTGGTTGTATCTGGGGCTGGTCTCCCTTGCTGGTGGGAAATAGATGTGCTTTGACCCTGATGATGGATGAAGGCATTCTGAGTTTGGATAGCATCACTCTCAGCTCTGTATCCACGCTCACCTCATCATGTGACTGCTATGCCAGTGAGAGATGAGTGATTTCTTCTAACCTATATGCTGCTTATGCATGTTCTCCTGAAGTTCACTTTGAGCATCTTATTAACTCCCCTATGGCTAATGTGGAAGATTAAGGTGTACAGAAAGGAATACATATAGGAACCCATCCTTAATGAAGATTTGTCTTATCCTGCAGACAGTTTTACTCTTAATTTCAGAGAAAAGGAAAATTGCAAGTGTTCCTAAAACTCATCTGCATCTGATCTGACCTCAGCAGGTCATCTGCTGCTGCACAGTGACAAACCACTTTGCTTCTAAAAGAGCACTAGACTTATTAGCTGTGCACAGACCCCATGAGTTCATTTTATACAAGAGCTGGGGAGCAAACCTGAGATACTCATAGAAGTTGATTCTTTCGTGACGTGAGGAATACTCAGTCAAATTAGCATATTCCCTTGAGTGTGCATTTTAAAACTTACTAAGCTCAGTACTGTAAAAGGCAAAACTATCATCTCCCATCCGAACTCTGTGGCCTCAGAAGTTGCATTTCTTCTTCTACCAAAGGTTGGAGGCTAAGGACTGCTAGTAAAAGACTTCTGTCAAAAGTGGTGCTGGAAATGTTGGGCGTGATATGTGCTGGACAAAAAATTAACACAGGGACCTTGTACAGCTGTGTGGGCTTAGGCTAGTCTGGGATCCTGAATCCTCCTTGATCATCACAAGCTGATTCAGAGGATAAAACCAGCAGCAGGTACTTACATGAGACAGTGTCTTCAAGGAAAGTTTTCCTTTTTAGGCACAGTAGTTAGACACTGTAGCCGTGCTTCACATGGTATGTAAAGAGTCTTGCATCTTTCTAAGAACTGAGTATCTTGAACATCTGCTAGATATTCAAAAGTGATTCAGACGAGGTCTCTAAGGAGGGAAAGTAGCAAGAGTGTGTAAATATGATCAGATCCTACAATAATAACTGAACATCAGTGCCAGCACTAATGAGAAAAACAGAAGGTGTTAAAATGAGCTAGAAAGCTTTTAGGCCTATTAGTCTCTCTGCCAAATGAACTTTTGAGCTTTAATACACAAGCTTTTAGGATGCTCATGCAGTTAACTCTGTATGTTTTATAATGCTTGTCTTGTCAGTAAAAGATAATATTTCATTGAAATACAACAACTTTAGTGAAAATATCTGCTATTTCATGATTGCTTAATAGTTCTGATTCCTTCTGATTTTCAATCCCATTGCAAGAATTACAAGTGAAGGAGAACTCCTGTACAGCTGCTTCAGGAATTGTTTGTCTGCAATGGCATATTTGTTTTCCATCTGAGTGTTTGCTTAAATTGCATTTCATCCCTCATTTATATTTCTCATCTGCATGATAACGTTGTGCATGCTGGTGCAGTTTCCCTTGCTATCATCCACGTGACTCTTTGTGACTTCATTTGATACTGTATTAAGGTGAACCACAATCTTGTTAATGGCAATAAGCTCCAAGGTGGTTGAGTGCTCTTTTGAATGAAGACAAATGAAGGTAGGGAAATGTAATGACTATACACACTGTGAAGTAAAAGGGCTGACTTAATGGACTAAAATCAACTTATGTGGATAAAATGACTTCACTAACACTCAGTTGAGATTAACTTGACTGATTCAGCCAACAGCTTGCTTAAGGTATCCTATTATTGCCATATCACTAAGGTCTGAATCATAATGGGTTCCCTGAGTCTGATACCTCTGGTAGCATTCATGCCTGTAAAACCTAATTTTACTCCTGGGTAGGTACTTAGTCTAATTTATTTCACTACCTAATGCTTATTGCAATGAATATATTTGGACATAACATTTGTTCTCAAAGTTTTTGAAATAAAAACCCCCTCAGCTACCAGAATGTCCTATGACAACAGATGTCACAAAGAGACGGGCCAGTTCAGATAATTTTCAATGAAACTAACTCTGAAATCACACTAAGCTTTTGTCTATTCTAATATTTATGCATTGCTTAAACTGTCAGCTGTTAGATGGCACAATATATTTCCAGTTGCAATAAGATTCATACAAACACTGTATTATACATGAAGGAAGAACACATGAGAATGATTTTATTATGGTTCATGGAGCTGTAGAACATGGTGGTACAGCAGGTCTGCAGAAAAGGTCGGTTTTCCAGAACTTGCTAAGACAGTTAAATTAGTAGGAATACTGGTAGGAAATAAACTTTAATATTAGAGAAATGGTTGAAATAAAAATACTTTAAATCCAATGCAGGATTAAAAAAAACAACAGTTGGGAGTTCTCCTTCTCCAATCTTTATTTTGTACTTCTGTTTCTAACATACAAAAACATCGCTGTCTTTATATTTCCAAAGGCTTTTATTTATTATATCATTATTTCATTGTGTCTTGTAGCAAGTAACATCCCTGGCAGTAGGTCTATGTATGCATATGGACAATTTTTCCAATATTTTTACTTAAAAGTTTTGATAGGGTGAAGTGTAAATGTAGAAAGGTTGTCTTACACTGTATGGCAAGGACTTCCTATCTTAGGAAAGATGGAGCACTCATTTTCCAAGATTTCTGTGGAAAGAGAGAACTTGGTCATATCTTTAATTTTTGAGAGTGAATTGTACACGTGGGTCAGGCATGGATTCAACCAAAGAGCAGACTTTAAGAAAACCCTGATGTCTTGGCAAACCATTTTGGTTGGTTGGCTAGTTTTGACACAGTATCAGCACGCAGAAGAGAATGAGATGGGAAGGCGATGCCCTGAGGCAACATGGGCTTTATGTGACTTGCTCTTGATGAGCCAAGCCAAGCCAAGCCAGTCTCTTACTTCAGTGGTGCAGCTGGCTCTGTGGAGAGTCAAAGCAGTGGCTGCTACATCTGGACTGTGCTGAGCTTTGGATACTGTCCACTACGACCTTCTCACATGCAAACCATGGAAACTGGAACTCAAGGAAAATGACATGACATTAACATTCAGAGTCTTAGCCATAAAGTAATTGCCACACTACTTCAAACTTTGCTAAGTATTCCCGTTCCTGGCTCCAAGCAAGCAGCTGCTTTACTCAGAGGATAAATACCAGAGGCCATAGCTATGAATGTTGCTTTGTTGCTTACACTTTGGAGTGATTTTTTCCCTACTACCAGTCTTTGAAATGTATTCTCCTTAGTCTGCTTTCAAAATCCTAAATAAAACAGGCAAAGGGAGGGGCTGCCAGCTGATCTCCTGTGGTGCACAGCACTCTTTGCTGTGCTGAACGTGTCTGAAATGCTGACCTACTGTTTTGCAGCTTACCTTTCTTTTTAGCAGACTTTCTTCTTCAAAATTTTATGTCAATAATGAGAGGGCTACAGAGTAAATATTTAGGTACTTGACTAGAAAATGCAGCTACTGACCTGCCTGCTAGTGGTGATTTTACATTTCCCAGCATGCAACCATTTTGAAAGTTATTGAGGGGGATTTGGACTTCCAGGCCACTGCAGTATAATCACTGAACGGTTATTTGCTGGAGGCAATCACTATTATTATGGCCCTTACTCCACATCTCTTGAAGGCACTGAAGGATTGATATTGATTTTTGAGTAGCGTTTATAAGGGGCCTGTGCACTTGAGAGTAACTGGACCATATCATTAGACTATCTAAGGGATTTTCCATCAACTATATTTCTAAAGGTAACACTAGTAGAAGAACTCTTAACCTCTGAATCAGAAGATGGATGTATAAGAGACATTAGTATCTTAAAGGAAAGAACTTAAAGAAAACAGCTGCTAAAAGACTTTGAAGTTATGGATCACAAGTTGACTCTTGATTTATGAAGGCAGCATAGTAAGAGTTTTCTAATTAATTGATCTGATTGTTCTCAAGAGTGTTTGAGTCTTAAAATTCATGGAAGTCAGTGATTAGGAAAACCTATTTCTTGGCATCAAAACAAAGTGGACCCTCAGAAAAATAAAAGAGTATAACAGGTGCTTGGCCACACTCATTGCATCAGTGGCAGCTGCTGATGTAGCATGTGAGTCCCAGGCCAACTGATTGACTCACCTAACCTTTGCTTTTGACATGGTCCCTCTTCTGCTCTATCAATATTTTAGGTTTTCCCAGCTCTGCTCTGAAGCTCCCTGGCTCTGATGACACCAGACACTCAGGAGCAGTGGCTACAGGTGCAGTGAGCCCCCAATGCATGAGCAAAGCTGCAGCTGGGGCTGGCAGTGTGACCCTATCCCCCACGTAGTCTGTGATACACTGGTTTGCGTTAGGCTTTAGATTGACACGTCTGAATGAGTTGCAGAAATCCTGGAATTTCGTAATAGGATTTTAGAATCAGGTCAGGTTGAGCTAACTGAGATTTAGGTGAGATTGCAGTAAATTTCAACTCTAGATAGTTGAGCACAGATAGCACCTCAGCCAGAGAGTCTGCCACTATTTTTTTAGAAAAAACAGATTTCATAACCAAGTTACAAATAAAATTTTAACAGCTTAACTTGGAAACAATGATATCTATATCTGCCAAGCAATGATTAAATTTTATTTACTGCAAGGAGCTAGAATTAAATGAAAAGTCAATTTGACCTTTTTTTCCTAAATTTCTTGTTTTAAAAAATTAGGCACACAGCTTGTCTTTTGCCTTTGATTAGTTTTAATCTCAGGTTCTCATGCAACCTAATTTACTGTTACCATAAATAGAATCCCAACAGGAATGCTATTTTTTTGTAAAAGAAAGTACATATTCCCAGGGTTTTGCACTCAGAATCAAGCAAAACCATGAGGAGATTAATCTTCAGCTTTCTGAATTACCTTTCTTACTACAGTCTGGTAGTTATTTTGGCCACCATCTTAGCTAGTAAATTTACCCATATATCAGTTCTGCATTATTGTATTTGCTACTGACAAAATGCCTATGAATAACTTGTCCAAATTTGTGAAATTGTTTAAGAAGTGAGAAATATGAACTTGAGAGGGCCAGCATACTTTTATGGTTTTAGACTGGATATGTCCTTCCAAATGACACAGAGTTTTCCCAGAAGTTTGGCTTTAAGAAGTCAAAAAGCTTTTGAAAATATTTGCTTAAACCACAAAACTTTGCATGTGTTTCCCTTGTAAATAAAGGATAATGTAATGCAGAAGAATCTTATTTAAACTTCGCATACAAATATGCATGAATGCCAACTGGATTCAATTTTCCTGACTTAATTTGAATTAACTGATGCGTCTTTTGACACAAGCTGTACTAATTGTTGCTTATTTGGGTGCACTATATCAGTGAGCATGGCAATCAAAAGCTCAGCCAGATGTTCATATTTTCTTTGATTGCCCACAGCCTTAGGTTTGAAGAAAAGTCAATCAGCAAAATTATTCTTCTTAGCATCTGTCAAGGTACTGATCACATTACCATAATGGCAGTCAGAAAAGCAGAATGACTCTGATTCCCTTTCACTTAACCTGGTATCAGCTTTCAGCTCTCTGCAGTCTTGGTTTGATACGATCACAAAACATGGAAATTTTGTGAAGTTAGACCAAAGGTGGTTGATTTCACCACAGTGAAGAGTGAATGTATTTTTATCTTTATACAAACTTGTATTTATGTAACTTCTATAAAAGTATATTTTGTATGTTTTATACTGGCATATATTTACAATGTGCTATTGACTGAAGGGATTTTTTTTTCCAAATGTCTTATAAAAACTTTTAAGAAGTTGAAAAACTAAATGTATTCCACCTATGTACAGGAAATCTAAGCCTACTGGAACAGTTTCTTTTGATTTGCTTTAAAACTTTTTGACACCTGTAAGATACATCAAGATACATCACTTATATTTACAGCACAAGCAATTTTTTCAATTCATTAAAAAAAATATTTCAATTCATTAAAAAAAAATTCATTAGTATTTTCATGAAAGGATAAGAGAAAAATAATTTTTGTGGGTTCGTTTTTTTCTAAGTGTTCTAAAAGCATCTGCCAGAAAGACAATTTGCGTTTATTTTCAGATTGGATACAGATCAAGACTGTCTTAACCTTTCTCTCCTTTCATCCCTAGGTGTTTAAAATGTGTCTTTGCATTTCCTGCATAGCTGGATCCTAGCTCATTAAGGGTAAGACTTTTTTTGCAATCCCAATAGGAGCAGTGCCTAACAAGGGTGAATGCATGGTTTGCACCTCTGTTAATTTAAGAATATACCATGGCCTGCAGTTCTACCCTGCTCAGGAGTGTTTTAACTTGCAATCCCCACCTTCCTGCCTGGCAGCTGAATATTTTGAGCAAGACTTATCATTCCATTTGTTTCTATAGGATACCCTCAGCCTAAGATAATTCACAGCTAAGGAGAACCAGAGGAAGAGAGCCTGGCCTAAACCACAACTGTTAATTTGATGCCTGTCTATGTGTAAGACTGGTGCAGGTCTCTCACTTTGTTGTACCTGTTGCATAGAAACATCCTAAAGCTGTGACTGTACAAGAATCCTTGCCATGGTCCTTAATGGTGATGGACTGTGGACAAGAGGATTCTTTATTTTCAACTGTTTACCTTTAAAATTCTGCTGAAATGTCCTTCGTATTTTACCAAGTGCAAAAGCAGACCTGGGGACAGTAACAACACTCTGTGCTGCTTCTCCCTGTTGAGTAGTGAAAGTTTTGTTCCTCTTTTACAGTGTTAATTGTGTGTCACGTCAAAAAGATGAATTTAACCTGACAGATGAAGATAATAGGGGAAAGATTCTGGGAATATTATTATGGGTGATGAGCTCCAGCAGCAAATAATTCAGGAAGGAGTTTACTGAAGGAAGCTCCCAGGCTCAACCACAAAACCCTGAATGTGGCTTAGTTCTCAATCAAAGCTTTCAGAGAAAGAGATTGCATGAAAGAGGAGCTACAGCGTCTGCCACAAAGCTGCTTAATATGACTCATGTCTCAATGGAAGTATTTTCAGCGTAAAAACTCTTTAGATAGTGCTTCAAAACCAATGACACGCATCCCTAGCTCATTTATAGAGTTGTTTAAATATTGCCTTTGCATACCTGCTGTTTGAATGCCCACGAATGCTACTCAGGTTTTGCAGCCCATTCTACCACAGAAACACATGGGTAAAGAAAACAAACCCCTTTTCATTCCTTCGCTCTAAAAAGGTCTCTCACCTCAGGTTGCAGACATCAAGCTCTGGAGAGAATGACCCCCAGACTGGTGCTAACTCATGGGAAGTGTTTTGCACAGCATGACGGGGAGAAAGCTCAGAGTGCCATTGAGCTGCAAGCACCATGGGGAGGGAGTCGGAGTACATGTACAGGTTCAGAGGAGGAAAGGGCAAGGTTTGTATTTGGTGGGGTTTGGGTTTTTGTTGGTGGTTTTTTTTAACTCTGATTATGCCTCTGAAGAGGTAACAACTAAATGTGAATCCACCTCTTCCACATGCACACGTATAAAACTCTGTGGGCACTGCGAGTGGTACATTCTTAATATGATGCTTTTAGGAGAAATGAGAATTGAGGGGAGAAAAATGCCCGGTAAAAAGATAGTGTTGGGTTTTGGCTGGGGGTAAGTGGAGGTACATCTCTTTTGACGCACACATGGGCTCAAAGTCACCTCGTGTGCTTTGGGACCACCTGGCAGAGCACAGCCCCCCTCAGGCTCGGCCCACAGGCCCTGAGGGGCCACCCAGGAGAGCGCCCAGCCCAGGCCTCTGCAGGGAGTTTTGCTCAGAAGAAACATCTAAAAGTGTTCAACATCCTTAAAGCTGCCTCTTAAAGGAGGGCTTTTGTGTATTTCTTGGAGTACTGAATTGTAAGTATCACCTTGAGTGCAGTTTTGGGTGCCACAATAGAAGAAAGATTTAAACCTACTGGAGAACAGCCAAATGAGAGCTACAAAGACAGTGAAGGACCTTGAGAGGAAGCCATATCAGGAGCACCTTAGGTCACTTGGCTTGGTAAGTGTGGAGGAGACACAGGTGAGACCTCATCGCAGTCCACAACTTCCTCACAGGCAGAAAGGGAGGGGCAGGCAGTGAACTCTATCTCTGGTGACCAGTGGTCGTCCTCAGGGAACAGGTGTGAAGCTGAGAAGAGGCTTAGGTTGGGCAAAGTTTCTTCCCCCAGAGGGTGGTTGGGCACTGGAACAGGCTCCCCAGGGCAGTGGTCACAGCAGCAAGCCTGGCAGAGTTCAAGAAGTGCTTGGACAATGCTCTCAGGCACAGGGTGTGACTCTTGGAGATGGGCCTGGCAGGGCCAGGAGCTGGACTTTGATGATCCTTGTGAGTCCTTGTCAACTCAGGCTACTCTATGATTTTATGATCCCTCAGCTGTACTTGGTCATCTTCGTTTGTAACTCTTCCTTGTCACACATACATTGTGTGCAGGCCCTAGGTTTCACCCTTTTCTAGCTTTTGCTGTCTTGTTACAGCCCTGACCTCCGTGTGTAGGAGTCACCCTTATTTACAGAGATCTAGGGGCACACATCAAACTCTGTCTTCCTTCATTGTGTTTAAACAGAAAAGGGCAGAATGCTATCTGGCTATCAAAAATATTCCAGTGTTGCAAGAGAGCCCTAAAGTACTTGGTGGTTTTGCTTCCTCTGAGTTATGTGTCTGATTAGAGTTAAATGTATCATTTCATACACCATCACAGCTGAGTTCCACTTGGGTAACATGCATCCAAATTTGCTGTATATCTATATGATGTATTTATTGTTGTGCATATTAAGAGGGTATTAACTAACTGTGCTTGCATATGTTTCAGCCCTTAGTTGGCTTTCAAATTTGTGATTTCGCCTTCATCTTAGTTTTATAGTAGATAATTCTAACCTTCTCATTAAATTTAATGAGTAATCACATTGGCTCACTGCTGTTTCTACATGGTACACTTGTGCATACAGTCATCAGAAAGATTATGCAAAACATGAGAAATGAATGCACACATGCAAAACTGTATAATGCATTGAAATAGTGAAGAATCATTTAATCAGGAACATTTTCAGGTATCCTCACTTCATGCGGACTGTCTGTTTTTAAATTTTTTATTGCTTTCTCCAGAAATATTTTCATGGGAAGACGTGATGCTATTTCAAATGTGGTTCCTCAAGATATTGTGGCTTTGTTTTGAGGTGATTGTGTTCAGAAAATGAAATAGGTCAACTTTAAAGTGCAGAAAGCAGTTTCAAAGGGTCAGCAGTGCGAGCTGATTTCCCCATTGTTTTCATCTGACTTTCCTTGCAGAGACAGCCCTCAGTGCTGCCTGGTCTGTACGCTTCTCTGTGGTAGGAAAAGGACTCAGAAACTGAGCAGTCTTTGTTACTGCCTGTTCCTAACCTGGGTGGTCCAGACAGGCAGTATGTTACTGTGGGTGTATATTGGTTTCCGAGCCCGCTCACCCTCCCCCATCATCCATTCTCTCTCCTAACCCTGAAAGTTAAGCATGTCATCCCCCTTTTCAGATCTCCTGTGCTTTCCAGTGCCCCCATATGATGTGTCTGCTCCACAAGAACAGAGGTCCTGCAGAGGAAGCAGTGTCAGGACTGTCTGAGAGAGAGGTGAGTGTGGGAAGAGAGGGGAGGGAAAGCGAGGCACAGGGGTGTGGTTGCAGGCAGTGCTGTGGGTGTTTCCCACAGAGACCTGCAATCTTTGCAGCCCTTTAGGCATGTTTTTTATAAACCGGTTTTGCTGCTGCCTCCTAACTACGGGGCCAGGGCACCCCCCCTCTTTTCACTGACTATGGTAAACAAACCTGAGCCTGCTGTACCACAGATCACACGGGGTGCTCCCAGACTGCCCATAAAGATTTCTCACCCTCCTGCCCTATGTTGCCCTATCATTCTTTTCCCACATATTTCCCCTCTGCTTATTTAGTTCTTTTTTTTCCCGCTACGACATTTTCCTCCTTTCTGTTGTACACTGAGACCTATTTTATTGTGCCTTTCTTTTCTAGACATGCCTTTATTCCACTGTTAGTATTGTACTCAGCTCCTGTCTCCCAGCACATGGGAGAAGAGTCGTCTTGTGGGCACCAGTGGACTTCCTCCTATCAATCAAATGTTTTCAATCATTTTGGAGAAAAACATCTCATTATTTCAAATGGAAACATCACAGTTTTAAAAAGGGGAGAAGCTGGAAGGTGAAACGTACTTCCTTCATTTCAGAATTTGGAGAGCTGTGGAAAGTTTTCACAAATTAAAATTCCATTTTTGGCCCTTTCTGACAGTAAACAGCTTTGATCTTAATATCTGTGCACTGAACAACTCTGCAGGCTTAGAGCAAAGTGGATATTTCTAAAATCCTTCTGAGGAATAACAAAGGGATAAGTGATCCCTATACATCCAAATCAGAAAATTACTGAATAGCGAATGTTATGAACATTATCTATTTATGCATTCTCCAGAGCCTGAGCCCTCCCATTGTGCTACATTATCTTGTGAGCCACTTTGGGCACCAGGACCACAAAGCAGAGCTACTTTCTCACCTGAGCTGCCATTGAGATGATATTGTAACAAAAGAAAAAAGGCACAGGCTCAAGAGACTGTATGAATAGAATCTAAAACCTTACTTTTTGTTGTTGTTGTTGTTGTTAATATTTGTCAGAAAGAAGCTTTTATGTCAATAAAAATGACTTTGTTGCTTCATTCTAAATCTTTCCATCTCTCATTCCACTTAACATAGTCTCTGTGCTGTAATGAGGAGGGCCTGCTTTAGAAGTCATGCAGCTCCATGATATACCCTGGCTGACTTGTGTAGGCTTTCTGAGTAAGATTCTGAGTAAACCAACCAATAAGAAATCAATATTTCCATTTCAGAAACAACAATTATAGTGTAATGTTTTTATTTTGTTAGTCACATCCTGAGTCTCCTTACTTAGTTAACATTTTTAATTTAAAAGCTCAGCTTCATGGCTCTGCTGTAGCAGCTATGTTTACTTTTTACTTGTGCTGGGGAACTTCAGAGCTTGCAGGCTGGGCCTCTGCAGGCCACAACTCACTGGCCTTGCACTGCTGCAGCCCATGGTGGGCTATGGCCATATGCAAGATCTCTGGCTATGAAATATTTCACGTGAGAGGGGAGCTGAGTGTGAGGCTCCTGTGTTCATTCCTGGTTAGTAAGATGACCTTGGAGCTCTGGGCAGCCTTGTCCCAGCCCTGTGAACTCAGGAAGGTTCTTTTAATTAACTATTGAAAACACAACAGAAGATCCAGTTCAGAGAACTTCTGGGGCTAGAAGAGAATTAATTTGGTTTTTGTCCAGCACCCTATTGGATGGACTGAATTTTTAATTTTCATCCACATTTTAATCACAGTGCAAGCTGGAGTTCTTTCATGCTTCAGTGAGATTTAGCTACATTGCCTTTTTGATGTTAAAAAAAATAATTTCCTAGATTATAAGAGGGAGCAGAGGAGGCACTTAGATCCCAGTCCCACTGCTGAGGTTTTAACAACTCTTGCCTGTCTTACTGAAGTTAGGTGTGTTTTGATGGAGATCACTTCTTCCACCCTTCAGAAACTGGAAACAAAATCAAGGTCTGCCAAAGCTCCCTGGACAACCTAGACAAAACATGTCCATTGAGGGCTTTGGCTGCATTCTCTCTCATTAGAACAGAGCCTTCATTCACACAGCTGAGAAAGAAACAAGCCCAATTTTGGCTAGAGCACTGTGTCTGAATATCTGTATGCTTGCAGCCTTCCTCACTATTAATCTTCAATGTTCTTATTGAAAACAAAATGCATAAATAGCTTTAGAGCAATCTACTCCTTGGCAATAATCTTGGCATTGCTTTTCACTGAACTAACAATGAGCCTCTGATAATTTACGTGCTTTCAAAGGGAACACAAATAAGACACGTTTCCAGGTAAATATAATAGACATGACATTTAATATCCTGTCTTTGTAATTTTCAGGTTTTTTTGGTGCATCTACAATAGAAGATGTTCTTTCACAGAAAAATGAGTGTGCTTGCAATAGAAAATAGGTGGCTATTAAGGCTTCTCCTTCCAGCCATTAGCATGTGAGATTCATTTTAAAATTAACAAAGCTGTTCCCAAGGGGAAGAATCTTAAGGAGATAACTGTCCTTATTTTTTGAAGCTTTGTGCCTTTTTGTGTTGCAAGGGGACTGTTGATGTTAGCCATAATGGCTCTCACTCAGACTGGAAAGAAATATCTTCATTGCATTTTGTAAATTTTTCCGAGAGGTGTGCCAGTCATTGTGAGTTGATATTGCCCTATCCTGAGTGAGGGAGAGAGGGGGAGAGAGAGAGAGAGAATGAGAGAGTGAGAGGCAAAGAAACTCTACACGTAAACACAGAACAGTTTGTGCCTCTCTCGTCATAGCTTGTCATTTAAATCTCTCTAGTATGTCCATGTTGTTGTGGACAGAACATTGCCTCAGTCTGGAGTTTATTGGGGCTTGGTTTGTCATGTGCTGACTTACTCCATTTCCATGCAACACAACCATAATCTGTGTTTGCAGTGAGGAAACCATCTCCAGGATGGCTCTCTGTTTAGAGGGGCTTGAAGCAAACTTTCAAAACAAATTGCCCAGTCTACTTTAGGTAGGGTGAACCCTCAAGATCACAGAAATCCAAGTTCTGTTTCTAGAGGTAAAATTCAGATGTCATATAACAATTTCAATCTTTGTGATTGCACAGGTCTTTAATTTAGGGTATGAAAAGTATTGATCATTGTTTTGTTTTGGGCTTGGTTGAGTGAGGAATTTGACGTGCATGGTTTTGGAGGTTTGGTTTGTTTTTATGTCTTTTATAATACTGTATGATGAATCCCAGGTTTTATGTTTTTATGGCTATTAGGATTTGACTATAGAATCTGAAGCTTTTTTCATAGGAAGACCAATATGTGAGTTTTGATGTGAAATTTCTTTCTGTTCTGAAGAGTGCCCTTTTGGTTTGTTTGTCTGGGTTTTAAACACTGCTAATAGGAGATTTCTTTCAAGGGAAAACAAGAGCATAAAAGAATATACAATGGCATTTTTCCCCCTTTAATCTGAAACTTGGAGACAACAAGAACAGCAGGCTGAAGAAGAGAATGGACAAAGAGGAGTTAGAATGACAAGTAATGGTGAGATGCTTTCATGACAAGGATAAATAGTAAGGAAAGTGATTAAGGCCTTAAGAAAGGTTAAAGAATAAACCAGATGGGTCCTTGCTGATAAGTGTGGAAGACTAAAGTTCATTTCCTCCTTTGCGATGTTGCCGATACAAACCTTGGCAAGATGCTTGGACTCATTCTGGAAAAGACCTGGTTTCTTTTGACTTCTTGAATGCATCATTGCACTCGTAGAAACAATATTCTGCTGCAGACTAATCCCAACTCTGCCAAACCACAAACATCTTTATTTTTTACCCTAAAGCACCCAACTGAGGAGTGGTTTTGGGTTTTTTTTAGATAGGCTTGAACAGCTCAGCTCCTAATTTAAACCCAGCTCACTTGAGCAGGAGAAAGTGGCTACTCCTCTGCCAAACTTATTGCAGCTGCCCTCACAGCTTAGTTAGACATAGCCAGAGTCATAAAGAACAGGTAGCAGATTAAAAAGAGAGAGGGTTTTTTGGAGAAGGGGACATATGTTATGTCACTGGACCCATCACTGGTTCTGGTTCCACAGTCTAAAACAAGGTGCTGGAAATTTTGTGTTCTAGTGCTTTCTAAATCTTGGTCTAGTTCTTGTCTTCTGTTTCCTATAAATTAATAGAGTCATTTGCCTACCTGATGGGGTCCTACAAGGATAAGCACAAGATTGTGAAGTGGATGGACACTGTAGGTTGTGAGTAGCTGGGGAAGGAATATCCTGTTTTGTGTTTGATGGTATTATCTGAACTGCTGGAGCTATAAATCCATAAAAGCCAGATATGAACTTAGCAGCCCTGCTGCCTACTGCCAATGGCCAGATCAGCACCCTCTCTGTTAACACTTCTCTTCCCAATGCTGTTGCCCAGTGCTTGCCAGGACATGTAGTAACATTCCTTTTTTTTGAGTCTGGATGGTCTGGAAGCAGAATGAAGTAATGGCAGTGGGTGAGTTTTGGACATTGAAATAAGAGAATGACCAATCCAGATAGACAAGACTTGATTTTATTAATAAAATTTGTATTTTCCTCTTTGAGGTGACAGTTACAAACTTTGGTTCAAAAATAAAAGAAAATATGAACAGCAAGAGAAGTTGACTTCTGGAATCTCACTTTTACATGTATAAACGTGCATAAGAAAATACCAGTTGGAAACGAGCCAGCAGAAACTAGTACTATTTAATTTAACAATTTATAAGAAATAGAAACAAACATTTCTTTTCAAGTCTTACATATATTATGAAAAATAATTACAAAAGGATTTGTGTTGTAAAGCTAAAATGTAATTTCTACTTCCAACTACCTGAATAAAATGTTCAGAGGGAAGGCCAAACCAACGTGTTTTTTTGGTGAGCTTTGAATAGTGAATTGTAAGGGTTTGGATCAAAGACAGCTCTTTAGGAAGCAGTCCCTCGTATGTTGCTTAGCAACTGTGTAGAATCACATGACCTAGACATATTGCATCCCTGGCCTTCAGGTGGAGTAACAGGAAGAAAAATAATTCATATTAATGGGACGGGCAAATATTGTATAGACTATTCTGTGAAACTTTTAGTATCCAGTTCAGGAAGCAAACATCCATCATTGCTTACATAAACATCTAAGTAAACACTGCAAAAATCCATAAATAACTGTTTAGAATCCAGTTTTTATATTTATGTAGCCCAAATAAGCACAATGGAAACAAATCCAGATGAGAATAAAAAAAAAAAAAAGAAGGAAAGCTATATGACTAATTTATTTCACAGATTTTTAACAGTTCTCTTACACAGAAGTTTGGTTTTTTCTTACATATTTTCCCCACCCAAAAATATAAACTTGTTTATTTTAGGTATATACAGTTATCTTATGAAATTATGGAATTAGAATAGAAAATAAAAAGTCTGAGGTATAGCACCATGGAACACAGCACCTTTGAAGGTGCTTTCATTTCATTATCTAAATTCATTGTCACAGAGTGATATCAGCAGAAAAGAGTTGAGTGTGCTGCTCAAGATCTTCCAGTTTTGCCACCTTAAGTTTATTGGCGACTTCAAATAACAAAGCTCTTCAACAACAATATATACAAAGGGATTTTATTATTAATCAGAAATTGAATTGGCTTCACTGGCAATTACAGTTTTATTTTTTCAGAATACATACACAGTATTGACAATGTAGTTTTTTAATCGTAAAATAAGAGCCAGATGCAATTCAGAGACACATGCAAGTTTTGGAATGGACAGAGAAATCACAGTATAGTACTGTACATAGAATAATTACAGTTTATATTAAACACTTTCTTAACACCTCTTTGTTGTAATGGAAGGAGCACCATTGTCGTTGGTTTTTTTACAGCACCAAAGGAATCCAAAGGGGGTGTTCCTGAAGTGAGCCCTATGTTGTCTGTCTGTGCCACAGCATCTTTGCAAAATAAGTTTAAGTCATGTGATTCTGGCCCTACAAGGGCAACGATTACTTTCTAGATAAGACATACATACACAGCAAGACATTTTCTATGCCATCCTTATTCAAAACTTGCATGTGGCATGAAGTGGGTTGGTAGCACCAAAGTGCAACATTTGTGTTGATCTGATTTTGTCTTAAGCTTAACCAAGGAAGCAGACAGGACCAACCTCAAATCCAAACTTCTGGTTCTGATCACCAAAGTCATTGATCATCACATCAACTATAGGCACTTGGTCTATTTTGGGCGTGTTGATTTCCAGCACCGTCTTTGCATAGCCCTTTCTTGACTGTTAAAAAAAGAAGAAAAAAACCCAAACTGTTATAGATCTGAGCAGTTAACACGTGCGGTAGCTCTTCATAATTCCTCTCTGAAGTGTAGAATTTTTAAATTATTGCCCTGTCATGCACCAGATATTGCAAACTCTAAATCTTATGTTTTCTTATGATTTCATTTTAAAAATGTGACACGGAATGTTTTGATTTTAGATGGAGAATGGCCCATAGGTTTTTTACATACTCAAGTAGGCCTACAACTGAAAAATACTCTGAAGATATTTCATGTTTCTTAGAGAATTCTCAGTTCATGTCTATACTATTTAATAAACAATAACATTCTCACAGCAGTGCACATCTTCCCTGTGAAAAAAACCCACTAATTAGTTCTGAAAGAGAGAAGACCCACTTCTAAGAAGAAAGACTGTAACTGTCTCACAAAATATTAGAGCAGCTGTTTGGACAGGAAAGAAAGTAGTGTTCTGACAGAACTGCCAACTGCTGCACTTAGAAGCCAGCTTTGAAGGCACACCCTTGCTGCCTAAGGAAGGCTCTCCAGATCCTCTGCGTATCACTCAGCCCAGGCATCATGGCACTGCTCTGCCTTTAGATGGTCTCTTATGTCTGCTGAGACCCCTTTCAGCTATACCAGGGTCTTGGAATTCAGATGAGCATCCAAGTTGACAGATCTGAGTGTTCTTAGTTTAGTGACAGTTGCAAATTTCAGCTCTCTCTGGAGCTCTACATTTACTCTCTGTGGATAACAAAAGTGAAATGAAAATACGAGGCACATAGAAAGGCTGACAGCAAGCAGTTGTGTATTAGAATCTCCCTGCTGAGGGGAGGTGCTTTGCACCTCCTGAGCTGCATCTCTGCCTCAGAGCCAGGTGTATATCCTGGCACTTTCAGGTCTCTAATTCTGTACCTCTGACTTCTCAGAAACTGCCTTCAGAATGCTCCTGTATCAAACACCAAAATAATTAATGAGGCTTCAACTGTCACTTGTTCCTTTGATGCTTTTGTTTCAAAGTGTTAGATAGAGACTCTTCTATTTCTGAAAAGTGGTAACAGTTGCTATGCTCACAGAGACCCTGAAAGAGAAGTGCTCAGAGAGCTGATACATGTTTGGGCATTTTTAGCCCAAACTGGGGATTTTTAGCTAAAGGAGGATTCTGAAAGGTAAAATCCACAAGCTTCACCTGGCTTTGAATACACAAAATGAGAAAAGGAAATACAAAGTCACATATGAAACTATTAAATTAATTCACTATATTTGGGTACATACACAGGACTTACGTAATACATGTTTTTGCTGTATTCACTAAATGTTCTATTTGTGTATACCTTGATTTTTAGTATAAATATATTCTGCTTATGGGCTGCCTCCTCTCATTATCTTTTTTTGCTTCTGCTCTTCCCTTATACTGTGCTGATACACAGTACCAGATAGTCTAGTTTCAGCACAGTGGTGCTGACTGCCTGTATCCATTCCAAGTTTGTTCCATTTCTGCTGCTTGGCTTGTGGTTATTTCTTTTTTTGGTACATAGGTGAAAATTAAATATGGAACTGGTGTACTGTGGTTAAAAATCTACTCAAAATCAGTATATGACAAGTAAAGTATTTACAAAGCTTTTCTCAGAAGAAAGCTGTGAAAAAATAGATTTGTTTGATTTCTACTTTAAATGACAGGTTGGTTCTGTAAAGTCTTTGAAGCTCTACTTACTGCACAGCCATCGTGGAGAGCTTTGATGTAAGGATTGTTGTCATAAGACATTTCTTCATCATTGGAGCCTAAGAACCTTAGTGCTTTGTCATAGCTGTCAGAGGGTGCGTCGTGCCAGGCTACAGACTGGTGACAGTTGTAAGTGAAATTTTGTCTGGCAGAGGCACTCAGTAGTTTAAGGAATGTCATTTGGACCATATTAATGGAATTGCCTTCAACATCCAAATAGGAAAGCTGGAAAATATAAGAAGTTAGATGAATATTTATCTGTTTTCTTTGGTACAATGCAAACCAAAATTATTGTTGACAAAAGAGAACCACATAACTGTCCTTAATTCAAAAATAACCAACACATAACATTTTATGAAGTTTTAAAGGTCAATAAAGCTATGACTCAGTAAATAGATTTTCATTATGTAGTAGTGTATTTAGGATGAAGAACTACATATTTTTGCTTCGTTCTACTGGGAAAGACAGAATTACTCCTACCTTATAGTGTAAAGCAGCAGAATCTCTTTAGGAATCTGTTTTTAGTTAATCATGAAGTTATGTCAGCCTGCAGCCTCACCTTTGCATACTCAGTATATTTCCAGTTACCTAGACTGGGGTGGGGGATCTGTGCTCCAGCTGCTTTCCTAAAGTTCAGTGGTGAGGTCAGAGGCCAGATGCTCACCACCAGCTGTGCAGGTGACCACTGGGATCACCATGGGACAATACAGACCAGGCTTCTGCTGTCCAGTGGCAAGAGGCCACATAGCTGCTGTAATATTTAGGGCAAAAAGGCTGGGGGTCTTTTCATTATCTAAATATTTATAAAATTCCCCGGGATCTGCTGATTGCTGACAACATGTACCTGATTTGTGAATACAGTCATATTGCAGTGACAACTTACAAGTTTGCCTCGCTTAAATTCACTAAACCAAGATCCTGGATTCTCCTTTGGCCACGATGAAATTCTAACCTGTGTGGTCAAGCAGAAGAGACAGAAGTATTTGAAACATATATTAACAGATATGAAGGTATTACATTACTTGGGACAAATTTGACACCAGATAATAAAGAATGGTTCTTTCTGCAATCTCAGCCACTTTAAAGGTTTAAAATAGGATGTTTTTCCTGTAGAGAATGCCTTCAAATTAGTGACTTCAAATGGAATCCAGGAGTGAGTTCTGTTTGAGGGAGATGGTTGTAATCTGTTAAGAATCAGGTAAACTGCTGGTATAAATTGTTGCTGTGAAGTGTCTAAGTGAGTTTTCACTGGTGTTGATGCTGATAGATTTCTGTCATTCAAGCAGGCTTTTAGAAAGCCTTCCTCTACACCATATGCCCCAGCAGATGTAATCTCTAACAGTGAGTAAGGACACTGTTAATGAAGTCTTTTACATCTACTTTGCATAGGAATAAATGAATAGATATAAATGAACCCACAGGGAAACAGAATAAGGGCTTTTAGGTGACAAATACTAGATCATGTACTGTAAGTGGCTGCTCAGCTGTGTTGCATTCTGGAATGTAGTGAAATGTTAGCAAGCAGGTGCATAGATTCCATATCTGAGAGTGAAAATGGTATTTGTTAACTCTATGTACCATTTTACTGCTCCATTCAGATACATGCAAATGTAAATGTGATTAGAAAGACAGATACATGAAAATGTGACAATGTAATTATCCTGTTTAGTTCAACATTGCAACAGCACAGTAGGAACTGTCAACAGCCAACTGAAAACACAGATTGGTACTTACTCCTTCAGATTTCTTATCTGGGTAGATGCAAGTTTCCCCACCTGCTGTGAAATTGCAGTATACTTTGAAGGAATCTCCAGAACAGCCCTGGTTAGGATCAATCCAGTATTCCCCTAAAACAAATGAAAAAATATTTCCCTTATACAGTAGAAATAGTATTCAGAAGACCAAGCTTTACTGCTACCTAATGGTCCTCCAAAGTTCGTAGGAAAGTCATTTTATCTGAATGGTTTAGGTCAGGGAGCAAAATCTGGAGTGATTTGCATCCTTATCTACATGAAAAGGTGTCTGCACAGGCCTTGGTGCGGTTGTAGCTGGCACAAGCACCTCAAGCTTCCACTGAGAAGGATACACCTCAAGCAAAAACCTTTTTACTCATGGGTTATGAAGCTGCAACACCAGTGAAGGCTGGGCATGAAAAGAGCTGCAGCCCATCCAAGGTCCATTCAAAGTCAGTGCTTTTAAAAATCTGCTATTCTAATTACAATGATGATTTCTGTGACGTGGGGTCTTAGCTCCAGATGTTTCACAAACAGGGCAGCAAGTGACTTTCTGACAACTACAGTTCTAATCCAGTTTCAAACAAATAGTGGAGGTTTCAAAGAGAAATGGCAAATCTTTTCACCAGTTCTGTCTTCTCAACATAGGGCACAGACAAAGTATTTATGGGATTTAACAATTCTGTTGATTTAGGCTGTATACTGAAAACAGTCTTTCCTTTCTGTAACTCTTATCTCTGGAGAATGTTTTATTTTAATGAATGCATTTGCTTTTATTTTAACCAAAATAAGATTACTTTTTATATGAAGAAAGAAGAAGCAAATACTGGTAAATGAAGAAGGTGAATGTGTTCTGTAAAAACCATTCCTCATTATGGAGGGTACTGAATTGTAAAATATGTACTTTTCATATAGCACATACACTGCTTAACTACTCCTCAAGGCAACCATCTTTCTTATCTATCTAGAGTGAAAGCAATAAAATATTATTAAACTGTCAAAATCTATTTTTCCTCCCATTTAAAAGCAGAAAAATATTGCTTTGAACTGGGAAAAATATCCATTGCAATTGAAAAAATTATGAAAGGATGAAAATTTAGTGAAGGCTGGCTTTCATTTAAACCTTTTCAGAGGGGTAGAATTATTTACAAAAAAAAAAAAAAAACAACAAAGAATAATAAAATCAAGATAGTTCTTAGGAACACTGTGTCTCTTCATATTACTTTGCATTTTATTATGCTATTACTTGGTAGCATTAAACAGTATCAAAGAAACTTCCATGCCTCTTTGCTGGCTGTTCTAGAAAAAAGCGCTGATGCACTAGAGAAAATTATTGCTTCTAAGGGTAAAAGACTAGTAAAGTTTTTTAGAGTCATAATTGAATAGAAATCTCATATAATACCAATGCTGTTTCGTATTATTATACTAAGCTCTTTCATCACACTCCTGTTTTGATTGTCCTGGAAATGCAAGGCCCACCTTTCAAAACAGCAACTGTTTTTCATTCTTAACTTTAAAAGGTTTTAAATTGAAAACCAGATCAGGTTATGTATTTAAAGAACTTTGGCTCTTACCAAGAGAATATCTTTTACATTTTTTAAACTTTTATGCCTGTAAAAATAGATTCAGTGAGACTGTATTTGTTGAGCAACTATATTAGCCATCTACCAATAATGCATTATCCTGCCAAAGTACCCTGGCAGACCCTAAACTCAGCCATGTGTGCCTGTGCCATGCAATATGAACACACCATCTGGGAAGTCCGGGTGGCAGAGCTGCAGATCTTTGCAGGTCCGGGCTGGGTTATTCTGAGTGCCCATGGGAAACTTCATGTGCTCAATGTCTTGCTTCAGTGAATTCAGTGAACCAAAGATCTCCTCCATGCCATCGGAATAATCCAGAATATTATCACCAGCATCAGATAACATATAGTCAGGAGATCTTCTTGTCTTCTTGGGTGACTGGATTGGCAGTGGCTGGATTACCTCACCTGGAGGGCCCTATGTGAAAACAACATATTTAATTATATCTTCCTGTTAGTTTTTCAGCAGAGAAAGACCACAGAATGTGGCTTGGAGATGCTTTGAATAGGCTTTCTTCAAGGTGTTTATTTCTTTATTTCACCTTTTTTTCCTTTAGATTCATACCTATGTGCATTTACTTGCAAAAAAAAAAATATTGTAAAAGGGCAAACCATTGTTGTGCTCTGAACTCTTCTCACTACATTGCTTTTTGGGGAAGTGTGTGTTGCCCTCACACAAGTGACATGCAGAACTGACTCACAGTTGCCTCTGTATCCCTCAAGCACAGACATATTCAATGAAAATTGAAAAGTGTGGGTGTTTCCTATGATAAAACTTGAAAATTCCACTTGGGGTCTAGGAAACAATATTTCATTTCAAGAAATGGAAACACTTCATTCAGATTTGGACTTTTCATTTTAGGTTGTTATGATAGAAGAAATATGGAAACAGAAGAGTATCATCAGGGGAAACCAGTAGAATTCTGTTCTCCATGCTTCAATATAATACATTAAATAATTATTGCATGCTTTGTGAGGGGTTTATAGGGGGTTTTTTGGGTGTTCTTTTTTGGTTTTTTTGTTTATTTGTTTTAAGTTTTTTATGGCTTTTTCAGTGCAGATATGTATTTCTGTGCCTGGTGGATCTGCGTTTCCTGAAAAATGAGTTTTCAAACAATCATTCATATTTTAGTTCCCAAATGCTGTTTTCTACCCTTGTCAAAACAGGTTCATCATGTCAGTGTAATGCAAGATAAGAATTCTTACTTACTGGAGGACCAGGTGGACCAGGTAAGCCACTGTCACCCTTCTGACCCGCAGGACCCTACAAAGCAATGAGAGAAGTGCAGTGTTGACCATGCTACACAACGTTTAAAAATAACACACACAAAAGCTGAGGAAAAGTACAAAAAGTATAGAGAATTACTCACACTGGATCCTTTGGAACCTTTTGGACCCTGGGGACCCTATGGACAAGAACATACAACTCTGGTTGGAGTGTATTGCACACAGTGTGGGGGTGGTTTGAACAGGAGGGCTGGATGGAATTACTTACAGGTAATCCAGGAGGACCAGGTGGTCCAAGTGGACCAGCAGGACCAGAAATTCCCTAAAAAAAATAAGAGAATAAGCACAGAACTAAAGTATTCTACATATTGGACTATGTTAAAAAATCACATCTGTGAAACAGGTAGTCCCATTAAGTGTCCAACTGTGATGAGTTTTGAGTTAGGCCATTTGCTAGAGGCCAAAATAGTTGGCAAGTTTAAAATACTATCTGACAATCTGAGTTGCTTGTAGTTGTTACACTGACTGCAGTGCATTGTCACAGCTGTGTTCCTCTTCAGACTGGCTTGGAAACCTCACATTTTACATAGTGCCTTAAAAACATGCCTTAGTAACTAGAGGAGAGGGAGCTACTTTGCGTGATACAATTAGTAAATGTGAAGAAATTGCTGCTGCTACTTTTATCTTGTTGCTCACTTGTGTTATGTGTGCATGTTAGGGTGTATGTGTTTTGTTCATTTTCTCAAACACTCTATAATCTCATTTTAAGATGTTTAATTTTGCTGTGTTTGTACAAAGCGTAAGAAAGTTTTAACCTCTTGCAGGAGACTGTGGGTGTTAAATGTTTGTAGCAACTTTATGTCTTTCAAGAGAAAGCCTGGAATATGTACTCCTTGTTTGTGTGGAACTTGAATGGAAACACAAATATGTTGTACTCACTGCATCACCCTTGGCTCCAGGAGATCCCTGTGGGCCAGGAAGACCCCTATCACCCTTTTCACCCTGTTCTCCTGGAGGTCCAATCAGGCCAATCAAACCAGGATGTCCCTAAACAAGATTTAAGAAAATGTAGTTAAAACTCAATATACATTAAAGTAAATGTGTTTTGCAAATATATAAATTAGACCTTTCATATGTTACCGCTGTCGCTTGTCAACAATCAACCTGAAAATGAATTATTCTAAAAGCATACTTGTTGTTAGGTGGTCTTTTAAACTTTAGGATTATTTGCAAGTTCTGACTGCTTATTCAGTGAAAGATCTAAGTGCAAGATAGTCCTTACTGAAACTGATACAGAAATCACAGTACCCCTGGGTACAACTTCCATAGCAGTTTTCACATTTGAGCATGCCACCATGCTACCAGCATCTCACAGAGTTCCACATGTGATATGGCTGTATAATCAGCTGATCAAAGCACATAAACAAAACCTGCAGTTCACAAGGTACAGTCATATTCATGTCCCTTTCTCTACAGCTTTTCTCTGAAACACAAGCAATCAATATATTGTTGGGACTCCATAGGAAAATGCTATCCCAGATGTCTCAATCTATTATTTCAAAAGAAAGTATTACAGCTGTTAAATATTTATTTTTTGTTCTTTTAAAACAAAAATCTCCAATACTCTTTATTTCTGCTTGCTTTATTCTTGTAAATCTGACAGTTCTCTTTCCGTCAATATCCTTGGGATTTTCACTGCAAGGATCACGTGGTCAATAGATTACCAGACAGACAGTAATCTTCCTGGGTATCAGATATGGCTTAAAACTTCCTGATTACTGTCAGGGCTGTGGGAAGCTGTTTGATAGGCACGGTATGATGCCTTGCTGATACAAACCCTACTGCTTCTTTCTGCTAATTTTACGCAGACTTTTAGGTTGGGCCAAAGTTACAAAGACACAACCAATTAGCAAAGCATACCTTCTCTCCTTTGGAACCTGGATCTCCTTTCAGTCCAGGCAAGCCCGGTGGGCCCTGTTTAAATCAAAGGAAGTAACGTTAAAATAAGTTTTAACATACTGCTCAGATCATGTTTTCTTGAAATGTTATTAAAGGCAGCGCAAATCAAGGTACAAATTCAGTGGCTAATAGTTGTGATTGATGACATCATTAGAGCCCAAGATGAAGTTGAAATGTATGTTTAAAAAGTCATAATGATGCTACAGTGGTATTTAAATTACTTTATAATTGGAAATCTGTAAAGGGTTGTATGAATAGAGATCTGTGAAGCAGAGGGTCAAATAAATTCTTGATTTGAGAAATCTTTAGATTTTATAAGAATGGCAATGCCGGTTTTGTGTAATTTGTACAGAAGGAGGTGAAAAATGCAGACCATGCAGTGCCTATGCAAAAGACAGGTATTTTTCAAAGGCTGTTAATCTCACCCTGCACATGTATACATGAGGTGTAGAGCTGCTACACTAAGCCTTTGTCTCCTCACTACTGCTCTGGTGGCAGTGGACAGGTTCTGATGTGGATAGCAGTGATAAGAGACCTTTTCCACCTGGCACATAATCAGAAGTGCCATAACATTTCATGTACAAAATATTATTCAGTGCTCATGCTTTCCATCTCCACTTCAGGATATCACTAGATGCAAAAGCTTAGGTAAATACATAATTCATGAATGAAATGTGAAATTTTTAAGCTTTTGGAATGCAGAATCAGACTTTTCACCTGCAGTGTGTTGTGCTCTACTGCAAATCAGGTTTCAGAGTCTCCTGATAGTAATCTCCTGTGGAGGATGGGAGGGGAAGGAGGGAAACCTAACCTCAGCATATCAACTTTACTTTCTTAAAATTCAAAATTAAGTTGCAGCAATATATTGAAAAGTTCTTGTTGAGCTGACAGGAAGTCTGTGCATTTGAGAGCATATAGTTCATTACTATAGTCAGCTTCAGATTTGAACTGAATATTTAAGATCTCAAATGTTAGAATAGAGATCTTTTGGTGATGTATTTGGAGGCTTCTATGACCGACGTGGGAAAAGGATGCTCACCAGAGGTCCAGGAGGGCCATCCTGACCTGGTGCTCCAGGCATACCTTGTTCTCCCTAGAAAAACCAAAAAGCTTGCTTTACCAAAGTATATACAAGAAATGCAACATTTAAAATACTATTATGTGCTCCCTTACTTACCACAGGGCCAGGAATGCCCCGCAGACCCTCTGGGCCAGGTTTTCCTGCAGGTCCCTGTGGACCAACTGGCCCTGTTTTTCCAGGAGCCCCTTCTGCACCAGGTTCACCCTAGAAGGAACAGACCAGGTCAGAGAGGGGGAGCTGGCTGAGTTTGGCACTGGAGGGATGTACAAGAGGCAAAGTGTATTTAAAAGCCAGAGTTCTGCACAGGACAGTTTCCTGAGTGAAATGTCTCTGGCTTCATGGAGAGATGTGGTGCCAGCAGAGCAGGCTCACCTTGTCTGTCACAGAGGAGCTGTGCTGGGTCGCCTCCATTACATATTGCTCCTAATTCTGGGTCTGAATTTGGATTTTACAGTTTATCTACTATTACTTTGAAAAGCTGCACACTCAGTGCATCATAAGGAATTTACTTTTAATTTATAAATAGCTTCTATTTCTATGCTTCAAAACAAATCTCAGTGTATTACCTTTGCACCTTTTTCACCTTGTCTGCCTTCAGCACCCGTTGCTCCAGGAGGTCCCTGTAAAACACAGACATGGAGCTCATAATCTCAGGTTTTTTCAAATATAACCAGTGAAAATAATTCTGAAAGTGAAATTTCCACTGTATTAGTAAGTAGCAAATGCTTACAAAATAACATTAAATTTCTTTCTTGACATTTTATTCACAGGATAAAAAATACCGATCTGTGATATCAGCTCTTTTTCCCCCATAGAATTTTCTGGGTTTTTAGAATGCCTAAAAGAATATGCATTGCCTAACACATCTGACATGATGAGGTTCAAACCAAAGAATCAGCTTGGAAAAAATAACCAAAACAGGATATAAAAGGAAAAGGGCAATACTAATTTATATGTACAATAAAAATTAATTTTAAACTTGCTTTGCATTGACTTCTATCTATTCACTGTAGTTTATCCACTGATTTCAAAAAGGCCTGTCTTTCTGCAGTGCTCAGAGTGGCAAATACTTCCTTATTCTCTGTCAGGGATGGGCTCAGTAAGGGGCCTGATTACATTTGGACAGCCAAAAATTGACGAATTATCCACTAAATATGAAAGTGAAAAATAAAAAGATATTTTTCTCCTCCAAAACATCAAGGGCTGATTTTTAGGTCAGGTAATTAATATTCATAGCTTCAGTTATGAACAGAAGCAGTGCCTAGAATCTAATGTACTCTTTTGAAAATGGTTCTCTTATATGCTTAGTTTAGAAAAGATGCACTCAAGATAATGGACCAACTGTTCTCCTACAAGGTTAATTTTTAGCCTGGGAAATGTCTTTATTACAAGTAGCTATTTCTTGCCAACCAATGAGCTGCTTAAAGGAAAATGAAAGAAAAGTGACCATGATCAAATGCTGTCATTTTGTGAATCTATGTAAGACTCATCTGTTCAGTAATGCAACAAGCAGATTGTTATGTAAAAATTAAAAAAAAAAGCTCTAAAGACCAGTAACTAGAAAAAATTCAATCACTTCCATTTATTTAATGCTTTTTACTTCTTAACAATATCTAGAAAAACAATGCAGGCTCCCTAAAGGTAAAGCACCAGAACACAATTTTAATTTTACAGATCAGAGCTGTACTTCCAGTCAAGCATCTGCCTGTTTGCTTTGTGAGCTCAGAGTTTTGGATCAGTGTTTGACCTAAAGCCATTTTTTATACTAGAGCTGAATTTAACCCAAAATTTTTATATATTTCACTATGCACTGCTACTGGCACATACCTTGAGAAACTCCACCAATTTTAATTCCTGGAAATTTATATTCATTTTATAACTATTTACATAGAAGTATATTAAGATCATTCATTTGCTTCTGAAGTTAAGCTTTCTCCAGGGTGACACTGAACATCTGCAGTACTGTAGGAACCTTTTGGCCAACAGAGGTAGTTCAGACTTTACATCAAAGATAATGCCAAATGAATTGAATTACCCACAGTGGACTTTGACCATTTGTTGTGGGTATCAACAGGTTTTTTCTTTGGTATTTTTAAGAGCTGTAAGAGGTAAAGGACTTAGTTTTATTTTGTCAAAACACAGAGCAGTTTAAAAGCCCTGGGCCAAATGCTGACTCTTTAACAGGATGAACAATTTAAATCCCTGCTGTTTCAATAATAATTAGTAATTTCAGATACATTGTGTAGGTTGTAATTCATTGGGTGGATCACAGTTTGCAGTGATAACAAGAAAATCAACAGGTACATAAATAAATTCAGAAACATTTTAGAAACATGACTTTGTTTTCTTACATGAATTAATTTACATGCCCACTGTCTTTACTGCTTGAAAATTCCTTGCACTGAAGTTCCCATATGAATTATAATCCACCCTATCTAAGAAACTAAAAAAGGGTCGAATGTGGCAGTTTGTGTTTGAGAAATATGGTCTCTGCATAATCTAGAAATGCAGCTGCAGCATGAATTAATTAGCAGGGCTAAACCCACTGTGATGGCTAAACTACAAATACAATGAGTGATGAGTGCTAACCAGAGGGGGTGTTCATTATCAACCAGTGCCAAGGCTGCCCCAGGCACAGAGCTGCTGAAGGAGCTGCATGTAAAAATTGGCTGCGACTGCTGGCCTGGCATGGCCGGGGCTTCTGCAGAGACAAACTGCTGATTGTTATTTATCTTACCTTCCTACACTGCCTTGTTGGAGTGGCTGGGAAATTCTAACTGACAGAAAGGATCTCAGTAACAGTAATTTTACATTAATGCACGATTCTTCCCCTCAGCACCGCAGCTACCATGCTGATTTTTATGATCACTGCACTCTCATTTTGGACATACTGCCTGATACATTTTATGAACCAAGAAGACAAAAGAAGTCATGCAGAAACAAGCTCATTCTCAATTTTTGTTATGTGAACCTATCGAATATTTTTCTCTGCTCTTCCATATTTCATTAAAATAATTTAAATTGTTGTCTATAGCTGTCTGTCATCTGACTTAAAACATGATTTCCAACACAGAAAACCATTACCACATTTCATCAGCCTGTTGAGATAGGAACCTGGCATATTGTTAGGTGTTCTGTGCATTTGCAATCAAGAGAAAATCAGCTTAATTTTTAAGTGGTGAGTGCACCCTGCTGAGGCAGCATCATGCTGTAGCCAAAATGGTAAGAAATCTCCTTCATAGAAACACTTTATTTTTTCCCAAGTTACTCAAACATTGTATTTAAAGGCAACAAACCAAATAAACTGCTTCTCAAAATTATGAGACTGGCTTTGCTTCAGTATTGACTATTGACATCTCTTCTTTTAATGGAAGCAGACGGTATGGAGCAAAGTTGAGAACAAAAATGTATCTCAGTCTTACACTTTAAATTCTAATATTTTTCAGTTGGTATATGGAGCTTTATGTGTATGTGATGTGGACATCTAATTGTCACTCCCAGAGAAAGCAGCCCAGCAGCAGATCCCAAGCTCAAGAGCCTGGCACACTGAAGGGCTGGGTGGGACACAGGCAAGGAGTGCTGTCTCTGCTGATCTGTATTGATTGCATATTGATGTTAAGGACAAACGTTCTCTCATGGTGTCTTTTCCTCATGCTGTTTTTAACATTTGTCAGATGGAAATCAATTAATTCAAACTAGAGATGTACTGTATGTACATAGTACTGTATGGCAAACCAAAAAGTAGTCCCAAAAGTAAGAGCAAGGGATTAAGTTTCAGAAAAATAATAGTAACAACATAACTGTAGAGTGGTTCAGTCTGTATCTCTATTTCTAGACAAGCAGGCACAATTACTACAGTTACTTGCGCCTTAATTACGTTGATGTGTAAAGCCTTCTGAGACTGCATTTTTCTGATCTGGTACATGCACAGATCATTTAAGAAGAGAGAATCTGTAAAATAATAATAATAATAATAATGATTTAATGAAAATTTAAAAAACACTTTAAAAGGCTTTATCAATTACTATGTCACAAAGGTCACCCTTTGTAGATTATGGTTTTGGCTTACAAGTTTCTTAGATACAATGGAAAACGATTTATGTGCATGTCTTTCACTAGAATTTGCTTCCCAGGGAGAGCTGGGGAAACTTTGTAACTTTGTAACTAAACAGAGATCGCTCCAAACTGACGCCTGGTAATAAACATGATTTCAGGACACTGCCCAGTAAAACTGAGTTCAGGTCAGTTCCAAAATACAATGGAAGAGGGGAATGAAAATGCATAACAAAATAAATAAGGAGACTGCTGTTGAGGATTTCAAGAGACTTTAATTAAAAGAATGAATTCTGAGCTCTGCCAGCTCGTTATTTCAGAGACAGAAAAACAAAAAATGGGGTGGAATATTGCTTTCTAGTGGTATAGCCAGAGCTGCACCTCCCAGACAACAATATTACTACTGAAATAGTATGTCCTTCTCAAGCCAAATGAAAAGACTCTTGTTAGGGCGTTTTCTTGAAATTGATTCTACCATACAAGTGATGAAAACTAATGAAAAGCATTTTTTCCAGCTAAGTATGAAGCTTTCAGTCTTCCAGAGTTTCTTCCTAGTCTAACATCAATATAATACAGTTTCCCTACAAGCGGGAAACATTCTGGTGCTCAAGTAATGTAGAATCTGATTCTACAAAATGTTTTCTTCAAAATTCAGAAATGGGACTACATTGCAATATTTAGCCATACATTCTCCCTAAATTGGAAACTGTCATACCCCAAGTAACGTGGAATTTGTGCTTCAAAATTAGGGTTTTTTGTCTAGGTACAATCAGATAGAATAAAGCCCATCTGTGAGGCGTGAGCTATTGCCCTTTCTGTATAATAAAGCAGGAAGTTTTAATTTGATGTCAAGCAAACATACTAATTGTTAATATTCAATCGAGCTATATTTCAGTTCTAGTGATAAGGTTGCTAATGCTACGATAATAATTTACAATATTATAAATACTTTGCTTGTTGGTGGAGCAAATAGATTGCTGAGTTATATAATTTAAACTAATTAGGCATGTCAGCTCACTCAAGCCCATTAAATAAAGCAATTTAACATATTTGGCTAAATAATTCTCAGCTTACATTTAATAATGCCACTTCTGTTTTTAAAGTGTAAAAACTGCATGTAATTGCTCTCTGAAGTAGACCTAAGGGTTGATGCATCTACTACAGTTCTGTGAGTGCAACATTATTTACTGGGTTTGATTAGCTATATTTGTAAAGCCTGTGAACCTTTAAAGGCTTTAGAAATAATGGAATAGCTTCATTAAGTTACAGAAATGTCTGCCTGTTAATTTTGTATGCAGCGGGAATGACATAGTTTTGCACAATAGCTGCATTGAAATTATTTTATTTCAGAGACTAAAGACACCAAAACAGACTCATTCTTCCTGCTCCCTGATAGCAGTCATGTGCCTAAAGATGATGTCTGCTATTACTGTCATAACAACTCACTCCTGTTAGCAGACTAATTCAGTAGACACTGAATTCTTGAGTGAAAAGAAAAAGCACCTTTATGGATAAGCAATACATTCTTCCCTATGTATTTTTGTTCTTATTTTCCATGTAAGCCATGTTAAAGAACTTTCTCTGCTGTTTCTATTTTTAAATTTCTCTCGTTACATTACTTGAAAGAAAGACAAACATCATGTATGAGTGTCACAGCATGGAACAAGCAGCTGGAATTCTCCAGGACATGGTGTCTCAGAAAGAGAAGTGTACAAGAGAACAGGAGAAATTCCTTACTCTTTTCCCAGGAGGACCAGGTGGGCCAGCTTCCCCTGAAGGACCTGGTGGACCCTGCAATAGAAAATTATAAACTCAGCAGTAATAAAGGATGAAGTTCTCATCTTCATTAAATACCACAGACATCTGCCATGTGTTAGGCCCTTCCAATGGAGACAGAGTCTACAGAAACCAAAGAAACAGAAGAACTTTGATGCTTAATATGGCTCAGATACTGCTTAAGATCTTGGCTTAATTTCATCAGTTCAGCTAATGAAGATTATTTGGCTGCAGCATTTCTTTCTTATGCTCGGAGCTGCTCTATTTTTAGTGCTCCTCAGCAGCTCCAGCACAAATCCTTTAACACATCACTACTTCTAAAACAAATTGAGCTCTTTCTCAACTGTGTTACTGTAATATGAGCAGTTCTACATCTTCAAGGAAATAAATAGTTATTTTTCAGTATAACAGAAAAAGCCTCCACTTTGAAAATATTTTTGAATAGTGTGACTGCATAGAAACCACTGATTTGGCAAAAGATACTTTCTTTTCATCAGAGAGAACATGCAGGTGAAATAAAATGAGAGAAAAATCTTACAGGTTGACCAGGATCACCATCTTCACCCTTCTCTCCACCAACACCATCCTGACCCTACAGAATTGAAGGAAAATAAACAAAAATAAAAATTCAGCTACTTTAAGTCACTAAGCTTCATATATAAATATAAGAGCACTATTCTTCTACAGAGCATTTCCCCAAGAACATTAGATTTCAAAACTTTTTAAAGATTTTTAAACATTTTTAAGCCTTAAGAAATATGTGAACAGAAAAGCAATGGATCTTACAGGCAAGAGCTCATCCCCAGACAAGAAAGAGACAGGGTCAACTAGAATTAAGTGCAAACTGAGACTAGGACCTAATACTGTTTTTAAGGTATACTTACAGCTGGACCAGGTTCCCCTGGGGGACCAGGATCTCCAGGAAAACCAACTGGGCCCTAGATACATCAGGAAAAAAAGCAAGGAATGTGTCATCCATTGACAAGCAGGTAGCACTCATCACAAATCTTTTATGAAGCATATAATGAATGGAGTGCAGTTGTAGAAAATGCTATGGTTCTGTAAGCAGCACAATTTCAGCAATGCTTCACAGTGGTTTGGGTTAGAATGATGAAGCTCACTTACTGGGTTACCCTTAGGCCCATCATCACCTGGAGGTCCTTTAGCACCTGGTGGTCCGGCTGCTCCAGGTGGACCAGCTTCACCTTTTTCTCCCCTTTCACCTTTTGGACCCTGTAGAAAACACATGAACACAAAAATGCAATATGGAAATTGAATGGCCAAAGAAAGGATCACAATGGCAACCTCATTTTTCAGACAAGGGCCATGTCAGTCCCCAATAAATACTGGCATGTGAGTGGGAAATTAGCACCTCTCAGGTCAAGTGCCAAATTCTGCACGCAGTTTGCATCAGTGAACTGTTTTCAGGAAGAAAAAATATGTAAGCCAAAGTTACTACTTATGGAAGGAAAAAGGTATTCTTTTAGGAAGTCTCCATCTTCATCCTCCATTAGTACAAGATGTGGCTATGATTACATGGAAATAAATTGCATTTTAAAGGTATAAGTTCTTCACTGAAAATTCAAAGAAAATATACATGAGTACACAAGTGATCTGAGGAAATCCTTTCCAAAGCAATCACTGCCAGATACCTTAGTTCACCACAATAAATCTTAATGATAAGACAACAACAAAATACTCACAGATGTTCCAGATTCTCCAGGAGGTCCAGGGTTACCAGCTTCTCCAGGCTCACCCTATAGATGCATAAGAATAAACTTATGAGTCATTAGGGAGAATATTTCTATGAATTTACTTCTGTTATTACATATTCTTCCCAAGCTTATTTATGTAAACAGCTTATAAGAACTGTTTTTTATTTGGTCTGCCTAGAGGGGGTTGAGTTATGTATATGGTTTTGCAGAACTGGAGTCTGAATTTTGGGAGATAATACATCAAACTAATATTTTGTTGAGCCAGGGAGACTAAACTTCCCTTTGGGCTTTGGAAGATCTTCCCCTTTATTATCCCATATACTGCAAATTTCCTGTTTGTGATTATTGCTATAGCTACTGTTAAAATAAGAAAAAAAATATATAAAGAAAAACCTAAGGATGAAATAATAACATCAGTTAGAAAAACTGTCTCCACAGGCTACAGAGGTGTGTGCTATGTATTTACCAGTGATGGAATTTATTTAGTAAAGCAGATGGCTTTCAGGATGATACCGTATGAAAAGAAAATCTGTGCAAGTCGAAGATTGTGTACTATTAAGTGAACATTTAAGATAATTCCGTCTCCTTCTCAGCTAATACACAGTATTATCTCAAGGACTGTCTTTTCAATTCTTCATTTTAAAGTTTAGTTATGACCAATTATTTTCTAGCTCAGTGGTCTGATCCACAAACTTTTATAGAAAACTCTTCTGTTAGTAGAATATTTCGTTATGAGCATCACAGAGACACAAATCATGGAAAGATAGCAGAATATGCTTTGTGATTGTCCAGGAGTGCTTAGACAAGAACTAGGTGTTCTTATCCTAAAGGATTTTTCAATCCAACTTCTAATGGGGGGATTTTCCCACCCCCCCAAATATATTCTTTTTCCAAACCAAATGAATGTTGCCAATAATTACATTTATGAACAAGAGAAGTTCAGTGCTGAAACCCCAATCATTTACTGAATTCACAGAACTGGAATACATTTGTGTATCCTTCCTAACCTGTGTGACCTGCACGCCCCTCTTCATTTTATGACAATTCAGTTACTACCTCATGCATGTCTGTCATTTCCACATGGTCAGTATAAAACTATAAGTAATAAAATACAATTTTTAAACAAATCTTACAGTATAGATACTGAACATTTTTTCAGAGGAGCTCAGAGCAGCGTGATAACCTCACTGGGACCAGAATTTGGCCCAATGCAAATATTTCATTAGATTAAAGGAAAAAGGTTTCAGTACCTCTCAACTGAATTCCAGACTAGGATAATTAACAGATAACCAACATTTTAGTAGCAATATTAAAATGCCCTTTAAAAAGGGCACTATTAAAGGGTAAATGTACCTTTAGAAACTCTGGTATGTTTTATTAGATATACTTAAATTTGTAGTAATCTCAAAAATTAATGATCCCTTTTAGTGCTTTATATTCATTTACTTCTGTGAAACAGCATTCATTTTAAAACCAAACAAAAACCATAGTAGATGCTTCAGGTCAATAAGCGTTAAGTATGTTTGCCAGGAAAATTCATAATCTTCATTTCCTTATTCTCTGCACAGCATTTACTGAGTCTGCAGCATCATTAGCATTGTGGTTTTCTCCATGCCTACTATCAATCAAGTGAGATTTTTGCAGCAACAGAGAATGAAGTCTGGAATCAGCAAAAATATGTTATAAGTTAACATAAGTTATATTAAGTTACTAGCCATACTATATCTACAGAGTGCACATACAGACCCTTTCCAAAGGTGAGCCCATGGCAGGAGGAACTAAAGGAGTGACATAAGAGCACTAATTGTGCCCAGTCTTTCTGACAAGCACTCGTGCAGCCTACTCCCCTTGTCAGCTTCTCAGAGAGCGAGTTCTTTTCCTGCCTTTCTGCCAAATGATATTGTAATTTATGATGATCCACATTTGATTTATAATACAATTCTTACCCTCCCTGTTGACAAACACATCTTCATTCTGTGACACTGTGCAACACTGGGCTTCCTCTGACCTACACTTGGGAGCACCAGGGGAGCACTGGGGGTGCCTGCTCCAGCACACACGGTGATGTTGGCTGGAGCAGCAGCCCAGATGAGCTCTGTGCACAGCAGCTCCCCAGCAAGCAGCAGTGTGGAAACTGAGAAATTGGAAGGGCTAGAAAATGTCAAGATGTTCCCCTTAAAGGGCATCTGTGAAAGATGAGACCAGTTAAAATTTCATCTCACATTAATATTTCTGTATCATTCCTCTACTAAAAAATGTGTCTCTTCCATGTATGCAGTCCTTGTTTTATCTGACAGTGATTTTATATTCCAAGTATTAGGTACTATGAAATGCTGTATTTGGTTTAGATAACTGTTAAGGGACTTAAACAGTGTTTTGATAGAGAAGATTGTAGACTGATATATATTTACAGAGTGCATATTTATAGCTACTAAAAACTGTGTAATCTACAGCTATCGTTGGCCCTTCTCTTTCTTTTCATTTTTAGTAACAATGGCATTAATTCAGAATCTGATGTACCTTCTCCATGGGAAATATTTCATGTTCTGCTGGGAAACAGATTTTATGATCTAATAATAGATTTATTCCACCTCTGGAGATTTTTCTCTCTTTTGTTAGCAGCTCAGATCTTTTAAAATTTAGTGTGGTCTTTCTTAGGCAAAGCCTTCTTCTGACAGAATTTCAACAAGCAAAGACAGACATCTTAAACTACAAAGTGTCATGTCATTTTGCAGACATCCTTAATTCTGAAAACTTTGGATTAAGCAAGCAGAATGTTTTCAACCAAGCTAGGCAAAGTAGTTTAAAGGTTAAAATTTAAAAAAAAAAAATTTAGAAGGTTTTAAAATTTAAAAAATGTTGTTTTCCTTATGACCAGTTCTAGACAACTGTCCATACAAAGCACAGAGATAGTGGATGGAAGGCTGCCACCTTTTGGTTAAATTCTGGGACATGGTGTTTCATTTTATAACGAGAGGCAACTTTGCAACTGACTAGGTTGTGAAAAGTTACAGTTTTGCTCCTTTTTGCCATTCTCACAAAACAAAAAAAAGAGAGAAATTGTAACTCTAGAAGAGAATCCTTTTTGCATAGGTCTGCATATGTGTTATATATAATGGCTCTGTGGAGAACTAAATTTAATTGACAGAAATTCTAAATGCTGTGTTTTCTGGCAGAGCTCATGTTTACAAGCATGCTGGAGAGATGGAGAAGGATGAGAAGCAATCACAGTCAGTAGGTCATGTGAAGTTAATAAAGTAATTTGTTAGGATGGATATTCAGGTAGCCTAAACTGCCACAGACACATCTTGCTTAGATACCTTAGCAGTGTCTGCACACATGTGGAAAAATGATCTGCACACATAAAATTGTCTGTGAAAACTTTTCAAACATGTTTCTAAACTTAGAGCCAGGATACTCAATTGATTTTGTCCTCTCACTTCTATCTGCAATATAAATCAATGATTAAGCATGAGAACTATTGATTTCACTTGTTTACTGTGGTGGACTCCTTATTAGTGTAGTACCTTGGAAAGTGTTTTAGAACAATATAATAGAAAGGAGTGTAAACCCAGATGAGTATAGTGGTTTTCTAACACCAGACTTTTACATGCAGTAAACCAGGTCTGAACTCTGAGAGGCTACAGAATGAATGGTTAGGTTCTACAGACACTAGGTTTGCACTGCTCTCTAACTCTGATGGTTTATAATGTGCTGTGGAAGGGACACAGGGTAGAAGAACAGCACAGTACTCAGTGCAGTTATCACAGATTAATCTGAATTAGAATGAAAAATTTATTTAATTAGGTTTTGTGGCAGTGTGGGCTTAACGCTGCTTGATTTGTTTCCTCTCTGTTGTAAATTCCGATGTACATTCTAAGGCACAGGTTGGAGAAGTCATGAGCAGCTTCCTGGGTATTTAGAATATCTGCATGTTAGACCTTTGTTATCAAATTGGAAATAAGCATGTGTTGATACATTATGGTTTTCCATTTTTCTTAATTAAAAGCACAAGAAAGCGACTGCTCTTGGTGTGGCAGCTGGATTTAAGTGGTTCTACTGAGTGTGAGACTGCCAGGCCCTTGGTGGAGGTTACAGCATTAATAATGCAGGGCTACAGGAACATTTGAGTGCTGATGCCTTTGAACGTTCAGGCCCTTGTGTGTAGAGCAGGGGAAACAACAAGCTAGTTAAAAATGCATGCCACTAAATGTGACAAAAATTGTTTATCTCTGCCAGAAGATAAAGGGGCTTTGAAACCCCTGTGTTAATGAAAAAATACCTTCTGGTCGAACCATTCAAATATGAAAGTGAGCAAACCTATTTCTCTCCTCAACAGTGACAGGGATGATGCCAAAATGTTTTTCCATGTTCTACACTCACTGCATTGAATTATCTGTAGTATGGTATGTCTTTCCTGAAAGGGGTGCAGGGGCCAAAGCATGCTGACATAATAAGAAAAACATTGGGGAAAAAATGTGTGGGAAGAAAAGGAGAAGAAAAAATGCATGTTTTGTTTAAAAGCATGAACTGTCCTCCCACTGCAGCAACTCCCCCTGACAAAACAACTCCTGACGATATCTAAGCCTGAAATCTCATTAAACGGAACCGAAATTAAGAAGGAAGATAGCCTAACAAGGAAAAAACCCTGGCATGTACTAAAATTTGAGGAGGAGGAAGGAAAGTAATTAGAATAAATAAAAACTTCCAAAATAATACACTTGGAAGCTTCTCTTTGTGAATGCAGAGAGTATGGGAAATAAGCTAGAGGAAATAAAAAATGACAACCAAGTGATAAACAGTCTGAATTTTATGTTCTTAAATTAAATTTCGTGGCCTAATCATCACAAATAGTGATTCTAAATCACACAGGTGAGTTTCAGGGAAAAACAAAGGAGTAAGGAGTTCAATATAAGCCAGTGGTTTTAAGAAATTACTGGAGTATAATTTGATCGTGAAACACTGAAAATTAAAGAGGTGACTGAAACCAATGGCAAAATTCCTATCAAGTGCAATGGGCCACAATATTATACAAGGTGGGTTTTTTTAAAGCACTGAATATAATTGGGTGCTACCCTGGATGTTCTCATAATTAACATTTTTCTCAGTACCCTAGTGGTCACAGGAAATTTTTTTCTTCCCACAGTGCCCATTATTTTCTGTATTCCACTGACATACAAACTCTCTTTTCCCAGTAACTTTTTATTTCTCTCAACTCTTAGAGGGTGTCATGGTTTTGGTACTCTTCCCAGAGAGAAAAAAAACAAATCCTGCAGCTCTTCATGAGGCCAAGATCTTGTTTAAAGTAGGCTGGAGGAACAACATCACAAACTTGGGACGTTAGAAGAAATATCCTTGTTAATAATGCAGTCAAGCAGGAGGGCATCGTGTTTTGTGTGTCTTGTGCAATTTTGGGGGAAAAAGATTGAAAACACCAGAATGATGCTGCTCCCAAGAGGTGAGCTGATGCTCAGAGCCACATCCTAAGAAAGGACTGCAGTGAAGCACTGTCAGCTTGACACAATGACATCTGTTTGGGCTCAGTACCTCTGGTCTCAAAAGACAAAAAGGGAGACAAAGTAGGATACTTTTCCATCAAACCAAATATTATATTGTATTATTCTAGTATGCTCTTTGCCACATCCCAGAGCACTGGAAAGTGATTTAGTTGGTGGGCTTGTAGAAAAAAAATCATGAAACAACTGAAGATTCTTTTAAAAGGTTATTTTAGTTAGAAAAAGGGAAATCTTGGTTCATGTTCTGAAAAGTTAACAATATGGAAAGATTTCTGGAAACTACCAATACTGACATTCCTGGAGATGTCTTTTCTAGGATTCACTGACATCGGTGTTTCTTTGAATATATGTGATACTCTGGCAAATAATTAAATGCTCAAGAGCAATCTACATAGTTTCTCAATAAGCTATTTATATGGCCTGGAATATATTTCTATTTGTTTCCTCCATCTTATGCTCCACTGAGAATCCTCTTTCCCATTCCAAAGTTCAGGAAAAAATTAATGTTAAATCTGTAACATTACAGCAAAAGGCTTTTAGGCTTACATAGGTGATGTGGTCAAGGTCATGTAGCTTGATAAAACAAACATAAACAAGCACCTCTTTTGAAATTTTTGCTGGCTCAGCACTATATAATAGTTTAGTCTGTTGCTTCAAATAAATCACAGAAAAAAAGCCATTACATCCGTGCATACCTCATCTTTCCTTTAAGAAAAAGGAAGCTACATCTGGCATGTTCCTTGGGTAAAATACAAAAATAAAAAACCCCAAACAAGCTCACTCCATATCCTTGCAGAAAATATTCTGAATAGAGAACTGAAAATAGCAATGAAAATAATTTTGATGAATGAATGTCATATAGCATTCCTATTCCAGTGTTTTCTCTTTCTAGGGGGTTTTCATCCACACTCACCTTTTCACCAACACCTCCAACAGAGCCAATTGAGCCTGGGGGGCCTTGGGGACCCTACAGTGATAAAAGATATTTGTTATCCCAAATATAGTTATCCAAAATAGAGTGCTTATTACTCAATCAACAAGACAAAAACAATAGGTTGATTCTTACATCAGCTCCATTAGGACCCTGGGGACCTCTTGGACCTGGTGGGCCAGGTGGACCCTGTATCAAAGAGACAATGTGATATCACAGAATCATAGAACAGATATAATATAGTTACAATCGTAAAGAATAAGCCCAGTAGGGATTTCTGACCAATGAAAAATAATATCCTCAATCTGTAGAGGGCTTTTAATCTTTGCCATGCAACAGGAACGGCAGGGCCAGATTGCTGCCCACTGGAGGAGTGCACAAGGTGACAGGAGATCAGGCTATGTTACACAGTACCTGAGCTGGAAAGGAGCTGATGCTTAGGACCCCCTGAGGATTGGTTCTTTCCCTACAGGTTCCCTGTCTGCCCATCCCACTGTGCAGAGACCCTGGACCAGCTCAAGTGTCTGTGACTGCCCTGTGGCAGAACTGCACCATGGTGCCTACAGATGGGCAGGAGTGAAGCATCCAGACATGGCACAAGGTGCTGGAGGCGAATGTATAGAGTAGAGAGCTCGCCTGGCAGTCAGGAACAGCCCACAAGGCATTCTGTCAGCAGGAGAAACAGCTGCAAAATGCATCACCCAGGGAAAGCAAACAGAGCCAAGCAGTGTTTACCATCTTCTGGCCTGCGAGTACCTGAAGCTGTATGTTAATAACAACGGTCTGAACTTAGGAAAGCAGCTCCAGACTCTCTGGTGCAGTGCTATCTACTTTTCCTCTTTCTTTCTTGAACCTGATTGTCACTGCCCTGTCTCAGACACACAGAGCATCTGCTTTGCTATCTATTTTTCAGTGTCTTCTCATGTTACATAAATCTTGAGATTAATGATGAGGGGGTAGATGTGGGAAAGCAAAGTAAATCCCAGAGAGATTTTTTGTGTTACACAAAATGTTTCATACTCGCTCACCAAATTCAGGAGTATCTTATCAAATGGTGAGCTATAGAGAAAAGACAGTAATATATGGAGAATATTCATGTCCTTCAGAGTGACCAATGGGGAATAAGTCTTACCATTGGGCCCACATCACCATTTTCACCTTTTTCACCTGGTGGGCCAGGCAGACCCTAAAAGCACAGAGGAGAATACTATTAGTAGGGTCCCTGGATTAGTTATAAATCAATATGAAACAATGTAAATCAGATCTACACTTCAAACTTGTGAACTTGGTAGGGGGCAGGATGGTGGAACAAGAAAAAAAGACCTATTTGCATTAAAATGGAAAGGAAAGGGAATTTTTCATATTACAGTAAATGTATAGGTAGTCCTAGCATGCTTAAACCAGGTGACACAAAAAATTTGACTGAACTTGGTCAGTGCAGCGCAGTGAAGTGGAATGCAGAGTTGTCTATGGTACCTGAGTACTGGAAGCTGTGTAACTGCTTTAATTAGGTGTCCCTTGGAGGTGACAAACCCTGCTGGCAGGTGTTGCATTGCATCACACAAACATTTCCTTAGAAGCAAAGTATCCAAGTCTGTCTAATAATTGATACCTAGCTGGAAGCACTATCACCACTAAGCTGGGCATTCCTAAATGGAGGGTCAAAGCTGTATGATGGAATTTTTGTCTGAGTAATTATTTCTGAAAATAAAGAAATTTTCCATGTCAAAGGCAATATAGATCTACACAAGATATATATGCTGGTGCAGAAATGAACAGTTTATCTTCCAGGGTGGTTTGTAATATTTTATAAATTTTATATACTGTAAGTTTTGTAACTGCATTATGTAATAGATTAAAAATTAAAAAAAATATAGGTACTGGTTAAGGTTCAGCTTAGTGAAAGAGTTGAGTCAGTTCACACATGGTGGATAGAAAGGAAAATACTGTTGAATATATTCAAACATTATTATAATTTTTTGAAAGATTCATGTTACAGCTTAATGCATGGATTAGGAGTAGTAAGTGTTCTGTGCTCTAATCTTAATTACATGGAAATGAATCAAGGTCCTAAATATCTTATTCTTTGTTTTATTATATTCAAACAAATTAATTTTTTGAAAAAACAGATTTTTCAACTGTAATTCTCTGGATGCAGCAGTGAAAAGCCTACATTTTGCTGTATGCTTGCTTTGTGTTTTTCGACACATGAAATACCAATTTTAAGAGGAAAAAATGTGAAACTTTAGGAACTTGCCTGATGGCTGCAGTATATAAGCATTACGGGGTGCTGCTAATCTCTCAGGCTGCAAGTAGCGTCTGTGATGGTATCACTTAGCTACACCCTGTGTGCTAAAAAACCTGCTGTGAAAATACTGTAAATGACAAGGACACGTTAAATACATCTCCTGGTTCAATCTTTTCTTTAATGTGTGTAACTCCAGTGTAAAGAAGTGCTCATGTTAAAGCAGAAATTGGCTGACATTAATGAATTACTGAATGAAATTCCAAAGCCTGTGTTAGCCAGCAGTTCAGTTTCAGTGCATCCCACTAACTTCCTGCTGCATTAAATCTGCTGTTTATGCATGAACCCAATCAGAATGGGATCCTTCAGTTCTAATTAACTGATGCTATCATTTATTTAATAGAAGACAGTAGTCATTCAGTTTCTGACACAGAAATCAGTGTTCTTGCAGATGGAAGATAAAATAATAAAGGAATTTACCTGCAAGCCAATAGGGCCTGGAGGGCCAGGGAAGCCTCGAGGACCTTCATCACCTTTTTGCCCAAACATCCCTTGCTGACCTCTTGGGCCTGGCTCTCCGTCACCTCCCTGTTTGGAAACAACAAAGAGCAAAACTGTCACAGGTCTGGTAATACCAACAAGAAGAGCTCCATGGAAATGACTGGAAAACAACTACAGAAGGGCTCAGAATCACACCAAGTGTCTTTACAAATGCATGTTCACCATCTTGGCTGGATGAAATCTGTTACACAAACAGAATACCAGCACATGGTCTGGTTTAGAACTGCATGTAAGTGGACAGTGACAGAACTGTTAGTGGTGCTTTGAAATATTTTCTGGAGTAAGGAGCAAACAGTTCAAAGAACTCAGTATCAGCTGAGTTAGGCAAGGTTGGGGTTGGCTCTGAACGAGCTACTTACAGCTATACCCGGGGCACCAACAGGACCCTGCAGACCTGGTGGACCCGGAGGACCCTGCAACAAACACACATCCAAAAGGGAAAGTTAGTGATTATGACATCTGCAATGAGTAAAGGCAAACACAGACACGAGAGAAAATCCTACTTGCATGATCACAATCTATTCAGCACTTCCACATTTCTCCATAGAGGATGTAGCATCATTCACAAGTCCTTTCCATTCAGTACAAACTATTTATCTCTCAAAACCTCAGATTTTCACATCTATAGTAGACAATACTGGCATTTGTTGGAAGCTCATTTTTAATGTGTCAGAATAAATTTCCATGTGAACATGAATCAAAATGAAAATATTTTTTCACAAATAAAAATATGAAAACTTTCAATGAGACTTTTGCAAAATACCCCTCAACCTTTAAAGCATCATCTAAAAATCTATCTTTAATTCGAATGCTTATTATTAGGAGTAGTTTTTATGAAATTGCTCATTATTTTTACAATGGCACAAAGCTTATTTTGACCTCGAGGAGACATGAAAAAGTGCAAGTTCTTGCTGAGCACTGGGAATCACATTCTCTTTGATATTAAGTCTCTTTTCAACAGAGTGGCAAAAAACCCAGTCTCTGAGAGGAACTTCTTTTTTTCATTCTCCCTGCAGAATAATAACTAAATTATATTGCACATAATTTAGAAGTCAGTCATGCAGATGTGATGTAATGAAGCTATCAGAGTATGGGAATGCAAAATACTACTTTAGGATGGGGTTTAAATGATGTGGTAGCTTGAATCTTGTTTTTGCAACACTAGAGGAACTAGACTGATAAAGAGTGACGCTAAGAAAGAACAAAACATCTGGCCTTGGCTAATTCTATTTCAGTTGCCAAGTTGCCTGCAACTTTTAGGCTTCAAATTCTGGTTTAGAGCAGAATAATGTTGGAATTTACAGACTTTGCTAGGGCTAAAATTAGATTATTGTGTCATTATAGGGAGAATTAAATAAAGGGACTTCTTAAGTCTTGTAGTCTATTTCTTTCTCTGGGTTTTATGTATATTTTAGAGCATCTTATTTTCTAGGGAGTTTGAAGTGTCAAGCTGTGTATTTCTTTTCTTTTTACGATTTTATTTTTGTCACATACCTGATGGCAAACATGAAACAAAGCTTTCTAGCCTCTATGGTGACGTATCTAAATGAAGACTCCAAGTAATGCTCCAGCTGACTGGGAAGTGTTGCCATGAGAAAGGGATTTGGCATGCATGGATTTTTCTACACTGCAGTGTAGTGTTCCTTCATTTTATAGGCTCTGGAATGAGGTCTACACATTTTTAAACTCATTTAAAAACCCATTTTGATATAAAGCACTGTTGGAACATACTCTGCAATTGATTAATGAGGAGTTATTTGGACACATGGCCAGATTCTTTTTTTCCATTGCTCTGGAGGGCAAATGGAGAAAGACTGATCAGAATCATGAAAGAATCTTCAGTCAATAAAGGCAGCTGTGAGAACTGTGCAGGTTTTGAAGTTCAAGAGAGGACAGCACATCAACACCAAAATTGTGCTGTCTTAGCTAGAATACGCCAACATAGTTAGGCACAGTATTTTCAAACCCACAAAAATAAATCTTTGTTGGTTTCAATGGGGAATTGAAGATTTTTCCAGCTCTTCTTAAACAGGAAAAATGAATCAGTTCTTTGATCAGGATCCTTGCTGTGATCAGGCTCTAAATGCCCACCAAGGCCTTTTGTGGGTGGTTGGAGATTGTAAATATCCATTCTTTAAGTCCTGTGATTTCAGAATTGGGTACTTCCTCTTCAGAACCTTTCAGAGGTGACCAAGCCCTTTCTCCCTGCCCCAACGGGCATCTGACCGCATATTGAAACGAAAGCAGATTTAAAATAAACACATTCTGAAATTGTCAGGGTTGAATGACTGCAGTGCAGGGCAAATAGATTCAAGACACATGACTTCAGCTGGAGTTATGTTCACTTCAACTAAGGCCTGAACACTGAATCTTGTATTTCAAGGGAAATGTGTAATATTCTCAAATGCATTAAACCTTGAGACTGAGAGTCCAGGATACATTCTCAAATGACAATGCTGCAGACACTTTGTTTATAAAACAGGTCTGCTGGAACAGTCCCAAATGCATTAGTACTCACTATGGGAACTGTGGTCACAGTCTAATGCTCAGCATAACTAGCTATGCTAAAATTATCTGAAACAGAAGAGTGCAGCATGTATTTTTTCCTGAATTTCTCTGGTGCAAAGCATCTCTAATGAAGAGGCATGTCAAAGGGGAAAACAGGATGTGCCTGTGATCACATGCGAAGCCTGAAGTGGAACTGGATCAGAGGCTGGAACTAGCTGATCCTGGAGTTCATTTCCAACCCAAGCCATTCTGTGATTCTATAATTCTGTGACCTGTGATTTGCTTGAGTTTGTACATATCCTCCCATAAACATTATCTGATAATATGTAAGCCATAAATCTGGTGTAATTTTTAAAAACAATACGCTGTTCTGTAACTGGTTAATGTCAAAAATCACAGTATTTTCAAGATAAATATACTTGGCCATGAATACCCCTGTGTTTTTTGAGCTTTGCTAACTGTGAATATTGTTGAAATATAATAATAAAAGGGATCTTTCTGCCATTACTTCTCAATTTTTTCTTAAGGAAAAGTATTCAAATAAAGTACCAGTTTATCATGAAATTGAACAGAAGTGAAAATATACCATTTTGAACTTTTAGGAAAGAAACCAATCAAACAGAAATAAATAAATGCTAGTTTTATTCTTTCTAGCTTCGAATTTCCCAGTGGAAAAAGCTTAATTTTATATTTCTGGCCTAAATAAAAACAGGACGTGCTTTAGAATTAATTTTTGAAGACAGAAAAATATCAGATTAAAACAGTAGAAACATGATTAGTCCTAGGTTCACTAATAGGCCTAATGATAATATATGAAAACTTGTATAAGCCATTTCATCTGAAGTCTTTACTGATTTGAAATGCTGCCATCAGTTAATTGTGCTCCCCAAGAATTAGATATCGTTTAAAAATTTTTAAACTGTATTAGTAGATTCCTCTACTGAGCCTCCACAGTTTTCATCACCATGGCTAAGAAGCCAAAGCGGGGTGTGTTCACACAGTGCAGTCAGTGAAGTGCAGCACAGTAAGAGAATGCACGTGAATTCTTGTTCTCTCCCAGTTCAAATGCAGAATGGAGCAATTTCAGTGATACAGGAAGCGTGCTAAGAATGTAGTTTACCTTTTGATTTTGTAATGATTCTGTAAGCTCTAGGAATATGAGCAATACTAAATACATGCCTGGATCTGTAAGTGTTGCATTAAAAGAACATTAGTTAGAAGGAACGTTTTAGGAGTGTGTTTCTGCTCATTTATGTAACAAGGCTACTTGCATACTTCATGCATGAATACCGTTCATTTATGAAGAATAGATGTAATGCACAAAGGATTTTGCTACTCACGTTTTCTCCTTTGTCACCTTTACTACCTTTCTGACCTGGTTCACCGATTTCACCCTGTAATTGAAAGTTAAAAGTTTAAATTGTTTAAAATGGTCTCCTTCACACTTAGCTGAAGTCAATACCATGGTATCTCTAAATGTGCCCTTTGATATGATTATTCTATGTTTTATACTGCTGCTTCAAGTGTGAAAGCCTAAAGGGAGCAATTGTGCAGTGACCAATAGCATGTCATGCTAATCCAGATATTGATTGCTGAATTGAAAAGGGCAACAAACCTGGCTTTGAAGTATACTGCAACTGGGCTCTAAATAAAGGGAATTGTGTTCCTCATGTCACCTTCAATATGAACTTATAATGAAAGTGCTCTGATTTACAGACTCATGTAACTGTTCATGACTGAACAACTGCTTCTCACTGGAGCATACAGTATTTCAAAACTTCAAAATTATTCAAATCACCAAGAAACCATATTATAAAATAATGTTTTCTTTATGCAATAATAAAATACAATTAAATTAAACCACAGAAAATACTCTCTGTGGGATAAATAACACTCATGCATCACAAAAATGAATGTTGAAATCTTTACCTTTACCCTGTGCTAACTAACGGAGAAGTGCTGGATCAAGCAAACACACCAGATGAAAGGTGCCATGTGCTAAATTCTGCCAGAAGTCAACAGAACACCTCTGCTGGGAACATAATTATTTTGACACCCTCAGCCTATCAACAGTGGTTCTGAATCCCTGGATATTACTGAAAACATTATTTCATCTTACTCATTCAGCAGACCAAGTTTCTAAAATAGGCAAAAATCAATTTTGGCATCATTAGCTTTGATTTATTTTGCCACACTTTCATCCTTGTTTCTTTGCCAGGATAAATGTTATTCTACTAGATCTTTAGCACAAATCCCAATGTCCCACGGCATCTGTCCCTCAGACATTTGGTTATAGAAGAGATTTTTAGGTCTTTTTTTTGCAGTAGGCAGAGGGAATTTGGGGGAGGCAGGGAAAAGATTTGTTGCTTTGTCACTCTACTTATTGTGAGGAAAGCTACAAACAGAGAACTGTACTGACAGATCTTCTCCCAGATGCACTGATACTAATTATAATGATTCACCTTGTCACCATCTTCTCCAGGAGAACCACTAGGACCAGCAGGACCAGGAAGTCCTACAGGACCCTGTATTCCATCACGTCCAGCTGGACCTTGGGGACCTTTTTCACCCTGGTTTTGGAGAAAATGAAGCAATCCACATTATCACAGGAGAGTAATGAAAATTTCAGTACAGGGAGTCACATTGCCAATACAAAATTAAAAAACCACCCCCCTCCAAAAAAACCCCCAACAAAACAGAAAACCCCACAACACAAAGAAAACAATGAAGGGAACAGAACATATAAGAGAATTATATGAAGTAATAATGGAAGTTGATATCAAATACACTTGTACTCTAATGCAGTGGCTGGGTACAAAGTTTTAATGAAAGACTGATTTATATTCACTCCCTGCAGTGATAATAGCAGGTTTAACCCCTCCTGGTCTTAAAGAGCATGATAATAAATGCTTTACTATGTACTGTTTTTGTAAATCTAAAATAAGTACCTTGGCTATCCTGAGAACATGTATTGAATAGGCATATACCAGAGCGGGAACAAGTAGCATTCCGGAATGAAAAGTCTGTGCTGGGATAGTTCTGCGGGCCTGAGATTACTTACGGGAGCGCCCTTCTCTCCTGCGGGGCCTGGGGGCCCCTGGGGGCCAGGACGGCCTGGCAGACCAATGGGGCCAGCAGTGCCCGCGGCCCCACGCTCTCCTGGCGAGCCCTGGAAAAAGAAACAAAGGAAAAGGGAATTCGGAGAGAGCCCTGGTAACTGTTGGTGGCTTTCTGAGGCAAGTCAGCAGAGGAAGAAGCTGGTTATCAGTGCCAGTTCAGCTGGCTGAAGGGTACGTGTTCATCACACGTGCAAGTAAAGAAAGAAGGCTGGAAGGACAAACTTGAAGTTCATACTCAATACAGTTCATACAACAGTAATTTTTTTTATAAATGCCACTTCCTCTATTTGCTCATCATAATGAGAATGTGCATAAAACCAGCCTGTTTTCAAGAACTTATTTCCCTCTATGTTTTCAAAATACATTAACATACTGCTTTGGTGAAAGAATATTCACCATATCAATATACAGAACTAAGCCACAACACAACCAAAAATTTTAGTAAAGTTTTGTGTTGTTCATTGCTGTGATCATCGCATTGCTGCCTTTCAATTCACCTCTGTAAAAATCCATTCAAGTATACTGACTAATCTAGTGTGTTCTGCAGAGGAGGTTTTTATGTACAGGCATCTTTAGATAAGCACAGAAAAAGTTAAAAACCTAATATTACAAATTAAAGGTGAAAAGACAGGCACTATGTATTGAAAAACACTAAAACTGCATCTTTGTTTTCTGTCTTTTAAATAATTTACCATTTTTGCATTATTAGAGTACTGTTATTGGTTTGTTTGCTGTACAATAATATTTCCCCAGCTCCACACCTTCAAGATAGTTTGCAACACTTCAAAGTTATGATTGGTAATTTCACTTTTCCAACTGATATACTAGAAATGGGATGATACACCATGGAATAAAAAAGTAATATAGTGGTATAGCCTGAGACTCTAAATAGCCTTTTTTTCATGTTTAAGCAAGATCAAATTTGCTGTCTCTTAGACATCAGAATTTTAAGATGCTTTCACCTATGATGTCCCCATTTTTGCTTTTACTCATGACATACTTCTCCCAGACTGACCTCATTAACATAACTGGTACTAATTCCATAATAAGGTGCTTTTCCCTCCAGATAAATATGGCAGAAAAGAGTGCTGAATGGTTTCTCAAAATATTTTAGCAAGTTATTTCAGTAAGATTTGAATTTGCATGAGAGTTCAAACAAAGTATTTATATGGAAATCACAGATGATCTTATCCTTCCAGATGTTGGGGTTTTTTTAAGTCTGGGTGGCTGCCTAAGTTTCTGTCCTATTTTTGTTATTTTAGTTCCTAAGGCTTCAGTAAATTCAAGAAGAAAAAGTCATTACCCTGCAGCCATACTACCATGGTCTCTGATCTTGTCAGCTCTCATAAGCTAAACAATTTTAGGTCATCTCATGAGGAGGATGTAAGAATAGAGAGGAAAAAACCCAAATAACTCACAGATCTTTCCTGTGTTAGACAGCAGACACTAACAGAGGCCATAATTTCCAGTAGCTCTTTTTAATCAGCCAACTTTTCACATTTATCTTTGCATTTCACATGAGTTATGAACAGGGACTACACCTTCTGTTTTCAAGGAACGCTCCTTTCTCTGAGAGAATGGCCTCTGAGCAAAGCACAACACATTAAATTGTAGTCACAACTCAGAAAAGCATTTTAAGCAGGTTCTTAAGTCTGTTCTCTCTTTCTGTATTTCTTATCTTTTCTGGTCACTCTGTCCCAATAAGAAAAAATCTCCTTATGTTATGAAACCACTTGTTAACCTGTGGTCTTGTGCTACTCACATCCTGGAATCTTTTTATTAATATGTTTGGGGTTGTTTTAAAAACTTTTCTACAGAATGGAAGTGTCATGTTTTGTCTAGTATTGCCATTGTACAGACTATAAACTCATTAGCAATCTTGGTTTTATCTCACTTCCTGTGAGGGGATATGTAATTTTAGCTATTGTATATACTGCACAGTAATAGCAATACTTTTTACTGATGGTTAACAAAATGTTCAACAAGTGAAGGTCCCCATGACTGTAAAATGTTATCAGATAGATGAAGATAGCTCTAGATAGCTGAGTACTGATAATTGGGTAGCCTACAGCTGGCTTATTCTGAGTCTAATTTGAGCATCCTATTCCTAAATGAGCAAATGAAAAATGACTGCTTGACATTCCAAAGAGCTTTCTCTCATCAGCATTCAGCATTCCACACAGTAGTAGGGGAAGGGAAGAAAACAAACAGAAGCAACAAAGATAGCATGTAAAAGAGGACTGTTAAAAAAATTCAAACAAAAACCCCACAACAACAAAGCCTCCCACGCCCCCCAAAATAAAAACTCTCAAACCACGAAAATACCACCCCTCCCAATCCTGCAGAACCCCCCTTGCTCTGATGTGCATTCATGCGTCTCTTTCTTTTGTCCAAATCCCTCTAAACAGAGTAATTGGCATGCACAGTATTTGGAGCAGTCATTTGTTTGGTATGCTTGCAGATGTATGCAGCAGCCAAATAAAGCTTCTAATTGACTATATAGGCTAGTGAGAAGAGATTGGTATTGGCAGGGAATCGCAGGAAAGTCATCCAGTGACATGAATTCTCTTCCTATTACAAATGGCAAATGAAGACTCCACTACAATTACACTTCTGTGTGTACCCTGCTGTTGGCTAAAAATAGATGGGAAAATATTTTAGGACTATGGGATGCTCATGGTCTGCTCTGAGCTTCTGTGGAAAAAAGCAAGCAATTGTGGTTTAATTGTGGTGCTTGAAGGTGCACAGAAACCCAGTATTAAGGGCACCTGTACACCCTTTTTCACTGAAAACTGTTTCAGGATAACAAGTTAGTAATTAAAGATGAAACAGATAAAAATCACACTGAGGACTCTTGAAATACTTTAAGGGCAACTTGGTCCTCTTTGTACCTCAAGCTTGCACTACAATGAACTCAAAATATATTTTAAAAAATTAAAAATTCTGCCCTTCAAACTCTTTCAACTCCTGCTACCACTACATCTATTTCTTAAAGATTGGAACAAGTATATGCAAAAATTCTCAGACTCCTAAGTGTTTCTTTCTATGACTGTTTATCTTAGCAGGAAGGGTGGCCCCAAGAGGAATGGATTTATAAACTGAAGTCCTTGGTAGTGTGCTCCTGACACCCACACTCCGTGTGTTTCTGGACTATAATTAACAACGATTTCAGCCTGGCACTGAACTCCCTTTAGCTGGGGAACATTAATAGTGTTCCCGGATTTTCCCTATCAATTTAGTTTCACATGAAAGGAATACTATTCATGAGCTCTGAGAGAGCCCATGATTTGAACCAAAGGATGGTAAATGGTGATAATTGAGACATCCTCCTCAAAAAAGCTCTGATGTTTTCAACTAAAACACTAACTTATACACACTCTATAAGAATTAGAAAAACATGGATCATCTGAATTTCATCCAAACATTATGTGTTTCAGAATATAGACAACTATCACTAAATAAGGTGTGTACTTTTGCCTCACATCCTGTGTGATGTGTCTTTCTCAGGAACCATGTCAGGAGTGGCACAGCTCCTGTGTGGGCAATGCTGTCTGGCAAAGGGGGCTGTGCCACACGTCGGGTTTGCTCGTGCTGGCTGGTCTGTGCATGCTCAGAAGGGCTCTGGTTCACTGCACCTGAACTATCTGCTTGAGAGTTCAGTCCAGCCTTAGGGGATCCTTCAACAAAAAATCAAGATACGACCTTTAGTTTGAAGAGACTATTCTGGTCTGTGCTTTCTTGATTTTGATTCACCCTTTAACATTTCAGGTTCTTCAGATGGGTAAGATGATATCCCTTTTGACTCTCCCTACCAGGTTCAATTCCATTCCATTCCATTCCATTCCATTCCATTCCATTCCATTCCATTCCATTCCATTCCATTCCCAGCTACTTTGTTTTGGTGGCTTTTGGGAATGCATATATGCACAGTGTTAAGAACTGTAAATTCAAGGTCATGTTTTGAAGAATAGATGCTTAAATTAAGAATTCAAAAATAATTTTAAGAATTCAAGTCCCATGTATTACTTGTACTGTACTATGTGTGGCTTTTTATCCTTGTTTAATGCATTCCAATCTGAATATGAATTGCAAGGACATAAGAGAGCTTCTTTGTTGAAATACATAGAAATTCAGCTCCTCCATTACTTTTTTTTCCTACCAAGAATAGCTGTGATGATTGATTCTCTTCTTTTTTAACTTCAATTGTACTGAATGAAAGAAATAAGTTGACAAGATGACTGTCAAAATCTACGCATTTCACATTTGGGAATAACTCTACCATGTTTTGAATACCAGTGCATCCTTGTAGAACTTCTTTGCATAAAGCATGACAACAGAGAATAGGTAACTTGAAGCACACTTCACTACTGAGCTTAAAATGTCAAGAAGGAGAATTCCTGCATGACGTGATTTTACACAGTTGTACAAAGGGAACACAGGACTGTTGGGTTTGCACGGCAAGGGTTTGGTAGCAGGGGACTACAGGGGTGACTTTTGTGAGAAGACGCCAGTTTCCCCTATGTCCAATGGAGCCCATGCCAGCCAGCTCCAGGATGGACCCAGCACTGGCTGTGCCCCAGCCCATCAGTGACAGGGGTAGAACCTCTTGGATAATGTATTTAAGAAGTGGGGAAAAAACACACAATAGAGGGGAGCAGAGATCCACCTGCAGCCCATGGAGGACCCCATGGAGCAGGTTGATGCCCAAAGGAGACTGTGACCCCATGCAGAGCCTGCACTGGCACAGGATCTGGGTAGGACCCGTGGCCCTGTGGAGAGAGGAACCCTCACTGGAGCAGGTTTGCTGCCAGGACTTGTGACTCCATGGGTGACCCATGCTGAACAGCCTGCTCCTGAAGGACTGCACCCTGCGGGGGACCCAGGCTGGAGCAGCTCATGAAGAACTGCAGCCTGCACGAAGGAGTCCCATTGGAGAAGTTCGTGGAGGACTGTCTCACATCCAAGGCCCCCTACACCGGAGCAGGGAAAGAGTGTGAGGAATCCTCCCCTCTGAGGAGGAAGGAGGGGCAATGTGTGATGAACTGAGGGCAACCCCGATTCTCCATCCTCCTGCACTGCTTGGGGGCAGGATAAAGCAAAAATCAGGAGTGAAGTTCAGCCTGGGAAAAAGCGAGGGTGGGGCAAGGTGTTTTCAGACTTTGTTTTTGTTTCTCCTTATCTATCCTACTCTGATTTGATTGAAAATAAATTAAACTAATTTTCCCAGTCTGTTTTGCCCATGATGGTAACTGGTGGCTGATCTCCCTGTCCTCATCTTGACTCCCAAGCCTTTCAGTGTATTTTGTGTTCTCCTGTCCAGCCGAGGAGGGCAGTGATAAAGCAGTTTGGTGGGCACCTGCCATCCAGCCAAGGCAAGCCCACCACAACAGCATGAGTTCACCAGTCACTATCCATGGATTTTTCCACTGTGGAAAATATCTCTTATCTCAAAACCAATTTGTATAAGTATTGAGCAGCAACTAAATGTCGTAACTAAATCTGGTGGCAGAAGGCTTCAGACGTTCTCAACCTTCACAATCCTCGCATGTTTATTAGTACGGACACTTTGCAGAAGTCTGATCTGTCTGCTGTTTTACAGACTGTGTTAATCAAAACACCACAGCGTCTAAAGAAGAAAAAAGGGTATTAGATAATGTATTTTATATTTCCATTAAATGATTATGTTTACTTACCATTGGGCCAGGTGGACCCTGTGGGCCTTCCCCTCCTTTCAGACCAGCTGGACCCTAGAAAATGAAAGGAAAAAGAATGCTTGTCTACTAAACTGGAAAGTTCAAGAGTAATTTTGCAACATATATAATAGGAAACATGTAAATATCCAAAGAAACAAACCTGAATAAATTCCTTTCTTCTTATATAGCCAATGATATTTGACAATGCTGGATGCTTGATGTCTGTTATCTTATTGCATTTATTTTAAGCACAGTAGAAGACTTCATGAAATAAAGGAGATAATACTTTGTTTCTTTTACTTAGAAATATCATGCCAATTGCTCTAGCACTTATATCATACCTGAGCACCTGGAAGGCCTCTCTCTCCAGGAAAACCACGAAGACCTGCTGGTCCATCTTTCCCAGGAATGCCTTGAGGGCCTGGATCACCCTGAGAAATATATTACATTTTGATTTAAAAATATGTTTAAAAAATAGTTGTACAATGAGTGATGAAAATGAACTACCAGATCCTAGTTATAGTAATGAAAACAAAGATTGTGCCCCAGATATTCACCCACTAATTCTTTTATCAGTACAATAGTCTATGGTTAATTTCTAATGAACTTTGACAAAATATAGTACTAGTTATGGAATGCAAATAGTGAAAAACACAACAAGCCAGAAAAATATGTTTAAAGACACATTCAATAAAAAATTTTGATATCCATTTATAATCAAAGATTGAATAGAATTACATAGCAACTAGATAAGTAATATTTTTCTTGTTCCCCAATGGTAGCCAAAAATTAAGCAAGGAGTTAAATTTATTCAGTGAAATTCTGCCTTTTATTCACTACTACACATCTGACTTTAAATTCCCATGTGCAATTTTCCACCGTGGTGTGATTATGTCATTACTACGTATTTCCATATTGAATGCATAGTATATGCAATTTTTTTTTTTTTTAGTTTTTATTACAAAAAAATATTAATTATTGGATAAAGAGAATTCTCATTATTTCAGTGGAAGCAGAAACATCTCTAAAATTGGAATCTTCCAAGTCCTTCTGGGTGAAACCTGCCAATCATGATTTTACACTGTATGTTCTGATTTTATTCTGCATGTCTACAGGATGATTTGAAATGTCACACTGGCAGCAGCTTATCTGTCCCTTTCAATTTGTTCCCCAAAGCCACATCATACCTTAGCACCTTCTTTTCCTGCAGCACCTGGGAGGCCTTGTTCACCTGGGGGACCAGGAGGACCTGGATGACCTCTTTCACCAATTGGCCCCGTCTCACCAGTAGGACCCTAAGCACAAAAGTAAAACTTCAGTCACCTGAAGTTATTTAATGTCTTGCAGGGTGTGGGAGGAAGCGGAGAGGAGCAGATTCTCAATATCCAGCTGTTATGTTACCAAACAGTATTACCATTGGTTAGCATACATTCCTCACCTTCCCTCCAGGCAAAGCTGACTTACAAATATCTTTGTCCTATAAAATAAATCTTGCATTGCATTTTGCCTGCAGACACGTCTGTGCAGCTTCCAAAGAGTGAAATCCTGACCTTGTTCCTTAAGCACTGAAGCTTTAAAACACGGCATGTACGGGAGAAAGTTACAAAAAGGACACGGGAGAAATCCATATACTATTCCTGTCTTGAAGCACTCCTGTACTGTTGTTTTTCTGAATAATAGGAATTGTAAGGTAGGAGAGTTGAAAGATCTCTCTGCAGATTCACTAGCAGAAAAGTTCCACTGAGGGAATTAGCTAAAAAAGCTCCAAATGCTTGATTAAGTTGCAAATTAGTAAGGCTAAATCAAATTAAATTTTGATAGTTTATCTCTCCACAATCTCAAAGTTCCTGAAACTTTTTCTCTGACAAGAAATTCATGCATTGCATTGTTCTTTCTAAAATGTTTAATGGTAGAGAAATCTGTCTTCTTCACTTCTGTTAACCACCAATTTCATAATCACATAAAAATCCCCTGAAACAACAACAACAACAAACCAACAAAAAAACCAAACCAAAACATAAAATGAAGTGGAAAGGTAACCCAAATATTTTCTTTTTTTTTTTTTTTGGTGGAATCACTGATGATTAATAAGTATAGCTTTCTAATGTTGTTATGCAACTTTTGTTGCAAAAGTTAATATAACCGTTGACATGATCCTTTTAACAGATGAAAACAAATGCCTTATCCATAATTTAAGCATGAAATGTTGGTCTTATGAAGTTAACTATGAAATGAAATTATGTACCTGAGGGCCAACAACACCACCAGGACCAGGAGGACCAGTTTTTCCTTGAAAACCCTGTGAAATAATTATAGAATATTACATTACCCTGGACAAGTTATAGAAGAGCAAAATTCATATCTGTGCTGAAAAGGTGAATGAGAAATTCCATGTCACACATTCCTTCTCTTCAGGAAATAAAAAAGAGAAATCCTTTCCGCCTGTGTATGCTTAGAAATGAAATGCTGATTAATGTTTCTTCCATCTCTCAGTTCCAATCTCTCTGAGGTGGTACAGCAGTAAAAATTGCCATCAGTTTTACAGATCTCTCTAGGAGAACTTGATTAGATGAGTTTGAATGCATAAGTGATGCAGCTAAAAGACAGTTGAAAATACATTTTTACATATGTATATTATGAATCATAAAGCCCGACATAAAAATGCTTTTTAAAGAAAGACACAGATGGAGGATTAAGTTGGAAGGGCATGAAAGAAAAAGTGGAGGTGAGACAAAAAGAAAATGAAAAGAAATAAAGACCCAGGGAAGAGGAAGGTTATATGGAAATGGTAAAAAAGGCAATATGAGTGCCACAAAAAGAATAGAAAGGAAATATTTTTGAGACAGTTTTTCAGAACATGGGTAATTTTACATTTTCTAACCAGAGGCCCCAGACTTCAGGCCAAAATTAGTCAATAAACTGAATGAGAATGTCACTTTATAATAGCACTGTTTCATGCATCTTTGAATTATGCTAAATTATTTCTTTCACATACTGGAACAGTGTTAGACAGTGCATTCCAGCTGTATCACATTAGGGTCCTACACAGTACTGCCTGACAGCCTGTGTCTGCCTCCTACTCTGCTCACCTGTGTAAAAACAAAGGGGTCATCTGGCCCCAATTTTTTCTAATTTTGGGCCCTTCTCAGCTTTCCTCTGGGCACAGTCTGATAGCTGCCCCATTCCATCAGTTCCAGTTTAAGCTTTTCTACCTTCCTCAATCCGATTCTATTTTGTCTGGCAGCCAGATGTTACCGTGGTTCAGTTTGGTCCATAACTTAGGCACTCTCTCAGACCTCTGAAATTATTCAGATTAAAAAAAAAAAAAAAAAGAAAAAAAAGACAAAAAAGACAAAAGTATCCCTTTGTTCTAATGACAGAAAATCAGAACTGCTCTAGATGGAATCATTCCTGTGTCCATTCCTTTACACAATCAAAGCTTCCTCTGTAAGCCTGTTCTAAGGAAAGACAAAGAACGTTCAACATCACCCACTTACTGAAAGCACCGTGAGAAGACCTGCTATTCTGATTTTGCAGGATGCAGATACTTTGTTTCTTGATGCTGATGCTAATGATGGGTTTACTACCCTGCTTTCTGTCTTCTGTTGCAAGCTTATATATTCCTACACATCCAGATTTTTAAAAGATGTAATAAACAAAGGAGCTTTCAGCAGCAACTACTCAAGAAGACCTGAACCTTCCATGGCTTCATCTAAAATACTTAGCAAAAAAAAAATTACACGAATGTCTCATGTGTGTGTTTTGAAGTGCCTAAGTAGCCTCTATTTCTTTCGTTATTTTCTGTGAAAGACACTTTAATCAAACTGGATTTATTGTAGCAAGAAGAAGGCCCTCAATTAATTCTAATAGATGACACAGCTAGGATATTTCTATTTTATCTTTTCACAAGCATGAAACACTAAATTCTTCCATAACAGCCGACAGTCTAGCAACCTTTGCTGTTGATGCCTCCTGCCAAACTGAGACTGACATCACTGAAATTTATAAGCACTTCTAAGGATGAACTGGCATAACATAGGTTTTCAGTATATAGCTTATTCCTACATTTATATTCCAAATTATTTATCATGATATTACTGTTCCTATGTCTACAATTTCAACAAACGATGTCAGTTCTTCAAAGTCTTACTGGGGGAAAAAGTTGCAGCCTCTTCTCCACTAATAGTTACCTCAGCTGCTGTCAACGTATGCTTATGATTCCATAAACAAGCAGCCGAGTGCAGCCCGGGAGTCTGACTCTCTAATTTGTTAAGCTTGACTATGTCTCATCCTAATTCCCTAATTGCTGAAATGCCCATATGCACCAATGAACTTTAATAAGATATGTGTCTAAATAAGAAACAGAATTCTTAATACTGATCTATAAATGAGTGCAATGAAAGTTTTCTGATTTATACATTTTTTAAAAACATGAAGTGGATATGTTCATCAGGAAAAGAAAGTCAAAAAGCCTACTGATTCATTTAAAACCATCTGGTTTTCTACAAAAACACATACATGAGAACCCATAGGGGAAAAATATCTGAAAAATAATTTTGGCCCAAGTTCACAAACACTAAGGGCAGAAAACAATGCTGATGAAAAGCTGCATTTGATCCTAAGTTACTCAAGTTTTTTTATCAGTCTAACTCTACTAAACCCAAAGTGATACAAAATTAGAAAACCATATCACTGACTGAATCCTGAGGGACCTCATTCAAATTTCACACAGTAGCAGAGTCCATAGCTTCATTGTATTTTGAATATTTTGTTTCTAGTCATGACTGAAATCAAGAAATCATGTAATCAGAATGGCTGAGGTTGGAGGGGACCTCAGGAGTCATTTTGCCCACCTGCTCTGCTAAAGCAGGGCTGCTGAGAGCTGGTTGCTCAGGAATATGTCCAGATGGCTTTTGAATACCTCAGATGGAGACTCTGCAGCCTCTTTGGGTACTCTGTGACAGTGCTTGGTCACCCTCACCCTGGGAAAGCATTTCTTGATGTTCAGATGGAACCTCCTGTTTTTCAGTTTACGCCCACTGCCTCTTGTCATTGGGCACCATGGAAAAGAGCCTGGCTGCATCTTTACAGCTCTCTTCAGGTATTTCTGTACTTGGGTAAGACCTGAGCCTTCTCTAGGCTGAGCAGTCCTGGCTCCATCAGTCTTTATTCACAGCAGAGATGCTCCAGTCCCGTACTCATCTTAGCGGCCCTTTCCTGGCCACTCTCCAGTAGCTCTCTCTTGTCCTGAGGAGCCCGGAACTGGACACGATGCTCCTGGCCTCAGCAGGGCTGAACAGAAGGAAAAGACCCCTCTGCTGCAGCACAGGATGCTCTCTGCTTTCTTTGCTGTACTGGCACATTACTGGTTCATGTTCAGATCAGTAAAACTAAAGGGAAAATAGCATCTTTTTAATAGCAGACTAAAGAACAGGTTTGAGCTTCCTGCATTGTAAACAATGATTACAATTGATTCTCATGGTACACAACACCAGTCTTTGCATCATGGCAAAGGAAAAGAACAAAGAAGGAGTCAATAATGTTTCACACACAAAAAAGCCACTATCATTGCTAAACATTACAACATCACAATGCTACAGTACTAGCAGAAGAAAATAGAGATTTTTCAGAGGGATGTGGTACTCCAAGCTCTGTGCTCCTCCTCGCCATTGTGGAAGTGACTCAGCAGTCACTAAGAGATTTCCAGTGAAGCTGGAGCCTAAAACACATTCTACATGCTAAGAAAATTTCTCTCTAAATTAATTTCTGGCTTTCTCTAGCTCTGAAAAATCCAAGTGTGAATTTTTATTTATTTTCTAGTGGAATATTAGTAAGGTTTTGGCACTACACAAATAGACTCTTTTTTAAAGATACTTCAATTAAAAGTATTACATAGTATTTTTCTTTCATTTTGATGCCAGAATTCATTACTTGTGATTCTTAGAGGAGTTACGTAGTTTCAAAATTTAATTTTATTTTAATAGGGTCAATCATTCCTGATCCTACTTTCCAAAGGTCTTGGGTTTTCAGTTTTCTATCTGCTTATCATTAATAAGACTTTTTTTATGTTACTATTTATGGTACATGGCATTTAGTAAGAAAAGTACTGTATGGTAATTGTCTGAAAAATCTTAATTTAAATTGAGATCTGAGTATTAATCTCTTTTACTTCTATTGACTATTTAATCTCATTGTGATGTTACTAACTGGACCTATCAAAGAGTAACCTCACACTTGTATCATGGGAGCAAAATAAAGCTTTCTCATGCCCAATCTACAAGAAAAGTAAAGTTATATAACCTGGTGGTGCCAGCCTCTTTCCCTTTTCCCTGTGTGTCTTTGGTTTTGATCACGTAATCGTGACCTTTAGGGCAACACTAACACAGCAGAGTACATTTACTTACAGTCTCTCCCCGCTGTCCTGGGTGCCCAGGCAAGCCATCTTTTCCAGGTGGACCCTGAAATTATAAAATGCATAAATCAAACAATTTCTTAGCCATCCTCAAAAAAAGCGTGCAATCAGCTGTCAGGATCTCTGCTCTCTGTTTATTTCTAGACTACTACTCTTTGGTAAATCTTTACTGCTGCTATATTAGCTAGCTGGGATTTTAATAATATTTTTTCCTTGTGTCCTCCCTGATGTGTCTTAACAATTCTTGGAGAATGACTGTTCAAATGCAAACATGTTCAAAATAGATTTCTGTAAATTCAGAAATCATGGAAAGTTCCCATACTTCCCTTCCATTTTTCTTTGGTTAATGACTCAATTAACACAAAACTAAGCATTACAGAATACTTGATGACATTTCAGGTTTTGGAATTGGAAATAAAAGTAACAAATGAATGGGAGAAAAAAAAAAATCACAGGTGGTTTGTTGCTTTTGTACTGCACATGAGCAGAGGCACACCAGAAGGGCAGTAAAACTAGTTCAGGGGGCAGCTCAAATGTGCCATTACTTCTATACATTTCTGCTACTAATGAATGCCTCCTTCCTCTTCATTTTTCCTCAGTGAATCAATCATTCAAAGAAAATATACAGCAGCAAAGCAGTGTTTTGCCTTAACTCGGTGTGTCCCCTGGTCACTGGCAGGACATTCCAGACTTGCAGTTTGGTGCTTTACTCTGAATGGCTTCAGAGCTGCACCAACGACTGCTTTGAATATGTGAGCCCGTACCTTTAAGGCTCAACCAGAATATTTGTATCTATACATAAACCATCCCTTACATAAATTCTCAAGTATTCACTTCAGAGGCACTCTACAAAAATTACCATTCCTGTTGTTGCACATCCCTAATAAAAGAGATACTTACTGGAGGTCCCTTCGGTCCGGGGAATCCAACAGGTCCCTGAGGCCCTTGCGGTCCCTGGATTAAAGGCAACCAAACAAGTAAAATTTTACTCAAGCTGCCTTGACACTGGATTGAAAAGTTTGTTTCAATTATAAAATATAGGAACTCTGCAGATAATGTCTGGATTTAAGCATAAAGCCTCAGCTACACTGACAAATACTGGTAGCAGCAGTTCACAGGCATAGACGCTGGAGGGATTTCCTGAAAGCAAGAGTGATTGTGTAGGAATGCAGTAAAAAAATGAGGAAAACTACTCACATCAACTATGTTTGTATCTTACCCCTAAAACTGTGCATAATAAAATAGGAACCAACTGTGAGTTAGAAGCCCTGTTCTTCCATGTTTCATAAACCAGGGGATTTAGTTAATAGCTTGGTCATCTTTTTAACTTTCAGTCCAACATTCATTTTTAGCAATTCCTAAACCCTGATAATATTTCAAACCAGTACAAGAGTACAAAATTCCAAATAGAATAAACTTTTCAGCGTTACCAGGGATTAAATACAGCATTTTTGCTATTCTGAAAAATAGTTGAAAAATCCCATGATATATGAACATTTATTTTGTATAATTTTGTATATATACAGATATAGGGAGAGAGAAAATTTTCATGCAGCATGGTTTTACAAATTAAGCGAAAGATGATCAACTGACTTAGTGCATTGTGCACACGGGTACATGCATGCATATTCACATGTAAATATCTACACACATAGATATTTACACAGCTTACATGACTCTTTCTGAAGTCATTATCAAAAAAACCCCCAGAGGCTAGCTTTTAAAATTTACCGTTGACATGCTGAAAGGTACTATGTCAGCTTATGAAAATAATTTTTGCTCTTTAGTTTTTAGTGCACTAAGTGGAATCTTAACAGTCATTCATTTTACACTGTTCCACAGCTGACTTATGTGCCCATGTCATACAGTGCAAGACTTTACCCTGTTCTATTTGGTATTTGATGTGTGGGTTTGCTATGACATCAGCTGCCCAAATGTGTTAGGAATGTTGGTTTGATGCAAAAGACTTGAAGCAGGAGGCCACATGTCTCAAATTATTGTACCCCTTTGCTCCTCAGTGTTCCATAAGCCTCATTCCTTAGAGCCCAGGCTCACTTGCAGAGCACAGCTCCCTCCTGTAGTGGGCAGAGCAGTGCACAAATGCAGCTGGGGGAGAGGACCCGTTGTGCCCAGCCTGGGAGAATTTGGCCTTGAATGAATCTTATTCCAGGGCAGACTTTTATTATACTGAAATACTAAATCTGAGTCAATTAAGGAGTGCTAGGCAAAGGGAGAAGTCTTTGTGATCTTACTGCCCTATCCATATTTCTTTTTTTCCCAGAAAGAGGTGTAAGGCTGTTTCTGAAACCTTCATAACACACGAATATGCTCCATATGAGGGTTTGGTCTTTTTTCAATATGCCATGTCTGTGAACAAACGAACTTCCCTCATTTGTTTCTGGCTATAACATAAAGCTTAAAATAAAGGAGCAGCTTTATAGAGGAAAACTAATAAAATTGACTCAGCTACTGTACAAAATATCTGAATGAAACTGGTCACTCTCAGTAACTGAGTTATAGGAACACAACTCAAAGTTTTACATTTAGATGCACCTTCTTTCTCATAAATTTCTCCTGTTCTCACACTTTGAGGCTTTCTAAGGAAAAGCATTACATTTTTCTTTTCATTCACAATATGGCTCGCAGGTTTCAAGTCAGTGGACTTATGTATTATGTGAGAAAAAGCACTAGAATGCTAACAGCATGTTATCAAAATTACATTTTCATTTTGTTATTAAATTTCATTTTAACAGTAGCTACACAGAATAGATTATTTATTATTTTCATGTTTCGTAGGTGAAATAGTCTCAGAGGAGTAGAGATGACAGTTTTATTTTTTGGCTGACACTCACCCCTATTGGGAAGCAAATAGATACCTCGCACTTATGTTACACAAGTGATGAGAGACATGATGCTCTACAATTCTTCATCTCTTTGCTTTTATCAGTTTCTCTCCAGGGATGCCTTCATCTTGGATTGATCTGCTCATTGTTTTAGTACCCCCACAACTTTTCTTCCTTGCAAACTCTTGGAGCTGTCAGCAAACTCCTCTTTCACAAGGATCTGCTATTCCCCTTCTGGTAGTCTGCCTCTGATCCTCCTCAGTGTAAAGCACCCTACATTCCCTTTCTTGGTCTGTGCCTAGTTCTCTCCATCCCACATCCTAGCTAATGTCAAAAAAAAGTGACATTATGGAGCTGGGGAAAATGTACAAGGAATGCCCTCGTGAAGTGTGAGACTCCTAGAGAACATTGGGACCTTGGGGTGGATCCTGGGAGAAGATCTTTAGGCTTCCTATATGAAAAAGATTAGCAGTTCAATTAAATATGACTACAAAAGAAAAGTTTAAGTTTTGCAAAAATACTTTGGCAGAAAGCTCATCCACTTAAACTGACTTGGTTTTCAAGTGCTGCCATTACAAATATGATTTATTAATGCTCTTTTTCTATATATTGCTGTGCAATGAGCTGACTTTGACAATTTTGTTTTAGAGAGAACAGTAGGATTTCTGAAGCATGCAGAAAATAGGTTGAAAAGAATTCTTAGCTGATCAGAACAAAAAAACTCAGTTGCTTCAACAAAGAAACTTCTGGAGGTGGCTTGAGTGTTTGCTAATCCAATAAACAGGCAGTAAGCTGCAGTAGGTGAGGAATTCTGAAGAGCCTAAGCTGGTGAATACACCTGTAATTCACATGGATATATACAAAGTGCATGGATGTAACACAAAGTGTGTATTGTACTGTGTCCTAAATGTACAAAACTGAGCTACAGAGGGAAGACGTTTTCAGCAAACTTCAGCCACCCCATGCATAACTTTGTGAAAAGCATCAATGGAATTGAGGTTTTATTACTTCTGGTCCAAGTAGCACAGAGATATGAGAGGGAGAACTGAAAATAAAACAACCCTCCCACCCTCAATGACACTTCTATACAGTGGGAAAAACAACATGTACAAAGATAGCTTTCACAAACCCTTTCGCCTGGTGGGCCAGGAGGACCATCATTGCCTGAAGTGCCCTGGAAAGGAAAGACAATTATGTTCAAGGATTTACATTTATTTAAAAGAAACAGCCTGTAGCCAGTCTATACAGTGTGCTTGACAATTACCTTTGGACCTGGTTTACCAGTGGGACCTCTGGGACCTCTTGAGCCTCTTGGACCCTGTCAAATTAACACAGATGCACTTGATGATAAATACCGGATACTATAATCTAATAAAAATAATTCTTCACAGTATAGTGGAGGCAATTTATACAGGAAAGCTTCTAAATTGCAAATCAAAAGAACTTACTGTTGGTCCTCGCTGTCCTCTGGGGCCTGGTTTGCCATGCAATCCCTGGAAAGAAAAGTTCACAGAAATCATCTTAGCAGGCACTCTGTTTGTGAGATAAAGTTTTTTTACTGAAGTGGAGGTAGAGAGCAACTCCCATAAGTTTAAACATTATTTTACCTTTAACTGTCTACTTTGCATTTCAATTTACAGAATCATGGTCCTTGATAAAATTGGTTATCTTTCTGAGTTCACTGGGGCTTGTAGCTAAATGCGCTAAATTTGCCTGAGAGTCAGATTCTGTCAGAGGCATTAGAACATTTTAAACTACATTAAAATAGTATTGAAGGTGGCACACAACAAGCAGAGTCCCTCTGCAGTAGTCTAAAGGACTTGGCATCATGAACAGCCTTAAAAACAAAGTTCCCAAGTTCCCGTGGACAGCTCCACAGGTTAATAGAGAAAAGAAAGGGCAAGCCTCTCTTCATTTATAACAGAAATGGGCACTGTAATAGCTACCAAAATTATGCACACTTGACAGAGATACAGAACTTGCCAGAATACCAGCCTTTGATTTTTTGCTTTAATATTATCTCCCTATCATGCTCAACAGGATTTTTTCTTTAGGGTCTGCACCGGAATTGCTGTGCTTTGTAATGAATCTTAAGATTCAAGAGAGTATTCTCTAGGTGGAGAAAGGAACCCGATGTCTGGTACTTTCTAATCTTTGAGGTAAACAAACCAGCAACAAAATAATCATCAGAAATGTTTTAGCACAAAGCTTCCTTTTATTGGAAACCAATTAAACGCATACACCTGTTTTCTTGACAGGGCTTCCCCCCACCCCCTTTTTATTTTTATACTGTTGGTTTTATTTCACATATCAGAATAAAAATTATGTGTTGTTTTTGAAATGCTACTCAGCCTGTGATGTTCTCAAGGACAGGGACTGTCTTTCCTAGTAGCTGCATGCGTGGTAGCATAAAACACCATGATAACCCTTTAGGCAAGATTAACAATAATATCTGATTCTCATTACAAAACCTGCAGTTATGGGCTCATTGATGATCAGCATAATACTTCAGTATACCAGCAGTTTGATGGTATTAATTATGTAGTTAATACCCTAGCTGAACTTAAAGCTTTATGAAGGCCTGAAAACAGATCAATATAGTGAGATTTTCATAATTTTAAGCCTGCTGTTTGATTCTATCATTTTGCTTTTTTTTAATCTGCTGCCTTTATTAGCAATTGTCTCATTTTTTCACAATGCAGATGAACTGAGCACTGCTTTGTTTGCTTGTGCCTGTACATAACAACATACCTTTATCTTAGCTAAAATCATACAAGAACAATTTAAACCGTACATAAGTAATGCAAATGCTATTGGATTTCATATATTTCATCTTAAAATAATGAATTTCTGATTTTAAGAATAATAATATGTTACCTGTTTGACTTGATGTTGCCATCGGCTGTGAATTCTGACTAATCTCCTAATTTCACTGTCTTTCTAACATATCCTGTTATGTTCAATTGAGCTTTAGAGACAGCAGCACAGTGACCTTCTTTCTAATCTATTTTTAATTGTTGTAGTTTGAAGAATGTACATAACACATTTCCCCTCACCTTCTTCAAGCAAACAAAGCCACAAAAGACGTAGTTTTACACTTTTTTAATATATGTAATAGTACATGTTCTTCATCCTGCCCAGTATATTTTGCCTTTTTGAAGCTAAGCCTAAAAAAAACCCCCTTGTGTCAAGTCAGAATATTTATGAAATACAAGTTGAATTTCCTTGAGGGTAAATTGCATGGTAGCAGGATAATTTGTGGAATACAGGAAAATAGTTCTTGCCAACTCACTCAGCTATACTGTCCAAAAAGAAAACCCCAAACCCTTCAGCAAAGGTGATTTATTTTCTCTTTTTCAAATTACATAATTATGGCAGTATGTACAGAAAGAAAGTTTCCAAATTCTTGCATTTTTAGATTAATACCTTAAAGAATGGTAAATAGTGCCTCAGTATGTCCTGTTTTACAGAAAGATAGAGGTCCATCTTGAATGTGAAAAGCCTGTTTTTGTAGTTCTTCAGATAGTAACTTGTATCCTTAGGTTTCAGTGACTTCCCCCAGCACTGAAGTTTAAAAGTTAATTAATGTTATGCAAAAATGAATTATCATACCCTTGCACCTTTCTCTCCATTGGCACCTGGAAATCCTGGGAAACCAGTTGAGCCCTATATGTAAGAAATCAATGCAAATTTCAGAGGATATGAATAGCAAAACAATAGTAGAGCCAGCATTTCTCACATAAAGCACAACTCAAAAGCCATGTACATTGTACAAGTCAAACTTGCAAGTGTGCCAGCTGTACATAAACTTATGAAATCTGTAAATAAACTTACCATAATGCCTCAAGTCCAGAAAGCATTAAAAAAAAAATCAATGTATAGAATGGACATTATTTGTCATCTTATTAGACAATAAAATATTCATTAAATCTGCACCTTTTTTTAAAGTAGGAAAGTTGGATTAGTAACAGCCCACTAGAAATAACTGTATCATAATGAAGACAAACAAAAAAGGCTTTATTGTCTCACAGTAAAATAATTATTTAAAAAAATAATTCCAAAAAGTGGTAAGGTTTTTCCACATCCTCTATTCACTTTACTGAGCTGTAAATTAATCACTTCAAGTTCTTTATTCACTGTAAACCAACCACTGGACAGTTTCATTTAACTGATCCATGCAACTCATACATAAGCAGAACTTATGAGATTATCTGACTTGAAACCTCTCCCAGCTCTACTCCTTTTTTCCTCTCTTCCCTTCTGCTGACTGCCCAGTCTAATGGAAGCAGTACTATTTACTATTTTCTTCTTTGCTTCTGGCATACAGGTTTGGTGGGAGAGCAGACTTTTTAGCTGCCAAGGTGTTAATTTTTCATAAGGAACTTGGGATCAAAGAGGTGATAGACACGGTAAAATATATTTTTAACTGACTGGGGATAAAAATGAAGAGAGTGTTTGGTTTGGACAGCCACTAAAATTTACTAGCCAGACTCCCTGCTGTCATAATGCATTTATGTCTGTGCAGCTTGCTATTAGCATTTTAGCGGCAAATAAAACGCATATAACAAAAACCTAAAATATAATTTCTTGGTGCTCTTCTTTGAAATGTTAGTAGATTTTTTTCTTTTTTTTTTTCTCTTGTCCTTACTCCTGTTTTTCCTCTAATGAATCTTATTTTACACAATCATTCTAATTATCCATAAAAGACTTAGGGGCAGTACAACTCCACTAACACAGGTTCTAATGAGACCCTTACAGATAGTGACTGATGGGAGAAAAGTAATATTTTTCTCCATTTCCTTTCTTTTAATATTCCTTTTTCTTTCATTTTCTTTCTTACTTCTTAATTCTTCACTAGTTATAACTTTATATAAGAATAAAACTGAAACTTCTAGTCTGTGAAGCCTAAGCATGTTCTTTAAAATTAAAAGGCTGGGAAAAAACCAGACTAAATGATGGGGCACTAATAGTCGTGACTTGGTTGTAAATATCTTACATGCACAGTACTTTCTGCAACTGTGCTAATCAAGAGGGACTGGACTGGAGGAAAAAAAAGCATAGTGAAAATTATCAGATAATGGCAGTACTCTAATTCTTAGAAAAAACAATTAATGAAAAGCAAGTATCAACAAAAAGAATTATGCCAACTTTCTTGAAAATACTAGGACAAGATTTCCTATTTGCTTTACATAGCTAATATATTTTTCTGCTGCTTTCTCTTCTCACTCCCTTATGTTAATTTGAGCTGGCCTGTGACTCAGTTTCCAAAGAAGTCTCTAGTGAGTTATGTATTGTAGCTGTCATTATTCTTTCTTGGAAATTTAAGCAACAAATCAGAAGAGCAAACAGTGAACACAGCTTGAGAACTATTTTCAATTTTAATGTGATAAAAATTTAATGCATGAAAATTCTTGATCAAGCCTTTGTTGAAAAAAAGAATCAATCAACTTTTATTTGAAATGTTACATCATTTTAGTTCTTCGAAGTGAGTGCTGTAAAACTCTTTTATCCTTTTTCAAAAGACAGTTCTAAAAGAGAACAATGAGACTGAAATCTCAGACATTTTGAGTTAAGAAACTGAAGCAAAAACCCCTGTGTCTTTCAAGGTGAATAGTTTTCATGAATACTTTCCATAGATAGTTTCAGTATTTTTCACTAATGCAGTGTTCAGTGAATAAGCATTTTCAGATAGTCCATTCACTTGACAGAAAAGGGTCACAGTATAGGGCAGAGTCAGAAAAACACTTTGCTTTGCCAGTCAGGAAGTTTTATTTCATCCAAAACCCCCCATAGTTTCAAATTTGGAAATTAAAATACATCAAAAGTGGAGCATAATTGAGGATTTTACTGCAGGTTGATTGTTCAGTGTGCAGGAGGGGTAAGGGACTCTTTTACTTGTGATATTTACCTATTTACCTAGGGTCTTCTTTGAGAGGGTCTGGAGCTACAATGTCTCCCTAATGGTCTCCTCTACAAAGTGAAATGTCTGTAGAACTATGCTTTTATTCCATCTTTTTTCCTTCTAATCTCAGAAAAGAGATCTTGCAAGTAATTTAGAATGCCCATTTCCTAAAAGTGTGTGTTAAGTATGTTTCATAAAAATGTTTTAAACCAGAAGCCTCCTGTGTGGTTTTTTTATCTCAATCCAAATATATAAGATGGCTGAAGGATAGATATAGGCACATAAATTAACTAAGGATTGTGTTTCATCATGTTTGTCTTAAACTAAAGAAAAACATGAGGAAAATTGTAAATTATGTTTCAAAGAAATATGGTTTATTCCGTGGAAGAAGCAGTAATGACACAAATAGAATCCTTGTACCACACTGAAAATCCCCACCACAATCAGCATCCATTTAGTGGCCAATATAGTTCCTATTCTCTTTCAAGCTTATCAGCAATTCCTTCCTTTTCCAATTGTTTAGTGCATGCCAGTCTGATGCTGGCACAATACAACTCATGAGAACATGCTAAAGGGTAAACTATTAAGAGGAAAGATAGTGCTCAATAAAGAGCCTGACAGAGGGAATCCCACATTATTAAGGGTTTTACTTCAGAATATGATTGTCAAGAAAGAAAACAAGAAAAATGGCCCTTTCTTTGCTGTTCAGGCCCCGCTTCCCCAAACACACTATGAAAAATAACAGCCACTGTGAGCAGTATCAAAACACTCAATATACAGCTGATTTACAGCTCACCTTTGGACCTTGTCTTCCTGGATACCCTGGCAATCCAGGTACACCAAGCTTTCCCTGTAATGAGAAGGCAGTGGTAAATTTTACTGTATCCTCCCTACTGGTTCAGCAAGCTTCTATATAAAGTAATTTTTCCACAATATAGAGTGATGATACTCCATGGAATATAATATTAAATTAAATCAATTTCTCATTTTTATAATTAATCACCAGTGGGCTTAGTGCCCAAAACTTAAATAAAAATCCCACTCCAATGAATGAATCCAGAGAAACTAATACCTCAAAGGTTTTTTCTCCCATGATGTGCTGTGCAGTGCTATGTGGTTGAGATCATTAAGCAACTAATATTCTCTAAGAAATCAGGGTGTTAATAGGCTTAAGTGAGAAGAAACTAATTTATACTGTGTTACGGCTGACTTTTCATGAATAGGCATTTGAAGAATCAATTTTTTTCTTGCATAGTTCTAAACTGAGACTATGATAAATTATACTCCACTGATTGTTTGCTGACAATGGATTTGTCAACAAACATTATCAACTTGCTATGTTCAGAAAAGACTGATCAGCACTGACATCAACCATTCCCAGGAATGCAATACAGGACCTACTCCATTGAGTTGGTCTCTTTAGACCTCTAGAGGATGAATGATGGTTTGCCACTTTCAAAGGCAAGGGAAACCAGTTTCAGACTTTGAAAGATGGGAACTCTGGGGAAGAACTTCTCCATGTTCTAGAATATCAAGTCTTGGAGAAGATCTCAAAGGAAAAGATGACTATAAACTATCATATGGTACTCTGCAGTAACCATAGATAATGTAAAATAGGAAGGAGATACTTGTAGAGGGAAGGAAATTTTCCCAAAAATGTCTGTTGGCAAAAAATACAACACATAAATAAATATGTTGTGTATTATCATATTCATATAAGTGCATGTGTCTGGTGAGACATTATTGAAGAACAGTTTCTACATTTATGAAAATAATTATAATGCTGTCTGCTATTTGCCACCCTGAAACAAGCCACATGCATGCCCATGATTTAAATGTTTTGCAGCATGACAGCACATCAAACTCTTGCCAAATTCAGTGAAAGTTTTGTCCCTGATTTTACAAGTAAGCAAGCCCAGTGCCTAGGTTGTGTGTGAATACAGATTTTTTTTTTATTACAAGCTCTTTTCTGATATGTTCCTCATTTTTTTGGCACACTACTCAGGATTTCATTAACTAAGCAAATCCATTTAGACCTACTTGGGAAATAGGAGTTTTCTTATCATGGAATCAGATGAACATAGAGAATAAGAGACTACTGCAGTAATTTCATTACTTTCCTTACAAGAGTAGTACCTTTGCATTAAATACATCATAGGAATGACAAGGGAACAAGACATTTATATCTGCTCTTACAGACTTTCCAAATAGTGTGGGAAGATCTAAAAGTTCACAATGACTATTCCAGTTTTTACACTAAAATAAATATTGCAGGACCAACACCAAAGAATTCCTCTCTGACCTATTCCATTCTGGCCAAGTATGCATAGAATATCCACAGAAAATGTGTGCCTTCCAGTGGGCAACAAAAGCTGTAAATTTTTGTAGAAAAGGGAAAACTATGGGTCTAAAATTCCATGGCCAGCTAATAGTGTTATCAACACCAACAATTTTTTTCAAGTATCTTCTGACAATTAGGGCTTCAGATTCTGGACTTGTGATACTGTGAGAGTTCCAAATATGTCACAGTGAAGAAGAAATGCTTGAAAACTTATATTCATAGTGAGTAATTTGAATACGAAGAACTAAAAATAACTCAAATTTGTATTTAAAAAATACCAACTATAAAAAAAAAGGGTTGGTTTGTTTTGATTTGGTTTATATACCTTCTGTCCAAATTTTTTCAAGACAGAACTAGAATTGAAGCTATAGTTTACTATAATATATATATTATTATATATATATATAAGCTGTATGTAATTTGGGATAAGAAAGCAGCTGGTGAAGTACTATAATGCCTCTTTTTATACTCACAAGATAAGGATCCCCAGTCCTTGATCAAATGGGAACTCCACTGGTCCACTGTCACAAAAACTACTGTTAAGTAGCTAAAGATTTTGCAGATGTGAAGGCTTGTTTTTAGTGATGGAGGTTACGGGTTCCATCTACGTTATGAGGCAATGGCATGTTTATGTTGATTTCTGGCTACTGACCTTTTCCCCAGCTGGACCAGCAGCACCTGGGTCCCCAGATGGACCCGCTCGACCTTTTGGACCTTCTGGGCCATCTTCTCCTCGTGGACCTGGCTGACCAATTTCTCCCTAAAATACATCAGCTTATAAATACAGAACAATTGCCTTCATGCATATATTGGAAAGATTAACTACAATTACTTGAAAGTAAGTTTTCAGTAACTCTAAATAGAGAACAGAATCATAGAATAGTTTGGGTTAGAAGGAACATTTAAAGGTCCTCCAGACTTCCTGCAGTGCACAGGGACATCTCCAAATAGACCAGGTTGCTGTAAGCCCTGTCCAATTTCCTAGCAGGAAAATATCACTACTTATGTTCATTTTATAAATGCAAATATATATAAATTAGGCACTGAATGTTACTTTCAAAGTGTTAGAGCCTAGTTTTCTTGCTTGAAGACAGCTGCATTTGGAAACTGTAGTGTTATTTTCCCTTTCCTAAATCTTTGAGAAGGCACCTTGGCAGTCCATAGAAAGAAAATTGTCTTTATCTAAGTACTTACGTGGATACCATCTTCACAGTTACTTATGTACACAGACAACAGATACAGGCCAGGAACCTCCTGTGAGAAGCTTTTTTACAACCTCCACAACACTCCCTATGAAAGGAAGTAATTGCCCATTGGGCTAAATAAACAACATTTTGGCAGAGATTTGCAAGATGCTGGGTTGGAATAGAAACATCTTTATCCTAGATACATAACTTTTCCTCAGGCAAATACTGGAGATCTTGGAATGTGGAAAAGGAGATTCCCTAGGAAGAAGCTCAGTGAAAAAGATATTCAAGACTGACACATTCTCCTCTTTATAACTGTGCCATTGTGAATTCACAAGAACCGTATTTCTGGCTCAAATTTGTGCATGCACAGGGAATAATTTTAAATACCATCCTTTATTTTATTTTTGGTTTAAATATATTTGTTCACTTCAGTGATCCTTTCAAAATAATAACATTTAAACTTTTAAGAATATATGGGCTATGAGTAAATGCTTACCCGGTCACCTTTGAGCCCCATGTCACCTTTAAATCCTGGAAAACCATCTTCACCCTAAAAAAGGCAGAAACGCATGTAAAGACTTAGTAATATAGGGGAACTTTCTTTTCCTGCAAAAAGGATAAGAAAATAAATTCACTACAGATTAAAATAACCTGCATAGATACAGTGGGAACTTCAGACACCAGAAAATCTAATCTGGCTACTACTGCTTTACAGAAAATATACCAGTGTGCTACACAAAATGGGCCATTCCAGATCTGTGGAGGCTTTCCACAGGATAAGTTAAAGGATAAGTTTGTTTATTTTGTTCTCTTGCAATGCTTTCCCCCATATATGGCAACTGAATAATTTCAGTAAAAAAAGGCCTGTGAACACGCCCTTAAAGCACTAAGAGAACAAGCTATGAAAAATCTTTGTGTGACCTTTGAAGGTATTCAGTAGAATTCACTGTCTTACTGCAACTGTGAGATCAATTTTAGGAACACAGAAGTATTGTGGACATTGTGTTAATCAATATTCATTGATATACACAAATATATATGTACACACATCTATTAGATGTATTTATACACAAGTCCTGAATTTTATCCTAGCAGGATATTAATCACCCAATAAGGCAAAAGAAAAAGCTGAGTTTTTGAACTGTCCAGTCTCCATGGCTGTTAAACACACTCATTTTCAGGTTAGATTTAATGAGCAACTCTAAAATGAGCACGCAGACTAGACAAACTGAGGTTTAGGAAGGATTGAAAATGTACAGCAGGTCTTGGCATCTGAGCCAAATTCTGAATCAAGGCTTTTTGGCAAGACTGAGGCTTCTTCTTTAGAAATATCTATAAATATCTATATATTATGTACCAATATAGATATATTTATCTTAGCCAGCAGAGCCACAAGAGTGAGCTTGCCTGTGTGGTCCAGAGGTATGACTGATGGTGTCTGTGTGTCTCTTATTTTGAATGCTGAAGGAAGTGTGAATTTAAACCAACCCTGGCTGCAGTTTCAGCCACCGCAGACTGTCAGGAGTCAGCACAGATCTCAGTGGTTGGTGTTTGCTCTAGTAAGAGCTCTACACACAGAATTAATGGTATCAGGGGAAATAAGAGCTTTCTTCACATCCATATATATGGGTCTGACTGGGGCTGTCCATCACTTTGGCAAAGCCAAAGATCTGGGCTTGAGCCTAGAAAGCAATTGCACAATGTACATAAAAAATACAGATCTATCTTATGGCTCTATGAAAACAGATAAAAAACAGTATTGGCACCACAAATCTCTCTGATGCACAAGCTTCTCAATAACCACTATAGTATCTACTAACAAGAGAGAGGATGTCTAATTCTCTACTTAAGGCCACTTTAGAGAGAACTTACCTAAACTGGTGCAAAGAGGATTGGAAACCATTCTAATAACTGTAGGTTTTATATTCACTTTGTACCAGTGTAAATAACCATGGAGGTCACTGATTTAAGAACTGGGCTTGGTGTGTCCTTAGGGAAAGGCAAAAATAAACTCACTGCTGTGAGATAAAGTACACTGCAGTGAAGGAGACAGAAGATGTTGCAGTGTAAAAAGGGAAAAGAATTAACTGCAGTCAGTTTTACCTTTTCACCTTTGGATCCCTTGAGTCCACGTACACCATCAGCACCCTAAAGGAATAATATAAAGAATTACCCACATGCATGTATTCAAAAAGGGTGAGAGGAGGAATCCAATAACTAAATCTTACCTTTACACCACGAGGACCTGGATATCCAATTGGACCCTGAGGACCTGGAGGCCCCTAAAATATATTGAAGCAAAGAACCTTTGTTTGTACAGTTTTTGGTTAGCAAGCAGTTCTCTTTATAATCTAATCCTTATTCTTTCACTATAATGTATGAGACAGCAAAATAACACTGGGCTGCCTGCCACTAAGAAAAGTTAAGGCATTACAAAGCACCATTCAATGTCACTGTAAACTATTAATAGAATTGTGAACTTGGATCTAACTTGTATATTTGGGAAGCACCTATCCATAATATAAATTATCTGAAACAATGGTAATTGTAAAAAGGAACAAACAATCAGAAACAAACAAAAATATGCCAATTAGAAACCAGTGGTATTTTACTGGATAAAATTTATATGATAATTATGACGATGACACATGTCAAAAATAGAGACCAAAATAATGGGAAGAATAAAAATCATGGTCTTAAAAAAAAGAACAAAAAAGACATCCCAAGCCTGGAAGCTAAAAGGCTCATGCTGCTATCAGTACTGACTGGTGCCTGGATTCTTTTAGGTACATTTTGCTGAGTATTTTAAAGATGCTCAACATGGATACTATGCAATCTGATGTCAGGGCCTAAGGAAACTGAGTTCTGTGAAGGGTGGAAGCAAGGAAGCCTGGAAACATGATACCTCTGTCTGAGGCTGAGCTGCTCTGTTGATTCTCTAATGTCCGAGATGGACAGATAACAAAATATTTTATTAATGGGGACATTGATAAGGTCTTTTTCCACTCTCCAATGCGTCTTTTCACAAAACCTTTGGAGTGTTAACATCTCTGAGAAACTGAAATTTCTATCAAATTTGGCTGAAATTGATCAGTAAATTCAAAAGACATAAGAACAAACTGACATTTGGCCACATGCCTGGACTTTTAAAACATAAATGCTGTGTGTAAGCTTTATTTTCTTAAGAAATCAGGATAAAATTTACAAGTCCTTTACAGATAATAGCACTTTTGACATAGTGTGACATACATATAGCATGCTGATGTCAGTGGTGCTGTACTTTCTGAAATGTCCTATTAACTCACTCATCCTGTCATCCAGAACACAACCTTTTAGTCTTGCTCCTGAAAACTGAAACTGAATTCAGGTGCTATAAAGAGTGCTATTTTGGATAAATAAGGGTCAATGCTGAGTAAGCAGAACACTTTAAGGAGCTCCAAAGCCCTTCAAGGCTTCATAAGGAAAAAAAAAAAACAACTTTACACTGACACGGAGTTGAAGATGACCTAAAAAATGCAAGGTCTCTGCATGCATTTTTGTACCTTCAAAAAAGCAGGTTCTGAAGAATTTTTGTGGGTACTCCATACAACAGAATTGAAAACTCAAAATATCTACAAGTTATTTGTATGAAATATATGCAACTTTTCATTGCTGCTCTGCCAACTTCAAGATGAGGTTTAATTTAAAAGAGTAATCTTTATATTATTTACAGTCTCTCATATTTTGAATATATATGTTTGTCTGCAAAAAGATCCTTTGAATGTGCCATGGGTTTCCTATTATCCTCTTAAATAGTTCTTGTAGCAACAAATAAAGATGAAAAACTACCAAAAGTTTTCTTGAAATCTATGTAAATAAATGGAAAAGCTGTAAAACTCACCAAGGCACCTTTATCTCCAGACTGACCCTCTTTGCCAGGATGACCCTGATTTAAGAGAAATGTATCTGATTTGAAAAGCAGTAATTTTGACGAGTGACATTTTATTATAAAAAGACAATTATTTAAACATTTGAATTTCAGGCCATTAATCACATTTCTTCTGTATTAGAACAGACACACAGAATTTTGAGGAAAGGTTTTACTTTCAATACCAATTTAATTTACATAACAAAGGAAAAACTGGACAATGGTTACATTCATGTCAATATTTTCAGCAATATGCTGACCAGTCCCTTCCCTTTAGTTAATGTTTCAGCAGTAAGAGGCTTTTAATGCAAGAGACTCTCAACTTTGATTTTGAAACAAGGGTGACTTACATTTTACCATGAAGACATTCCTAAAAATATTTTTTAAATTACAGAATTTATCCAAAGATTCAATAGAAGGCTGATTTAGTTTCAATGTTCTACGTCTTTGTTTTAAACCGTGACTTGCTTTTTAAACAAAACAAATTTCCTCTGTACCACTGACGTTAATGCTACAGCACTCAAAACATTAGCCAATCCATTGTCTTCCTTTCTTCCAAAATTTGCCCTAAAATGTTGCAAAATTTAAAGGCATTTTAATGAAACTAAAGATTAACAGATAATTGCGACTATGCTGAGGGAGGGTGAGGAGCTGTGAGGGGGCACAGCTGGGACACTGTTCCAAATTGACCAGGGGAATATTCCATACCATATGATGTCATGCTCAGTAATAAAAGCTCAGGGAAAGGAGGAGGAAGGAGGACATTCATAACCCACTTCCCAGCAAGCGGCTGGCCATCTGCCTGCAGTGTGAATGAATCCCTTATTTTACTTTGCTTGTGTGCATAGTTTTGTTCCACTTATTAAGCTGTTGTTACCTCAACCCTTGAGTTTTCTTGCTTTTGACCTTGTGATTCTCTCCCCCACCCTGCTGTGGGAGGAGTGAGCCAGTGAGTAGGTGGGTACTTGGCTGCTGACTGGGATCGACAGCAGGGGTGTGCATCAGGTACAGACCTGTGCTGACACCTGATTATCTCTTACAGCATTTTCCCCCTGCTTTTAAGGTTTAATAAGATGCAGATGCTAAATAATGCTTGTGTTTGGAAATTAATATTGTTTCCAGTAGACAGGAAAGGATAAAGGGAAACATCCAAATGTTTAGACAATGATTTAAGATACAGACACTCAGCTGAACTATCATTGCACACTTAACCTTCTCCATTAAAATGGTACTTTGGCAGCCAAAAGGGTAGATTGTGAGAACCCTGGAAACAGTTCTGCATTTGCAATATATTTGCAGTGACCTTGTTAAACACTGTTGAAAGTCAGGTTTAAGAAATGCAGATTTCACCTAAAAGAAAAATTGTAAGGGACAGTTGCATGGGGAGGATAGACAAAGTCTCAGAAGTAACATTGTCTAATGGCTCTTAGTGGTATAAAAAACATATGTTTTTGCTGCAAGGAAACAAGTGTATGGGCATGCCATTATGGCCAATGATTCCATTTAAGCTGAATGCCTAGGCTATGCTGCTCAGGTGGTTACACTCTTGTTCAGAGGAGTGAATACAGCCTCAGAGTGAAGCTGAATTCCTTGGCAACCACAAAGTGTGGCTTAGGTGTGTCCCAATCTAGACAATGCAAGAAGCATCCCAAACACATAACATGCACCTTAGGCCAGGAAGCTGAGAAAGATGTAGTCTATTCCATGTTTCCTCAGAGAACAAGTGGTGAGCATTTTTACAGGTGATTTGCTCTGCCCGACTGACATGGTAAGATACAGTGGAACAGTATCTGGCCCTTTGTGTGTTAGTAGGTTATTTACGCATCTCTGAAGATGTTGCAGATGCGTTTCATCATCCGGAACCACATTTTAAAAGCCCACAGATGTTTTTAGCAGCTGCTTCAAAAATGTAATTCTCTTAGTTTTAACAGCTCAAACGATACAGGGGTTTTAGATGGATTTTATAATGCTGTTGCCAACTACGACTACCTCTGCTTTTCCCCTCCATTTTGTTTTTGTAATACAGGTATCCAGAAATATTTATCCCTTGGTAAAAGTAGTTAAACATTCAAAGGATTAAGTATTTGTTTACTTACAGGAGGCCCATCAGAACCGGGAAGGCCAGGAAGGCCAGGCTTGCCTTGCGGTCCCTAAATGCAGGAACAGACACGCATCTTAAAAACAATAGCAAACACGTCCAATACATGTGACCCTAAGAGCTAAGGATATAAAATGCAGTTATACTTAAATCCCTTGATATGGATATCAGGGCTAAACCAAAAATAAAACTAAAGCCAGAATGACACTTTCAGATCATATATAAGTGCCAGGCCAGTTCTTACAATCTTTAGCCTACAAAAATCACCCATAATTTTCAATGAGATGCTTGCCTGAGAACAGGCTTCAGGAATTACCCTAAGAACACACACTAACAGAACACAGGGTGGGGAAGAGTTCTCCAGTGTACAAAATTAAGTATTATTTAGAATTTCAGGAATAAAAGGATTCACCAATGAAAGCTATCAACAAGTTCAAGAGGCAAAGAGCGCAGGGTACAGAACTCCAGTGCTCATAGCTGAAAGGCCTGGTATGCCTTTGTGAGAGCCTAGGAAGTGCAGAAATTGTGGAACTAATCCATTTTGCTAGAATAATACTTAAGCACACTGACAGGTAAAAAGTATTAATTCCTCCAAAAGGATACAGTAAATAGTGAAGAGCAGAAAAATAAAAGAAGAATGAATTGAGCAGGAATTCAGCAAAAAGGGGAGAAAAGTAAAATTAGCATAAAATTCAATAGTGACATTTTTTGAATGAATAGAAGACATGTTTCAAACCACAAGAACATGTGCAAACAGATGAGGAAAAAGCCACCAAAGGACACTACAATATGCCAATTACACTGCAGAGTTATGTCATAATATAATCCTTGAGAAAAGAACAGAATCAGACTTGAATAGGTAAAACTTCGTTATAAAAAAGAGATTAATAAAAATAATTTTTGCAGCTTGCTGTAAAATTAAGTAACATACAAGTACCCATTGTTTAATATTGTAGATGGGATTCTAAAGCTAATAATAGAAAATTAATCCAAAATAAAGGGAGGAAATTATGCTTGCGAAAAAGCGTATATGAGAAGAAAGCCACTGGTTATTCATTGGTTATTCATTTACTTGATGATTTCAGGAAGATCTAATACTTAAATTTAGGTTACTATTCCATAAAAGAGAGCAAAGCCTCAAGCTCATAAACAAGGTTGTTGAACAGAACTGATTGTGAAATAACAAAATAATGCTGTAACTTACTTTTTCACCAGGAGGCCCAATAGGACCTTGAGGACCAGGAAGCCCCTGATAGAAAGAAACCAGTGTGAGAAACCAGGGAGAACAATGTACATACATTCACCCTACTAAAGGTCCCTCATTAATCTGTTTAAACACACTGGCAAATATAAGTGGCTTTTTTTTTTCCCCTTACAAGTTAGATCAGGAGTTTTGTGTGAGCCTTTTGCACAAGCCACTATTCTGGCAGTAGGTCTGTAACAAGATCCTATTCAGAACCCTCCTCCAGGTGTGGCCATTCCTGCTGCATTCCAGGAACACTGAATGAGTCATTTTTCTCCTGAATGAAAAATCCCTCTGAAAACTTACTTGAAAACTCTGCGCCCACTGCCCTCGGCACATTTGCAGCATTATTTATAAAATCCTTGAAGCTTTATCGGTTTTGCACATGAAAAGCTAACCTTTTAGTAATTTCCATTTATTAAACATTTGCTGCACATTACATCGTATTTCTTGAGAGTTATTTTACACTTACTTGTGGGCCTGGAATTCCTTGCTGACCAGGAGGTCCTGGTTCCCCTTGAGGACCCTACCACGCAAAAAAATAGTAGGGCATTAGGTTTGCATTTCTGCACTACAGATCTTCATTGTCAGGACTAAAAGGAGTACAAACTCATCTTTGTTCCTCCCTCTTTAAAGTCTACCAGCAACTTTCTCTCCAGTATGAAATTTTTCATGCTAATGAATATCATGACCTTTTCTTTAATAGAGAATAACAGCCCACACATAGGACCTAAGCACTGGAGTCCATGGTGCTCAAGGAGTCTGAGAGAAAGCATGGTAAGGCTTTCTGGCTGAAAACTGAGTGACAGAAGCCTTGTCTTTTCCATATAAAATCATAATGAATGCAAATAGTTTGACAGAAAAGTTTAATTAAATGGAAGGGATGGCATAGTTGCAGGGATGAGAGAAGGGGAAAAGCATTCTTAGAATCTTTCTAATTCCCAGTTTACTTACTCACCATGTTTCCCTTTGGGCCTGAAGGTCCATCAATACCTGCAATGCCCTACAACAAACAATATAACAAGAGCAATTTTCAGTGGACTTCCATTTTTTTCTTCTGGAAACTGCAAATACAGGACAGCTCATACGTACAGGTTGTCCAGGGGGCCCAGGTGTTCCTCTGGGGCCCAGTAATCCCCGTGGACCCTGTAAGAGAAGAAACCCTTATTGACACCTGCAGGATTTTTTCTGAACAGAAATGCCTGTGAGCAGGACTGGCCAAGGAATGCAATAAGGAGTAGGAAGGAAGAAGGGAAGGCAGCATGGATGTTTAGGAAGAAAGGAAGGAAGAAAGAGAAAAAGTCACTGATAACAGATTTTCCTCAAGGACACTATATGTCTGAACAGAATGTCAGTGGAAGGGCAAGCTTTGATTTAGCCTCTGTATGGTCACTTCAGAGAAAGGAGGGAGATTGTTGTTTATATTTCCTGGTGCAGAACACTGGCACAGCATCTTCTGCTAAAATTTCAGCTGTGTCTTGGCCTGAAGGTCTGACCTGAACAGTAACATACATATTTATATTCCTGTCTTTTGAAAACATGATGGTGTGCCATACTCTATGCTACTATTCTAAGGCAAAATAGTGCTTTTATCTGGAGTAAGGATCCAATAAGTAATTAAAATTTTCTAATAATTTTATTGCAAGACATTTTGGAAACAAAAATCAGATTTCTTCATCTTATCCCTAAAAGCTTTCACGAAAGACCAATGGCTATTCTCTTAAGTAAGGTGAATAAGATTTTGGTCTATAACATAAACTTTTGGTTTTATACTATGTGAATGAGTACAATGATGAGTTTTCATCATTGTGTCATCATTCATGTCATGCTGCTGAAGTAGGCAGAACTGAGTCTCCAGGCTCCTCATATATGATATAGTCGCAAATCACTGACACTGACTGTAGCGACTTCTTTGTACTTTGTGAGCAGGCAGCAGTAGATCAGACATTTAGGGTAAAATTCCCCTTTCTGAGGCTTGATTTCTTGCCTGCAATGCAGAACTCTGTTCTGCAGTGACAGCAGCTGCAGAATTCCAACTGACAGGAGTGGAAATTCTGTATGTGTAACAAGTGTAAAATACACAATGAAGCATGGTAGTGTGAAAAAAGAGAACCCAGGCCTTGTTTTCTAATAAGCAGATGTTTAGATAACACTTTAAAAGCAACAGGGGCTTGGTTGTATTCTGATGTATCAAGGACGGCAGTGACTGGTTTTACACAATAGGATAAGAAACAGCATCTGTTTATTCTGGAAGTCATATATACTCAGCTGGATATATCCTTGACTTAATTCTAATCCTGTAAGTGGTGTTTCAACCCTAACAAAACTGTCCATTTGTTTGCTTTTCAGTCAGAAACAGTATTCTCTATATACAAACACATGCAATAATTTTTATGCCTGGAACTCAGAACAGTTCAATAGAATGGAAAAATATCTGAATGTGACTTTTGTTTGTAACAGAAACAGAAGAATAAGAAAGAATTGCTTACAGCTTCACCTGGGAGACCTCTTGGTCCAACTTCCCCATCTTCTCCCTGTTTTTGTGCAAAAGGAAAACGAGTTTTAGAAAAAACCAAACATTTATCATGACCTTATTCCCATTATATGAGGATTCACTCTAGATTCTCCTGTGTGAACAGAAACTTACTCTTGATCCATCTTCACCAGGTAAGCCAGGAGGTCCCTGTGGGCCACGGTCTCCCTGTAGGATAAGGAAAGTCATTAAAATAACTGCTGGAAACTTTCTGCTGCTGGAAACAATAATGGATGGGAAGGGAAATGAAAACAAGTATGTTCGCTGAAGTTTGATGTGTCAAAACATGTCTTCACACAGTGATACAAATCTTTAAGTTATGGTACTCAGTAAAATCTTTCATTACCTTAGTATAAGAACAGATGAGCATTTTTGAAATAATGAAAAATTTGTGTTTGTACAATTTCACTCTGTAACAAGAGTGGAACTTGGTGATCCTTGTGGGTCCCTTCCAATTCAGAATATTCTGTGATTCTCTGATTCTGTGATTTTTGGCCCCAGAAAATATACAAACTACTGCTACAAAAGGTAGTGTTACCCACATTTTCCTTTGTCTCATCACCACCTTCCCTCTCCCCTACAGTACTGCCAGTAAAATAAGACATGTCTATGTGGGACAGAAGTTAAGAAACCACTTGCAGCGCCCAGGAATATACAGAGATTTAGTAACCACCTTTCAGAACCATGCACCCTGGCACCAGCTACTGAGAGCCTTGGGACTGGTTTGTCTGAGGCTTTGGAAGGCAGCCAGACTTCCACACTTCCCCTCAGAGGCTGGGGCTTTTCAAGTCTATATATGCAGAGAGCCTCAGTAGATTCTGGACCATACTTTTAGGATTTATTTTTCTTTCCCAGTTCCTGAAGAGAACTAGTGTGCTACAGAGCTCAAACACCACTGACTGACCTCCTTCTGGGCAGCGGGCTTGAGACTGTGACTTCCTTCTGGCATTGGACAACACTCAAGTATTCATGCTGTTTGCCTTAATTTTATCAGTGCCTCCAAGGAGCCTGACCACTGCTGTGGATTCTGGTAGAGATAGATGGAGTCACTGTTCAGTGGATCTGTTCTTTACACTTCCAAACTTTCCTAGGGAATTTTAGGTAACCCTCATATACCCAGAGCACATCCCCCAATACTAGGGATGTTAGGATTTTATTCTACTGCCTTTCCGTCCTCCCCCACCATGGAAGAGAAAGTGAAATTTTATGAACTGCTCTCTAATACCTTCAAGATTAATTAATACAGCAGTTTCTGTATTTTGCTAGGTTCTGCAACTATTCAACATTATCTGCAGGTAGAGAATGTGTTTTTCTACATGCTAAATGACACTTCTGAAAGATGACACATGAGACGCATGGTCTGTCCTCTGGCTTCTAATTAATATCCAGGTGAAGACTGACGTAGGCTTTCAAATACTGAAATAGTTCATGCCCTTAAGGGCTACCTTTCTCTCCTTGCAGTCACATGGTACTTAGATATAGATTAGGAGTGTGCATTCAGTGTCCTGGTACTGTCATTCAGTAAGAACAAAACTTCCTATCATTATCAGCATTCTCAGTTTTTCAGTTCTCTATTTCTTCCCTTCAGGTGTTCACTTAAAGCCTGAATTTCTTTTTCCTTGGACCTATTTTAGAAGTATATAATGTCCTGCTTTTATACTGAAGAAGAGTTGCACATCTAGTAAATCTAAACAAGAAAAGTTCAAAGTCACAGATAATGAGGTTAAAAGAAATATGACATCAATCTGCTCTACACTGGAAGTCCGAGAATCTCATTCAGTAACTCCTTTCTGAAAACTTGTGTTTGACAGAGACGTAACCTAAGAGAGACATTCAGTTTGCAACTCAAATGTCCAATATGACTAATTCTAAAATTAGCCCTGAGACTTCTACTCTAAAGTTATGGGTTTTCAACACTGATTCTTTTACAGCTGAAATATAACTTCAACAGAAGCATTTCACTTGTCTTGCGGTGTTTATTATTGCTAGCCAAAGAGAACTGAACATTTGCATTATATGTTGTCACTATATAAGACTCCAAGAGCTAAAGCCATCTTATCTGGCTTTGAACTGAGCTGCTTTCACAAGGACCACAGTGCATACTTTTTACAGAAGATTTCCATAGAAACACAAGAATGTAGTGATTTTAAAATAGTGGGATGAAAGAAATTATGAAAATAAGTCATTATTTTCATTAATATTTTGCAAATTTAAACACAAACTTATTTTTCTGGTTTTTGGAGTAGGGAGAGAAGGTTTGTGTTAATTTTTTTTTGGGGGGGAGGTGGGGGGAATATGGAGCAAATTGAATATTTGAAAAGAAAAAAAGATTGATTTCTTTATGACTTGGAAGATGCCACAGACAAGTCTAGTATTCCAGGCTGGAAAGCAGACACATTCTGCCTGACTCAGGCCAAATTTCTGCTCAGCCCTCCGAGTGCAGGTGGCAAGTGCTTAATGCCGAGCCCCCTCTGCTGTTGGCCTGCTGAGCACGCTGGGCTCCCATTATGGGATGCACTGACTGCTTCACACTCTTTACCTAAAAAGGGATAATGAAAGAGGAGGAACAAAACTCTTTATGGCAGCAGAAGTTCTTTTCCCGTTGCAAACAGAACACAAAAGAGTATCCTTAGATGCTATTTAAAAGAACTACATTAGGGTCCAGTAGCCAACACAGTTGAGCTTTTCTAGGAAGTTCACCTGTGCTTACCCACTGAAGGGTGAGGTCCTTGGTCACTCAGCTTTAGCACATATGGAAATGGTTTTGCTGACATTCCCATTCACTGTTTCTTTTATGGTGCACTGCACTTACGAGGACAACTGTAAAGGAGGGACATTCAGCAGGTTGCTAGCACCTACATTAGGGGTATTGTCTGAAGCAGAAATCCCTGGCTGTGATTATTTCTGCACTTTGTAGGGAAAGGTGAAGTCTCATTCCATAGATTTGGATGATAAAAGGAACAAGCACTTTAGTAATTTTAAATATTACTAAAAATTTTCCTAACTTATCTGACTTGACTGTGACCTTTGTTTAAGCTGCAGTTGTTGGAATAAGCCCCACTAAACAATTCAGTTTTCAATTGAACTATTCATATCCATTTTTTTAGCAAGCTTCTGAGGAAGTTACAATTTGGCATGCTCCTGATACAGAAACTTTCATGCTAAGTTCCTTTCCCTATTTCTCTTTCCTTTAGAGCAATGACCTAAAGTCCAACAGGCAAATTCCTGAACTGAGAAATATTAGAGCAAAACCTAGCTGAAGATGCAATTGAAATTCTGCAAATATATTTAAATTATAAATATGAATATTTCTTGTCTATTGACTGATGTGACTCAAAAATTTTACAAGGAATATATTGCCTGATGGTACAGATATTATTTGTAGTGTGAAAAGCTGACATTCTGTTTTAACTTTCCGCTCAGTCCTTAGTACTGTTCCTAATGAATAATGTATTATTTCTGGGACAGTATTAGTTTGGTGTTGTATAAATGTACATATTTTTCTTCTTACCCTGTTACCTTTGTCACCAGGGAGGCCAGGAAGACCATCAAATCCTCTGTCACCCTAGGAAAGAAATCAGACCTTTTGTAAATGAGTGTTACATTGTCTGAATAAATAGTGCCTTCCCCCTAAAAGTTAATTTCTACCCTTGGTTATATACATTTTTGTTACTGAATGAAACAACATGGAGGTGAGCATATAGATCAAACTCCCAAAATTTGCTTCTACAAACTGTAGCAAGAGAGGATGCCACAGCTTTTTCACTGTGCTGTAGTTATAGTATTTATAAAAAGAATTTTCACATTGAAATAAAAAGCTTGATTCTAGGTGCACTTTGCAGTTGCAGAACTGACTTTACTTTTACCGATACTCTGTAACTAGAAACTGACTCAGAGAGAGGGAAATTATGCCCCAAGAATCAAGTTTCTTCAAGGTCAGACTACTAGGAATTACCATTAATTACCATATTTTAAATGGATGATTCATTCTCAGCTCTTGCATCTGACCCAGCTATCTGAAACCTCAGTATTTTCACTTGAGAGAAGAATTTTGGGTTGGCCTGGACGAAACTGTGGTACCTACATAAAATCTGTCTAGCCCGTTCCAAGACTGAAATAAAGCCTCAGGTCTCATTATTATTTACCTTTGCACCAGGTTCTCCTGGCATTCCTCTGGCACCATCAGCTCCAGGACGTCCCTGCAAAAACCCAAAGGGGCAAACATTTGAAAATTCCATGGAATCAGTTAATATTTAAATACATTTAAATAAAAACTATTTACCCAGAGCAGAACTGATCTATATGCTACCTACCCTTTTGCCAGCTTTTCCACTTGGACCGGGGGCACCTTGGACACCACGAGGACCCTGAATTTAAAGGAAGTAATTCTTAAAATCACATTAATGTCAGCAAAAATCTAGTTGAAACCTCAACTCAAGAACAAGATAAGATCTTTTTCTACACAGAGCTGCATTTTTCCCCCTAGGAGATGGATTCTGGTTCCCAGGTTCCCATTAGTTCTAAAAGTACATGGGCATCCAAACTGGCCTCAGCACTACCAATTTTAACATCAGTTTTTATGAGATGGCACTATACATGGCATAAGTCATCCTTTTAACACATAATTTTCTTACATTCTTTTCATGGCTTTAAAGATCTCAGTCCTGTAGTTTAAAAAACCTTCTTTTCCTCCTGCCAAAATTATTTTAGTCCCATTATAATTATTTAATGAAAACTAAAGAGCACTTATTTCAGAGCCCTAACTTATACATAAACGTGAGTAAAGAGTGCTCGTAAAGAGCTCACATGATGTCTTAGCTTTACACAACACGGGTTTAAACTAGAGAGAGACCAAATTACCCCAGACTGAAAAAACATTCCAGTTTCCAAACATACGTAACTTTCACTGATGACTATGTGAGTGTGACTGTGGAAATTTTCTCATCCCCCATCCAAATGCATTTTCAGGTGAAAAAAAGCAACGGTAAGGACAAGCCACCCAAAAATATTGTGTAGGAAAAGAAAAAAACATTGAAAGTATAAGTAAGCAAACTCAAAGACTGACCAGCTGTTCAGAATGCTTTTTTTCTTTTTTTTTTAATGTTTTATTTTTCTACTGCAAGTATCCATGTGCAGTTTTAAGACAGGCACTTAGTCATGTATCAAATCCATGATTCTACTTGAGATCTGGCAAAATCATTGTTCTGGATATTTCTTTCATGATTTCTTTCACAACCTCCTTATTGCTTTTAGGTTTAAGCTGAAAGATTTCCATGTGTTTCAGTGCTCTTTGACATCACTGCAGAGAAGTTTATATAATAGTAAGCTGAGAAGCAAAACATGCACTGATTCCTAAAGATTTATTCCTGCTCTGTCACATCTTTCTTGAAAATAGCCTTTTTAAATACCAACTAAATTCAACCTCCCTCACCTTATGAGATCTGATAAGTTCAGAGCCCAAGGTCATCCAGTTGCAGACTAACATATGATTATTGCACAGAGAAAAGAGCCTGAAGTGACAATATTAAAACAGGTTTCAAGTGATGACACTCTACATGTGATAACTGCTCTTTGTTATACAAGGATTGTTACTTTCATATTTCAGAATGAACAATCAAGCTATTGATTTTAACTACAATTTTAATATTGATCAAGCAATTGAATTTATACAATAGTATCATGAAGGGTATTTTTCTTCAATTGCATGCAGGAAGCATATAATTGATTGATTTCTTCTAATTGATATGAATACATTTTCTTAAAGATAAAACATGCTCAGACATAACAGGGAATATTATTGTACCTGGGGACCTGGTTCACCACTTTCACCCTTAGCACCTGCTGCTCCAGGTCCACCCTTGATGAAAAAAAAGCAACATATATTGTTTAAGTATACAAAAGCCTCTTTAAACTAATGTTACTGTCTATTTCCATACACAAATTACGGGGAGAAATAACAAATAACCCTCTATTCATCACGAGGTGTGAAATCACCATTTGTATCTACAGATATACCTTGATATATCATTGTCTAAACACTGGGCAGAAATACTTCTCTTACCAAAGAAAACTCCCATGCAGTTGAATGTGAAATATAACTCTTTGTTCTATGTTTGTATTTGAGAACGAAGTATGAGCACAGTAAGAACATAAGTAGTGCAATCAGAAGTGAATCCATTGTAGGGAATAAGACAGGGATGAAGGTCACCTCTTTTTACCTTTATTTCTGTGTTGTACAGAAAATAACAGTCTCAGAGTTCAATCCAAAGATCACTGTAGTCAATGAAAAATACCCTGTCTAATCTTGTAATGAACTTCAGTGATGTTTTAATTAAGTCCTTTGTGCATCTGGCCCTGAAGAAGTGGAGAATCTATATAACTACATCTCTTTATTATTATGAAATGAAGATATAGATTTTAAGAGTAAATTTTAATCAGAAACAGACCTAAACCAGATATTCATCTATGCTGTACATGGAATCAGGGGCAGAACTAGTGAAAGTAGCTAGTGGTCTCACAAAAACAGACAAAATAAACCAAAAAAATCTTGGCATGCACACACAGAATACAGTCCCAGGGAAAGATACAGGAGTTTGTTACCATGTGCAAAAGAATAGTTGCATTTTTAACCTTTGAAACAGGTTGTGACCCAATGTATGTATTTTATATGAAACATATGTTGCAGACCTTTGAAAATTGATAATCCTTCTATGTTAACATTGGAAGAAAGAAGTAATCTAATGTCTTGGCTTAGTGCTGAGTCTCACATCTTGGAGTGGAAAGATCCCCACTGACCTTGCAGGTATTGATTCAAATCCTAAGCAAACTGAAAATCAGATCCCAAACTGGTACTGGCAGTGGAGAGAAGATTGGTTTTGGTAGGTGGTGACTCTCTCTTGGGGTTTCTCTGATGTAAGCTCTGCTTTAATTAATATAATTGATTACATTTAATATCTGTAGGCAGACATTTATTTTTATGCTATGTTAACTAAGCACGTGAACACCAGACTCACCTAATGCTAGACTGGGGTTTTGACACTGCTATGTTTAAGATTTTTGTTAACTAGTATGTTACTAATGTATCTTATTGGCTACTAATTAATTTAACAAAATAAAATTCATATAAAGAGTAAAAGCTCCAACTTTTTCATTCTTAAAAGCTGCGTAGAAAAACAATTTACAGACCAAGAAACTTGGTTTCGGAACTGTATGCAGAATGCGTTTCTAGATCAAAGAGTTGGATTTCTAGAGCCTCCTGGTGGTTTAGAAGCAAAACAACTGTTAATATTATTAATTTGTTGAACTTTGCATACAGGAATTCATGAAGGCTTTTAAAACACAAAAGCGTGAGTACGAAGCCAGGTTATACCTCTGCTAAAGGTATGCAACCCACTGTCAGTATCATACCAGCCCTTACAAAGTACTCCTTGCTTACAGCAGTTCCACAGTTTTGTCTGTACGGACTGAATGCTATCCTGCAGGTCACTCAAATTAAATATACTGCTGGAAATAGTGTGTGAGTTTGTTAAATAGACCAAATATATCTGACTCTTTGTAAGTATTGCAGACCTAATTGTGATGAATCAGGAGTCTGTGAGCCAGATTCTCTGCTTGGTAGCAACTATTCACTTTGGAAGAATTACTCTAGAAAAGAATTGCTCTTGTACAGATCTGCTTACAGAGACAAGTGTACACACTCCGTATAAATACTAAGATATTTTAACATCCACAGGGCCATTTCCAGATCATTTGGTGTTAGCAGATGGGTCAAATTCAGGACTGAAATGAAAAAGTATAATTCTTTTAGAAATCTATGGCTCTTAACTGCTTATAGGAATGCCTCAGACTCAGCTTAAATACTGAGTGAAGGTGATTCTGCACATCCTTGCTTTAGACTCTCTTTCTTTAGAGTTTCCTACTTATTACAAGAAATTGTATTAGTAGTATTACAGAGATGATTGACTGTAGAGGCATATTTAATTATTTATGTAAAACTATTCACTAGTTTTCTAAGTCCACCAGTGTGCTCTATCCGAACACCACAAAATCTACAATAAGAACTCATTTAGTATTTAGGTTGCATTGCAGACCTTGAATAAGAATACAGACTATAGCTTTAATTATATAGTATTAATTTCAAGTAATACAAATTAAGTAGAAATACGGATGTGTAGGCAGGGCCAGAATGAGATCCACAGGCTACATTAACGTGTTCTTAAACCTGTGCCCCTGTTTTATCTACATACCACAGGACCTGGTCTTCCAGTGAGTCCCATAGGACCAGGTGGACCTCTCATAGCAATCTGAGGAAACAAACAAACAGAACAACAGGTGTCAAGCAAAAGCTGCCAGCCAGCATACATATTCTATACTAACATAGTTTTGGAATGTGTTAGCAAATACCCCCCACCTTTGATGTCACATCCTGCAGAATACAAAACAAATTAGGTTTTGGCTCCTTGTGCTCACCCTAGCTTGCTGAAGAATAGCTTGTGCTTGAGCTTCCTGAGCTGAGATTGTTGGGCCCTTCTCACCATCTCCACCAAAGCGGAACTGCAAGTATCAAAACAAGAGAAGGATTTAGAATTTTTATCAAATCTAAATCATACCTGTTACTTGCTGCAACAGTGCAAACCACTTCAAAGACACAAGGTCACAGTCTTTAGTTCATTCCACTAAGTTCAGAAGATGGCTGCATGGAGGCCACTGGATCCAACATGAGCATTAAGTCATTGGTGATAGTTTAGAACTGAAGTCTAAATTTAATCCCTTATGAGCAAATATTTTCCTGATTTCATAGGATTTTCATTTCCATTTGTTTGTTTGTTTGTTTTAAAAAGAGGCCAAAAATAAACTTTAATTGCCTGCAAAATTTCAATAAAAATATGTACCAAAATTAATTAATTCTCTATACATTGGTAGCTACCCACATTGAAAATGCAATTTAATTTAAGGCAGATGCAAATTTGAAAAATGTTTGGTATCTAAAATAAAAAAGTCTTCTGTAATTTCTGAAAATTTCAAAATAAATTACAGAATAAAAATTTAAGTGCTCATTCCTGTGTTCCTGGACTGTTATTGCTTATGAAACTGCTAGCAGAAGCTTTGCAATGTTGTAGAAATGCTAGGCTGCAACAAGAAGCACAGCTTTCCAAAGGTATAGCATAAGCACACTGAGTGTCAGGGCCACGAATCTTGCACTGCCCAAAACAGTTTGTCCAGTTTGCCTATGCCCAGAGTTGACACAGATCCTTTGCATCCATACACACACTCAGGAATAATTAATTCCAAGCACACAGTTATTTTTGTACCCCAATGCTACAAGACACTTTAACAGCTTTGGGCTTGTTCCTCCACCTGCTAAAACAGATGGTGTTTTGCTTTGACTCCAGTGGGAGCAGAGCTGGCTATGTGCATATATTTCTATTCAAAGGACACACTGACTCTTCAAAGAGGACACTGAAGTCCAATTTTAAGCATGGAATACTTGCTTGAATGAGACTTGAAAGCACACAAGCCTGTTGTGAGTACAGGCCTTCTGTACAACAGCAAACTCGTTGTTTAGGACATACAGTAGCAAAATATAGTTACTGTTAAAAATATAAGGTGGTTTTCAGGGTCTGTAATTCATTCATGTAGGTTCCAATCTGGCAGCCATGCAGGAGCTAAAGCATATGGTTTTTTTGAGGAAAAAAGAAGGCACCATATATATGAATTTTAAATGCTTACACCATAAAAGAAACTTTGTATCATTCTCTCATTCCAAAGACAAAATTAGATGAAAAAAGAAAATACCTATACACTTCTTGAAAGACACTTCCACTTTTTGTAGGCTGCTTACCCTGTAAGCATAACTTACCGGCAACATTAACATGGTGCCTGGGGGACCTGCTAAGCCATCAGCACCAGGAAGACCAGGGCGACCAGGTGGACCCTGAGAGAACAAAGACATGAGAGAAAAAAGATGAGAACAAAAAGGTAGTTATGTAAGATAAACATTTGAGTAACTTACATAAATTTACACTCATAGAATGGCTCGGAAAAGACCTTAAAGATCAAGTTTCAACCTCCCTGCCATGGGCAGGGACACCTTTCACTAGACCAGGTAGCTCAAAGCCGCATCCAACTGTACCTTGAACGCTTCCAGGGATGGTGCAGCCATGTGGGCAGCCGGTTAAAGGGCCTCACCACTGTCACCATAAGGAATTTCTTCCCAATATCTAATCTAAACCTGCTCTCTTTCAGTTTAAAAACCTTCCCCCTTGTCCTGTTACTATGGGCCCTTGTAAAAAGTCTCTCTCCACCTCTCTTGCAGCCTTCCCCCCCAGCTCAGCCTGTCTTCATAGAAGAGGCACACAAGAGTGGCAGAGGGGCAGAACCATCTCCCTTGACTTGCTGGTCACGCTTCTTTCATGCAGCCAGGATACGGTTGGCTGCAAGTGTATGTTACTGGGTCATGTCAAGCTTCTTGTCCACCAACACCCCCAAGTCCTTCTCTGCGGGGCTGCTCTCAATCCATTCTCCTCCCAGCCTAATTGCTGCAATTATATATTTGTGTCGTGTCTGGTCCATAACAGACACATGACGTCCTCAGTCAAGAATTTCCTTATGATGAATTCAGTAAGCAGCCTGTTACAACACTAAGTACTATCAATAGTTATTCCATTACTGTGTGTTAAAATTCCCATTTTATAGCTTCAAATTCTGGAATATTTAGTTAATCTACAGGACAGAAATATGAAAGAAGTGTGGATGCTGATTTACTAGCAAAATAAAGCATTGTTGGGATTTTAATATTATCTCACTATACAGTGAAGTGATAGCATCTTCTCAACATTATGTATATATAAATACGGCATAAAAATGCTGGATTCATCAGTAAACTATCTCTCACAAAACACAGGAAAGTCTTTTAGTAGCATATTTTCCTCAAATAAATATATTTAGGCCGTTTTAATATTGTGTTGGTGGTGGCAGTAAGAAAAGGCTTACAAGAATGTGAAGACTAAAACAATAGCTTAAATTTTAACTAGTTTCATGACTGGATAGGTTTCTCAAGCCATATATTGTTTAATATGGCCAGTAAATTCTTCCAAGATAATCTAAATATTATCCATCACTTTCAATATTCCCATGTGTTTTGATTCTGCAAAGCTTGTTTTTCTCTATATTTGTACATAATATAGCTGAGGCCATACTTATTTTTTAAAAAATCATTCAAATCCATATGAAATGTTTGTATCTATTACTTTAGTATATTTCAAAACACATCAAAACAGAAAAATACAAACAAATCAGAACTTAAACATCTTCCTGTATTTACAGCACATATTTCTACTGCTAAGAAAATGTTTGTCCAGATTCTCAGTTGATTTGCTTAGCTGAATGAATCAGCCTCAGTTCCACTGACATTTCTAACCCATGTGGATCTATTTCAGATCAGGATCTAACTCACCCTTCTAGCAATGAGTGCAAGATATCCCATGAATGCATGGGATAATCTGTTGACTTACCCTTTCACCAGGGTCACCTGGAGGACCAACAGGACCTTGTAGACCTGGGGGACCTGTAAGACCCTATAGAAAATCAATGACAGAATTATGTTGAATGCTTGCAGACTTTTGAACTATTTTTTCTCCAGAAGGTTATGATGAACACATATTTGGATAAAATAATTTATAAGGCAGCATATTGTTTTTTCTTACAAAGATTTATAGTCAACACTTAAAACTTAGATTTTCATGTGCCCTCAGCTTGTAGCATGCTGTCACTGAAAAGGCTAGAGATGACCCTTTTCCATTCCCTTCTAAAAGTGCTAAGTCTGATATACATTTGGGAACTATAATAAGACCAATATTGTGTTAACTCATGAATAGAAAAGCACAGTGGTTAACTCAAATGCAATAAAGGAAATCGTGATTAATCTACTTACAGCAGGTCCTCTTGGTCCTGGTGGTCCTTCAATAAGCATACCCTAGGGGTGGATGAAACACAACATTAAATTTATTATTTTGTAGAAAAACAGAAATAATTTTTTTAGCTGAACGACTGAAGTTAACATTTCTTGGTGTTTTGATAAACTTTTCCAGGAATCTTCTCTCTACAGTTACTAGAATGAGAATTGGAATTGTTGAGTGGCATTAAAAGTGAGGCAGACTTCCTTGCCCTTGCTGAAATCTGTAGTTACAGAGTTACCTGTGCCTAAACTGAAAGTTATCTGGGGAGATCTGTCCAAGGTGTAGTTACTAGAAGGCCTGAAAATCAGATGAGTGCTCTGTTTTCCTCTGCACAAGAAGATTCTCCTTTTTTTAAGGAACATGTGGCTAGTCCTTCGTGTCACCGAAGGAGTAGCTGGAACAGGCCACTGTCAGTAATCACTTTATACCATCCACATTACAGGGCCTGTTTCAGAGATCATGGATAACATGGATGCTGTCATCCTATCATGAACAACAATGATAACGATGCATTAACAGTGTGTATATGTTATACAGTGCTACAGAAAAACTCCCTGATGTCTGTACTTACAGGTTCAATCACAGCCGGTTCTCCCTTTTGGCCTTTTTCTCCATAAGCCCCATGTGCTGTCACCTGGCCAGTAAAAACAACCCCAAAAATGGAAATAAGTATAAGGCCCAAGAACCTGGTACAATAAAGAATTGCAGCAACCTGTAACTGAAAGCTAAAGCTGGAATTGGCCTGTGCTATAAAAAATACATCACAGGTACAAACCATAAAAATCAGAAATACTTAATACATGAGAAATGGAAAGTGCAAAAACTGTATGCATACTTTCTCAATTATTGGATATTGTCAATTTGCACTTTTGGAATGAGATGCGCATCCCATGAGTGTGTATCCCATGCTTTACATTAGGACTTTGGAATTAGAATCTAAAACTTCTGTGTGCAAGTCACAACATTGTTTCTTTCCTTACTTGATTGGAAATTTTCTTGGCAATTAACAACTGTTCTTCATGGTTTTATGAATTTAGCAGCCTAAAGTAAGATGGAATGAAAGATCCCTTGGTCCAATATGGACAGTACCTTACAAGTTCCTACTTTCATTCACTAGACATCCACAATATGTAAAGTAATCTGAGAAGGGTCTGTGATTTCATGGCATAAACAAGAAGGGAGCTAAGTGGCACTGTGAACACTACAGAATATTTCATGGATAACCAGTTATGCCTCCTCACTACATGAATTAGCATCAACTGCCAAATTCTTTGAGGACCAGCTCTATAGGAAGTTTTGGGTTCAGGATTCAGGTAACAGAAGTACCTAAAACAATATGTCAATAATACCTACTAATGGAAGAAACAGATTCAAGTTTCAAACAAAGAAAAAGAAACTGATTTTTTTTTTCAAACCATGAGATAACGTATTTTTCTTCAGAAGTACATCTCTTGATTGCTAACATATCCACTAAAATTTGAAATGCTTTTTTAAATTATTTCAGTAGAGTGATTCAACATTTACTCTAAAATAGCTGAGGATTAGTAAGAATAGTAAGGATAATGTTACAGTATTTCAATATGAAATATTTCAGAATGGAAAAACAGAGACTTATATTCACAGACTGTGCAGTTTGCATTGATTTATAGAGGTAAAGATCTCACTAGTAATGATGTTCATAAACCCATTGGTAGTCCATAAAAATCAAGTAGCAAGAGGTATAGCCAATCATGTTTTATTAGATTAACATAAATTACTTCTAAAAAAATGACATCAGGGTCTCCATCTTTGGAAATATTTCCCTTTTTGAAAGTTCCCAGATACTGAGTACTTTTCATCTTGCCTTTTTTATCACAGGTAGAACTTCTGTTATTCTAAATACATCCATATGTCAAAGGAAAATGACATATCTCTGGTTCAGCAGATGAGAACTATAATAAAGCTTGCACAGACCAGAGCCTGTGTTCTAATTCAAGATTCCTGACTCCTTCAGCTTTGTATCAAGGCATTTGAAGTTGAAATTTACACCAGGGGATAGAGTCTACACAGTCATTTGCTTAATGCAGGCACAAGTGGTGCCTTATGGGCTCTTTGCTTCACAGATAATCTGACCTTTACTGTGTCATTTTACCACAGTGTCCCCATCTGGGCTAGAAGGAAAAGAGTACACTTGTATCACATGGCACAGATAAGGATCATTAAAAAATACAATGACCCCAACAGGGTTTAGAAAGGAGCGGTAAATGAAATACAGAAGGATGGGTTTCAAGGTTGGCAGAGAAAAGCAACCTCACAGCCTTTGCTGTTATTTCTTGGATCCTTTGTAAACTGAAGTTTTGACTTTGTGAGGAGAAAAGAAAGGTAAGACTGAGCAAATAGTGCAAACAAAATTCTCTTTCTCTACTATATTCAGGGTCTTCCTAATTAAAAAATCCAAATGGGATTTTTTTTCCTTCCATTCTTAGCCATATTAGTTTTCTTTGTAGCTTCCACAGCTGATAAACTGGTAAACAAGGACCTTGGCACAACTAGAGGAAAGTTAAAGCCTTGCTGTTTAGCTTGTGATTAAGTTAGAGGGAAAGAGAGCTATAAAACTCAGAATGAAGAGCATGATTCACAGGATCCACCATGTCATCCTATCTTTATATAAACCAAGCTGTTAAATCACTTCTGCAAGACCATAAACCTGTCACTATTGACTAAGCTTATTTCCATGAAAGAGTTCAGGCCTTAACCTTCCCACTCATGAATTTTCTTCTTGGAAAGCAGCAAAAGCCATAGGATTCTAGACACTTACATGCATTTCAACTTCTTAAGGTAATAATGTAAAAATATTAATTACAGCACTTGTACCTGCATTAGAACTTACATTCTTTCCAGCTTTAGCTCTAGTTTAGAAAGACTTTCAAAACAGTTCATTTTATCATTTATTTTTTGAATTCCACCTCCTCTTTCCTTTCCCTCCCATCTTCAGCCCTCCCTTACTCCCTTCAGCAAATGAGACAAAAATCTTATATTTAATAAAGATAAAAAGTTCAAGATTACCAAAACAAGAGGATGACCTTCATCCAAAGGCTATCAGAAATAAGAATATATCTAATATGTACAAGGAACTCTGGATCAGGGTCTGTGCAGTTCTGAGACTGTGTGATTATAAAAGAATTTCTAAATTAAATTAATCTGCATTATGCCTCCAGTCAACTTACGCTTGTTTCTGTGATATCGGTCTCTGCAGGAACACCTGGACCAAACTCCTCATTAGTGGAATCAGTTGGTTTCTCTTCATATTCTTTATATTCATAAAAATCATATTCTCCTAAATCTCCATCTACCAGCAGATCAGATTCACTGAGGTCTACTCCTCTGCTTCCATATTCAGTTGCCTCAGTTTTTTTATCATAATCCTCTCCAGTTATGTATTCTTCAGCAAATACTTCTTCAACAGGATTTTGCTATTCGTATCAGTAGCAAAGATTTGGGAATAGGAGGAATATGTGGGTTATTGTTAGTAAAGCAATGTAAGCATACGCTGATCCACCATGATGACTTGTCAAAAGAAGAAAGAACAGTAGAACTACAGCATATTGTCTTTTAATTAGAGTCTGAAGGAATGGAAGTTCAGCCTTTCAGAGTAATTAAAAGATCTTTGTATAAGTAGTACAAAGAAGTAATGTTTTCATACGCTTTGGTTTTTTATTTCCAAAACCACTGAATTCAATATATCCAGCATTATGTGTACTGCTTGCGTAATGTTACTTTAGTGCCAAATATAGCTGAATTTCGCTGCTTGGTTTCACTCTTACAAGCATTCATGAATGAACATATGCAATGAGCAGTGAATAAGTTCAGATCTTTTTACAATAGCAATGTGGAGGAGGTGCAAGCATCACTTTAGTTAAGCCCAGCCTTCATTATTTTCTGTCTACATATAGCAATGCTGAGCTAAACTTCTTTTCTCTTGTTAATGATTTTGAAGTTTATTTATCAGTAAAAGCATGACTCATGTGTGTCATGATAATTTACACATTTGTTGTCTGAGTCAAATTTCCACCAGTACAATTCAGATTAATTTTAATATTTCTGAAATCTTAGCTTTCATCTTACAGTATGTAAGCTGTCAAACCAAGCAAACAACTTAAAAGCACTAAAGCAGTTTAAAAGAATGCTATATTTGAGATGTACAAAACCATTTGTGAAATAAAGGAGGACTGCTCTATTCTATTACAGAGGTCTTTTGACAGGATAATTTTGAAAGAAATTGCTAATATAAAATGATACTCTAAATGATCAGACAATATGAAGTAGTATGACCTTGAATATATTCATAAGCTAATCAACATCCAGTGTAATTAAAAAATCTTGATCTAATAATGACATTGAAATATATTGCAGTTAAAATAGAAGGCCAGATTCTGATTTAAGACCTGCCTAACTCCATCAGTTACAGGAGTATGACTTTCACCTTACAGCTGGAATAAACACAGATCTGAACCAATTCCAAGCCAAATTTTACTTTTACGAAGAAGTGCTCTCACCAAGGAGAGCATTTAGCACTTTGAATCTACCTCATTAAAACTCTACTGCTGTACAATCAGCTTAGAGTTGCCCAGGAAACAGAATGATTTAGATACATCTGTTGATCAACTTGTGAGAAGCAAACATGAGACTGAACACAAGAATGCTTTACAGCAAAATGAGTAAAACATACCTTAATTCACCTTCACTTTCCAAGATACATAGGAGGAAAACCATAGAACAAATGGGGACTCTTTTTCTCTTTTCAAATATTCAGGGGAAGGGGAGAGGGGGAGTTTTGTACATCTTTTAAGCAACAATCTTAATTTTGAAAGGAAAAGGTAAAAGAAATATGAGAACAATATTTCTTAAAATCTGCCATCATTTTTCTAACAGTAGCATTAATTAATATGCAAACATATTAATGCAACACTGGCTCAGGTGCAGTAATTTTAACAAAATAATGTTTAGACCTGTTATTGTGGCTTTCTAGAAATGTTTTTTCTAACATAAGTCAAAATAATAATTTTATCTTTTTTGACAGTTCAAAATATGATGTTTCTTTTGAATAGAACAAGTAAAAATCAAATAATTTGGTTTTGGTAGCTGAAGACCTATGAAAAGGAAACAGTCGTTTCTGACTCAACTTCCATATGCTGCTATGGTGGCAGCCATTCTTTGTCTTGTGTTAGGCTCTTTTTATGCTGCATCTTAAAAATTACAGGAAAAATTAGAGACTCCACTTCCTATTAGATCAGGAGGACTATGTCTAATATCTAACCTAGTTTATGCTAGACATAGCTCCATTCACATCCACACTGAAAGCAGCAAAACTACATTCCCACACCTTATATCGCTGAATTATTTCCAGAATCAAGCACTCTGCAGAGTGAAGATTCAGCAAATCTCTATAGAATTAATGGGAGTTCTGGCCAAGAAAATATTAGTTTCTGATATTGTCTGAGAAAGCATAAAATCACATTAAGTTCTGGTAGAGCTTGTATCTTTGACATAGAAATCCATCCTTTTAAAATGCATTTGTACTTTTTTAATGACTGACAGCTGGCGGGACAAGTATTTTCTTGAGAGTCCTTATTACCTCATTTGCTTCAGTAGTTCTGGAGGGAGCTTCTGTCTGGGGTCCATAGTCATTTTCAGCTATGCTATAATCTTGAAATCCATCAATAACGTTGGCCTAGCATGGGAAAATAAAAAAAGGACATTATTAAAAAAAAAATCCCGCAGGAAAAATTCAAGCGGTTTTGCTGTTATTCAGGTTATGGTATTAGCCAGATGTATTCATCTAGTGGGGTTAGGTAAATTTTTTTCTTATTATCAAAGATCTTCCAGTCTTGGTCTGGGAAAGATCTTGATTATTTCTTGGCTACCTTTACCCCTAGTTTGCCTTTTGCTGCTGCTTGATAACTTTTCTTCTTCTTGGATGCATATTTTTCAGATTTTTTTGTTATGGCCTTTTGAGGTTTGTCCTTTGAGCTAGCGGCCACTGTCCTCTTCTTCTTTTTGACCATGGCTTTCTTTTTCTGCAAACGTTATGAAAGATGGAATGGGAAAACATAAATAAAATGAAAAGAAATATGAGAAAGGGTGAATGAAAGAATGGTAACCAAATGCGAGATGAATGCTGTCAGCCGTGAGACCTTCCATCTCTAACTGAAAGCAAGGGTTACAGCTACAAAGCAAAGAAATGAGTGAGAGGAAAGCATTAAGCTTATATACAGAAGACACAAATTGACAAACCATGTGGTAGGGGACAGCTGGACACCAGACAACAAACAGATCAGATTCTGTTACCTCTGTTTGTGCTACTGTCTCTTCGAACAGTGGGAGTCCCTCTGTTACAGAATCAGTTTCTTTATAATCTGCATCCCCATACTCATAGTCATATTCGATAAAATCTTCTGGTGTGTACTACATTGCAAATGGAAAAATATCAGGCATTCCCATGTTAGTGGTAGCAAACTAGATTAGCAATACTGGAAAGTATCTTAACCTTTACTTAGGAATAAAGTTTAACAAAATTAAGGCAGTATGAACAATTCAATGCAATTATTCATTTGAGGAAAAACCCTCACAATTTCTTATTTCTTTCAAAGCACAGTACAAAAGTAGTAAAAAAGTAAGTAGTAATGCCAGGAAAAAGCCTCTCTTTTATTGGACTACAAAGAAGAACCCAGTATAATTTTGATTACTGGGAGCACCAACAGATCTTTGTGAAACCATATATTTATTTAATCTTTAAATTTCAAATAATGCCTCTTTTACCTGTATTTTTTTCAGATGACCAGAAGAGCAGAGATGCCAATATCTGACATGAATAAGTAATTTCAGATACAGGAAAGAGGCCACAGCTCACAAGTCAACATGGCTATCTTCCTCTTGTTTGAAGTTGAGCTTGAAAACCAGGGCAGCTCCATGGTATAAATTTCCTGAGCAAATGCCTCACCGCTGTAATTTCATTTCAGATTCAGCTTCTGTAAATTTCTCCATTTCAATAATTCTGTTTCAATAATTTTTATCAAATGAAGAATTGGCGCAAAAAAGTTTTACAAGAGAAAGTAGCTTTAGAATTGGCTTGTGTAGTGTTCTGAGCACAATCTAGGGAGCCAGGAACTCCTGAGCTGTACCCTTGGCTGTGCCAAGATACTGGTCTCCATATTATGTGCACCAAGTACAACTCATCACAGCTGAGAAGAAAGGGCAGCTTTAATCTATCTTTCCATTCCTACCATGCTTGAAGCTACAAGAACTGGTTGGTCTGGTAAATTAAAGCAGTCTCCTGGTTGCTACCAGTTCTCTTTACGTGCCCAGGGAGCCAAAAGAAGGCAGAATTGTGGCCAGAGTCTGGACAAGTGTTTGCTTTCCCTCTAGGAAGAAATATTCTAATGTGCCTCATGTGAACTTGTCCCTTCTGAAATCTCCTCTCTCCTGTTACAAGTCAGCATCATTGTCTGTAAAACGAAGACAATACTGTTTGTTTCATTATATTGATGAAAGAGAGAATTAGTACATTACACTTCCAAATGAGCCTGAGGATTCATAGAAGTCATCATTATCAGAAAGAGATGGACATTTTAGAAGAAATTACAAAAGAGATTAAAATAGATCTCCATATTCCAAATTATATTCTACCATCTGATCAAAACACTGGTTTAACTATTTTCTCTGGCAATGCTTTTTGATACAATTTTTTACTTATGATTTTAATGCATAGAAGTTGATTTTCTCAGCAAGTATAAAACCAACCCTGAAAGGCCCTTAATCACTTAAAAATCCTTTTACATGGGTTTCTATTACTTTACTCCTATGACTCCTCAGAGTCTTACTATGATCAACAGCTTTTCTTAAAAAGAAGACACAGATTTTCTTTCAGAAGGCAGATGCTTTTTGCTCAAATGTCCTTTTGATTATTTCTACCCACGCATATATAAACTGGTTAGTCATGAGAGTTGATAAACATACAAAAAGCATGTAACATACTTTTGGTACTCATTCAAAACTATGTTGCACATGAATAAGAGCACTTCAAATTACATTTAATAACAAGATACCATTTTAGGTGGAGAATATCCTCTTTGTGAAGTGTGTGGGCACTTTATATCTGCCTCATATAATGTAAGCAATGCTTTAATTTCATCAGTGGTATCTTTTGCGTTACCAAAAAGATTTGATACTATCTATACTTTTCAAAACCAGCAGCATTTTAGACTTAACCATGGTAAGTAATATGTGATTATTCTCTCCCTGTTCAGCAAATTAAGATTCAGTCCTAACCCCAGTGAAGTCAATGAAATGTTTGACCTATAACTGGTGTTGTTCAAGGGCCTCACGTGCAGCAATGACACATTTAGAGGTCTGTCAATGTATAACAGCATGTTTTCTGTCTTGTGCAGTTCTGGAAATGCAACTTAATACAGCTTGTCTCTAAAGAAGTGTGCCATTGCTACCAAAGAAGAAAACGCAATGACAAGCTTCTAGGAGACCACAAGCAGCCACAAAAAGGAAGTAAAGGAAGAACCACATGGATAAAATCAGACTTTTTGAAATAGTTACAGAATAGCATTGAAATTGCAGTATATCTTTGGAAGTCATAAAAATGTCTGCAAGTGATTTGCTTATCTTCTCTCAAGAAGTCCACACAAACTAGGTTTATCTACAAGAAAAAAAAAGTATTCAGTGGAATATACTTCTCTAAATTCAGTCATTCCACCCTAACAGCAGTAACCAATTCCATACTCTCAAATGCTTCCTCAGCCAAACAACAGGAATCAAACACTCTGCTATGTGATTTTTATTGGAACCCAAGCAAAAGACACCACCTATGTTAAATAATATCCAATATCTTAAGAGGTAAGTGGAGCAACATTTTTGAGAGAATTACCATGTCATTAGCCAGATGTAATTTTAAATATGCTGTTAGGAGTTTGTTTTAGTAACTTATAGACACATAGATTCCTTTTTAGTAAGCATGATAGACCTATTCTAAAACTGGAAGCATTCATTTCAGCAGTCACTTTGACCAATTGACAATTAAAATATAATTCTGTGTTGCTCAGTATTGTAACTGTTTTGCAAATCTCAGTGATATGGCTTCTCTCTTAATAAGGTAAGCTGAATAATTGTGCTGAATTGTGCCAACCACATGACTAATGAAATTGCAACAGTGGGTTACAAGTAGTTTTTCAGAGGCCATAAATTAAACAGAAATGTAGACAGGGCGGGGGAAAAAAGAAGGAAAGATATCTGTGCCAATTATGTTAGTATTAAAAAATAAAGTAGTAAATAAGCTGATATTTATGCTAAGAAATTTGCTCATTTCTGGTAAAGAAAGTGAAACTTTCTTTATATGGAAAATGTGATCACAAATACAACAGTATGTTTTGGTTGCAGGCACACAGAAAGAACAGGAATGGATGAGAAGTGGGGAATGACAGTCTCCATGCTGGAATCAGATTACTGCCGAGCAGGTGAAGATCTTCCACTTTAAGAGCACAGTATCAGAGGGGTATTATGAAAATTCTTGAATTTACAAGCTAGGACATGTGGCCACTGTGCCAAAACCATAGTCACGTAGTTTTGAAATTGCCGTACTTTTTAGTCCCACCGATACCAGGAGGACAAGTGAAAATATGTAGTAGCCCTAAACTTTCTACAAGATAAACCTTATTCTTAGCAATCCTTCCTTTCCCAATGTTTTTTTCTGAAAGACCAGCAACCCTCATCTTTCACACCAGCCAGTAAACAAAGAATATGTTCTGTACTGAACTCCATGGGTCTTGCTGCAAAGAGTTAAATATAGATACAAAATCTTCCAGGTGTATTTCCTGAGGCACAGTCTGTCCAGATGGAGGAATGCACCTCTACATCCCTAACTGATGTAAAGATGCACTTCAGAAATATGATTTACTCACAGAATGATATTTCAACCTGATGAAGGCCATTCCCTGTTTTTAATAGGGGACAACAGGACTAGTGAAGGACTAGTCAGGTAAATGAAGACTAAATTTACAAACACCAGGGACAGATTTAATGGCCTTAGTCACCTGCTGTGAAGCTGGCAACTCACACTTACCCTGCCATTAGCAGTTAAGACTGGGTATGGGGCAGACATCCCTTCTTTTTCTGGACACAACTGAAAGGTCACCTTTATCAGATGACCAGAGACAGGGGTATGATCCACGCAGTTTGACCTCAACAAACATTTAGAGAAATTCCTTTACATTTTGGATATGCAAAACCCAGGCCCTGCCATTAGTTCACAGAAGCTGGGGAGTTCACAGATGTCTATCATAGTTGCACTACTAATCAAAGGAAAGATAGTAAGTAGATTCCTGAATATATAGGAGAAAGGATCTAGAATTTCAAAATAAATAATAGGTTAAACTTGGCGAGAGATTTCAGCCAAGAGACATCAGGTAACACATACTTCAGATGTGATGCAATTTTCTTCCTCTTGCTTTTCTTTCTTCACTTGTGAGACCACCAATAGTTACTAAACAGCCATTCTTGTAATGAATATTGCATATGACTATTTTCTTGCAAATGAAAGGAAGAATAAAACCTGCTGCTTTTTGATGGGACAAAATATTTCCATTATGACCTCATGCTTTCTTTACCAGAGTGATTATATTACACTACCAGATCATCATGCAATTCCAATTAAAGAGATGAACTGTTTTCTTCATCAGATGAATTTTAGAAGCAGAGGATCAGCAGCATGCAAGACCTATTTGAACTGGGAAATAACTTAAATATTCTGAAGGAAACCTTACTTTGGAAACCTATTCTGCTATCCATACTCTAAAAACCTAACCTCCCATTCCAAAATGTAGATTTTAGACATTTTTTGCTTTACATTTCTAAATTAAAATAATTAATAATATAAATCCTAAACCATAGAACAGTCATAAGCTCAATTTTTCCATTTCCTAAAGATTATGCTAAATCATGTACAAGATAAAGAGGCAAAGATGACTTTGAAATATTCTAGGCTCACTAACACCTTATAAAATGCAATAAAATAAAGGATGCCAAGCAAAATGGGAATTTTAAAAGTCAGCTGCAGTAATAGAAATAAATAAATAAATAAATGGTAGAAAATGTCAATCTTAGGACAGAAGGAAAGTTAAAATTTTTAAAGGATGGCCTTTTCTAGCATATAGTCCTTATATTGCTCATAAAAGTGATACAAGCAAGGAGATAAAAGGAGATAAGAACATTATCTTTGCTTTCCAAAGACACCCTGTTTCAAAGGGAGAAGACCCTTAGGGTTCTGTATTATGCTACTCCCTTATATAAAAAGTCTATATATCTATGCAAAGAAAAAGAGAGCTAGGAAGATCACTACTTTTAATATCTGCTAAATTAGCTAACTGCAGTTCTGAAGATAACAATAAACATAAAATTAAACATAAAAATAATCATCTTTCTGCATTTTTCAGAAAGCTAGTCTTTCTGATCAGTCAAACACCCAAAAGGACACTAAATTAACATGTTCTGAAAGGATGCTTGGAGCCTCCAAGCCAACATATTTGGGGACCATTTGCACTTTTAATTTACAAAATTCATTTCATTGAAGAAAAACATTTCATGTCTTCAAATAATCCACTAGTTTGGGATAGATCCAAAATAAATGAAGCCGAGTTCCTTTGGGGAGCCATTTCTTCAGCAAAAGTCAGACTGTGTGATTCACTGGGTTGCAGAATAATCTTCCAAGAGAAGCTTTGAAAGCCTGATAGCTGGTTCCTTTGCAAACTAGACCTGATGATACTCTAGAAAATCTACTGCCCAGCATCAAGGATGATGAAGACTGGCTAGGTCTGTCACTGCTCTAATTTCTGTGAGCTGGCCAAGCATATGTGATTGAACTGGAAAGGAATTTAATACATTTCCATTTATAGTAAAAAGGGGTTTGAAAACAAGACAGAGGCCAGACTGTTCACAAGGTATTTATAAGAAAAGCATAGGTGTGTATCTTCTTTAAGTAAAGCAATGTTGATAGTTTAAAAATTTAATTTCAAACCCCTATAGGATCCTTAAAACCTAGTCATACATCCAGTATGAAAAACCCAAAGATTCCTGAACTTCTAGGCAACACCTTTTTGTGTACTGCCAACTGCTGAGGTCATCACTCTGACCGTGACAAGCTACAGAGTTTCATACCTGGCTGTCTACAAGCAAGAACAAGGAAGACTGATGCACACTTCAATTAAAACGTGTCTTGAAGATGGAAATAAATGATAATAAATAACAAAGTGTGTGGATATTACTATTAATCTACTGCTTTCCCATTTTCAGACTGAATGACATTTAGGTCTGATGAACAAATCCTTGAGGAAGGGAAGCATTCTCTATAGGGAGGGTTCTGACATGCATCTATCCCAACAGCTCAGCCTGAACCGCTCACACAGAGCCCACAGTCCTGGCCAGCAGCCAAGTGCAACAGGTTCTGCAGAGCCTGAACACAAAAGGTAGTTAGAGGCTGCCCAGTTAAATAAACCTTGTTTAGACATATAACACAGTCACTTGGATCCAGAAAGGGACTGACTGAATTAAAATGGAAGTATAAAGACCCAATCAGGTCCAAAGCTTGTATCTTGAAATCCCCAGGTCACTCGTCCCTAACCCCTTATAGGAAGGGAGAAGTGAGGATGCAAGAGTTGACCTTACTGAGGGAGAAGAAGGACATGGGGCATCAGGACAGCACAGCTGGGTAAGCCTGCAGACAAGGGTACAATTTAAGATATGTCCTCCCTTTCTAGGCTGACTAGGTCTTTGTCTTTATTCACAGCTTGCTATTTTTGTGAATCCCATTGTGAGATGCTTGATTCTTCCTAAACTTTGTTTAGGGTAAACTTGGCATTTAATTCAGGGATGAAGAGATCCTGTAAGTAAAAAGTAGGTACTGAAATCCTCTCTGTTGGATCATCCAAACTGCAGTTTGAATGAGACCCTATGGTAAAAAGAAAATGCAACAAGAAAAAGGAAACCTCAATTCAGCACTTAAGGTATCATTAGTAAAGACAATTTGATTATAAATCAGTTTCCAGTAAATTTACATATGAGAGCACAGTGAAGGTCTTAAGGCCTTAAGAAAAACTCAAACATTTTAAAAAGCAAATATTTCATTCCTGATGTTGCAGTGATGTGACATGCATTCTCAGGCCCATTTAATGGAAACTCACCACAATATATTTCATCATTTTTCCCATTTTATCGTTGGTAATTATTTTTAGTTTAGATGAAGTCTTAGACCCTTCCCACAACAAACACATAAACAATTGCACCAGCTGAACTGGAAAGAGGGCATAGGATGGAAATAAATTCAGAGAATGACTCATTTAAATCAGCACTGCTATTGAAAGAAATGTCCCCAAACCTAACATGCTGGATATTTGATTATTTGCTCCTTTGAAGAAAGAAGCACTGCCTAGTGCAATGAGGATTACACTCAGTTAAACAAAGTACTTATGCCCTTAAACCAATATATTTTTACCTAAATCCTTCTCTCTAGATGCTTCTTTAGTCGTCTAAAATTAATCCAGCTTTTCAGAGTGAATGCCTTACTAGGCTGTGAACTTGCTAGGAGGCTACAAAAGTGCAATTTCAAGAGAAATCCTATTCATCTTCCTAAATGCAACTTCACAAACATAATTTTCTATTTTACTGATGAAAAATCAGTATTCTATTTTACTGACGAAAAATCAACTGCTTCCTTTGGGTTTTGTAATCAGTGCTGGAAACACACATTAATAGGCTCAGAAATCACATAATTTACCTTTAAGCCAAGTATCAGTTTCTTATTCTGGTCTGCAATAATTCAAAGGCTCAGAAATGTAAGGCCAGAGGGGACTATTGGCTAACTCTTGTGTACTTGCAGACTTCAAAACTTCCTATAGTCACTGTGTAACTGAGTCAACTAAAGTATGAATAACATTTCCCAAAACTTTCGAAAAGGTATCTGCCTTTGGCTTGAAGATATCTATATATTCACCATTTTGGTAATTTGTTCTTTCTTTCCTAAAAGTTTCAGTAGATATTTTCTTAACCAAAATTATCTATCTTCTCCCCCTACTCCATCTGTCTGCACCCAGTACTTTCTTTTTGTTCTGGATCTCTGACATGGTAAGTGAGCAACATATGTGATGATGCAGTCTGTGTTTCAAGCGACAGCATGCAGAGGTAATATTGCATCTGTATTCTTACTCCTTTATTTACAAATCAAAACATGCACGGTATTATTTTGGGAAAAATTCTTTCCCTTCTTTAATAACCAGAATATTTTGAGGCTAGTGTCCAAAAAATATTTCCAGCTTCTGCTAGTTTAATCCAGACTCTGAAGACACAGTCCTGCCTAGCCTTTTGCCCAGTTATCTCTCTTCCCTCTTTCTACCACAAGAGTTTGTGTGAAAACACTGAAGATCAAACCATGAAACCAATTGAGCTAAACAATAATCTTTCCATGCTGGCTTTCAGCATGATTAGTATCCCAGTCTGGTAAACCATGTACCCCTCAAATTGCTTTCACTGATACAGCAGCCAACAAAGCCCCCAGATGGGGACAATCTGCTGCAGATGAAAGGTTCTTCTGTTACCACATGCAAGCAGACTGTTATTGTAGTGTACTTCTGAGTTCATTATGTTTGCCCTGCAGTTATTTCTTTGGCTTGTATGTGTGTAACACTGCCTTTAGTTGTGTTACCACCGCTGTTTACTGCTCTGCAGTATCATGACTCTGACAAATTTTAATGCCATCTATTTTACACGTATTTCTATATTTATAGTATAAATACTAAAAAACTCTACTAAAACTTTAATTCAGTGACAGATCATTGTTTATAGTAATTTCTGAAACAAGGCACCCAGATTTGAATCTCTTTGTCAGGTTTTTTACCACACAATACTTTTTTTTTCAATTAAAATAACACACGTTGACAAGTCAGAAGTTTTGCAAAGGTCTAAGTCTATAAATTCTATCAGATATCACTAATCAAAGTTGTAATCTCCTCAAAACATGTAATCAAGCATTTAAAAATAATCATTTTCATTATAGACTAGCTGCAATATATTTTTGTCTTTTAACATCTTATTTAATTATGCAATTACAGTTTACAAAAGTCAGCATTGCTATCTTCTATAAATTCTTCCAGTACCTAAATAAAACTTGTCAGTCATTTCCTTAAAATAAATTATCTATGTGATTTGACAGGCTGCATCTCACAAGATAACAAAGTAGCCTGCCTTAACAGGTTTTTTTTTTAAGCTGGTTTTTTACTATTCAGCAGACAATTCCATAATTCTATAAATTCAATCAGTCATTTATTCTATTGCATATTTATCACATTGGTAGCATTGCTGATGTATTTTAGATTACTATTACACATTAAAGAGAGCTATTGACTTCACTGGGAATATTTATGCAAAGTGACACATAAACTCATGGAGAACAACAAGGAAATTGTGTCTTAGGTCAGAAAGCTAAGCAAAATAATCCAATCACCACTTTCAGCAATAAACAAAAGGAAAAGGAAATGGTAGTTCTCCATTTTACTAATCATTTAGTCCTTTTCAATTTGTTTTCAAATTTATTTTAAAATGCTACATTACAAATTGAGATCTTTGATTTTACTCTTTTCTCTGTAGTTACTCCCACAAACTCTGTGTGTTACCAAGGGGGAAAAATAGGCCTTTGAAAAACACATTAAAAACCACTAAACCCAAATAGCAGCCCCAGGAAATTCCCAAAGCAAAATTTAAATTTTCTTTGAAACTTAATCATGAAAAAAGAAATTTAGATCTTGCTATCTCTTTTCGTCTTTGCATAAATTACCAGCAATATGCTTTCAATCTGTTCTGGTTTGGAATATGGAGATCCAGGTATCCAGGCACACAGACAGAATGTCCTATGGGGTCCTCCTGAAAAGACCAAACTCCACACACCGTAATGCAGTGTAAAGGCCTCTGCCTGTGTGTAGGTGACTTGACACATCTTTAACTACACCTCAGATGGAATGGATGTGGGAGGGAGATCCTCTGAAAGAGGTTCTGCACTCTATGGGCCTTTGTCTCCTGCTGACATAATTTTCAGTCAGATAGAATAAATAGTAACAACAAACAAAACTACCATGTGTTTAGGAAAAGTTCAGTCCCAAAACCGGCTTAAAGCACACATCTAAGAACTATTCAGCAAGTTTTAATGCTGATCCCTTGAGCAATCAGTAGTAATAACCAGTCAGATCACACATGGTGTGCATATTAGCTGTCCAGAGCCAAGTTCGGTTATGACTTGTTACATTTTGGAAAAGTTTTTCACTTTACACTGTTCAATGCAAGTACTTAGAATGTGTACAGCAATACATACAAGTGCTCAGAGGTCTAATCTGAGGAACTATCTTGACCTGGGTGAATTACTCAGTTTAAGGCTGTGAGAACTGTCTACGGTGACTAATGGCTTCTCTAAATATCTTTCATGTTTCTGGGAAAAATTCCTACTCTGTTTTGTCCTTGTTGGTTTACCTCCTGTGAGTGGAACTGGCTGAAATACTTTTGTGTGCACATGCATTTGTGCACACAGCTCATTAAAACACATGGCTTTTTTAACAGAAGATTTTTACAATTGTGGAAGACTCAAAGCTCCCATGTTTTTCAAATGTGGCATTTGTTGATACCCAGCAGCAGTGAAATTATAAACATACAGGAAGAACAAATATGCACGAGTAGACAAACTCATACTGCTATAATTTTTTAAAGGAATTACAGCTTAACTTCATTGAGAATGCTGGTTTTTCAAATACCAGTAGGGTGATAGGTTCCTTCAAAGGCTTAACATAAATGAGTAGACAGCAAAAATGAATGCACTCCTGCAACCTGCTTCCTTCACCTCTAGAACAATGCATGCCATTTAGCTGGAAGTGTTCCTTGGGTAACTTTTCTCTAGCACAACCACTAATGTGCAATAAATCCCGTACTACATGACTGATTACTCACCTCATCAACTCGAGGATCTTGAGCCTGAGCAGCATTGGGCACTGGGGAGTCACAGTCTGGGCTATAATGCTCACAATAGTCAAATGCAGCTCTGGGATCAGCTATAATCAACAGCTGCTGGATCTCACCCTGCAGGAAAGCACATGCAGATTAAATAACAAAACCAAAGGTAGTCTACAGTTCATCAGAAGTACAGAGTTCGCATTCAGAAACAAAACCAGGCACATAATACTTAGATATTTCCATCTGTGGTTATAAATAACATATCCACTTAATTTCTGCTGCTATTATGGAAAACAACTATTGTTCACATGGCAAAAACAATGCAAATTAATACCAAATGGACTAGGTGCAAAATTCTGGCTTAAAATCATGTCTGGTTTTGAAAGGAGAGAGTGGGAAGGTGTAACTTCTGATCTGTGATTTTCATGCTGTTTGTTTACTTCTTCACTGGAAATCAGTCTAAATTCCTAAGATTTAATTCAGGGCACTTCCTATTACCAGCATGCAGCTCAGCATGCCAGTGATCAACAGCATAATTCTGAGTTTGCATCACATATGCATTCTCAAAGGAGACAATGAAAGAAAATAAAATAAAATAGTCTGTACTAGAGACAGTTATTTGAATGAAATATAATTAAGTAAGCACTGTGTAAATACACACTATAGAATGTGTTGAAAAAAATTTAATTGTTAAAAAATGTTGGTTTTGCCTCTATTCCCATATATCATGCACAAAAACAACATCACAGAAAGACACCCACTATTCTGGGTAATAAAAATGGCTCTGCTGAGATCCCCTACAGAGACCTTGTATGTTTATCATTTTCCACAGAAAGCTGTCTGGTATCCAGTGTATTTCTTAACATAGTGGTACTATTTAAGCAGCATTAGGTAAATTCCTGCCAACATTTCCACTATAAATTTTCTCATCCAGGAGCTTCTTATGCTTACACAAAAATAAGTTTGTTGGAAATTGGCACGTGTTCTTGGTCATAACCCATTAATTTCAATCTCTCACTATTTCCCCACAAGGGGGTGATTTTCAATCTTTTATATACTTCTAATGTAATTTTATTTTGGTTTTACCCAAAATGGGGCCAAATTAATACCTTTGTTAATATATCTGTGTCTGTTTTGTCTTTAAAGAGAAGATACCATAACTGATGAAAATCTACAGCTGGGAAAATCCACAATTCTCCCAGTATTCCCAGAATCACTTTACATCTATCATAACAGTAACCTTTAACAAATTAAGAAAACTGAAGAATATTTTAAAATAGTAAATAGTAATTGTAATAGTCCTTCCTTTCAAAATGAAAAAACCAGAGACTTAAGCAAAATTTCTTCAAACCGAAAAAAATAAATCAAATAATAATCTGCAATTTTCCTAGTTCTACAACTTTTTTACTAATTTTTCAGTCATAAAGTAGGAAATAGTTTAATAGTGCATAATGGCTATATGTTACAAGTCTGCTTTTTACAATACTCTCAGCTCATTCTATAGACTCATGTGCGTCTAGATTAATTTAGATATAGAATATTTTTTTCTAAGCTTCCAGAAATACTACAAGTGCAGCAGTTGGTTTCTCTGTCAGCAGTTCTGGACTGTCTCCTTTATTTTCCTTAATTCATCAACGCTTCCCAATTTGGACATCTTACAAAACTTGCTATACATACAGAAAAATTCCCCCTTTGATTTTTTACATGATCCTCTCAAGATCTGGAGTGCTTTGAGCAGTTTTGTACAGTCACTGTCAGCCTGGGCTACACATTCCCCATCTGCAGCCAAGTGTTTCCAAAATGCTCTGCCCTTTCTCTTTCACCAACCACATTAAAACTAAGTGAGGCAGAGGAAAAAATTGGAGAGAATAAGCAACTGTAAGAAAAAAGAGGTAAGTAACCCTTCTGAGCAACCTAGAGGTGGATGTGTAGAACCTCTGTCCTCACCCTGCTGAGTTCAAGTCATGGTCTTGCTCTTTGACCCTGAGCATTCCTGGCTGTCTGAGGTGCCTGGACAGATCTCCATGCCCGCAGTGTGCCAGCCAGCAGGAGCCATGCCCAAACGGCTCCTGAAACTACTGTTTACTCAGAGAGCCTAAGAGAACCCAGGTCCAGGAATACAGCCAGTACTCTGGAGCGTTTTGCTGATCTTGAATGCCATGGAATTTTGGCACTGAGTTTTGTTGGATTGTGTGTTTGCAAGAAGCACTTGGTATGCTGTTACCACTTGGCTTGAATGTTCCTAAATTGGTTAAAGCTGTTCCTGATCCATTGACTGTACTTCCCAGCCCTGCCTGTCTGCCTGTCATGGGTCCACATAGAGGGAGGGCCTCAGAAATCCTTCACAGAATACATAAATTTTTACAGAATACATAAATTGCTACTGGCTATTCATGTGTGAGAAATTTACTGAGGAACCGATTGATTTTACATTTGGAATCCCAAATGTTAGTTTCCCTCTTTTTCCTTTAAGATGTGCTATAAAAATATTTCCAGTAAATTATTCATTTTCCTTTTCTATTTTCTATTTTTGCTAATTAAATTGTTTCTCTGAGTATTTTGTTCTGTGAAGTATTGGCCGTGCTGTAACAGTAGTCAAAGAGCTTTCCTTTCAGATCAGGTCAATCATCTCAGCCCATGAAGTTCCACATGCATTACTGCAGATTTCGTTACTGTGATTTAGTTACCATTCTGAGGTATTTGTTGGACGAATCTTCACTCTTTCTCTTTGAAAATTTTTCACAGAATAACTTCAGTCTTTACAAACAAATTCTTTGATTTCAACTACTTGACTATGTGAGACCAAAACAGAATTTTATAAAGTTCCTTGCAAATGATCTACAAATAATCTGGTCATATTTCATGACCTGGAGTCATAAATGAGGCACTTAAAGATCTACCTGCACAAGTCCTGAGAACTCTGAATTATGGGTTATTAAGAATTCCAATAGCTGATCTGTAAAACAATACTGAGGTATCTAAACATATATGCATATGTCATACCATTTTTCTTATACGAAAATCTCAGGAAAAAAGGAAGTCTCACAGGGTAGAAGGATGAAAGCAAGAGAGAGAGCAAAGATGGAGCAGGAGAAAGAAAAATAGATCAAAATGTACAAATACACTTGAGCATCCCTGAGCACTCTGAAAAGTGCATAGAGAAAAAAAGAAAGTACAAAAGGCAACTGTCTATATAGACTAGTTCTTCCTTCTCTATGAAACTTACATGACCACATCTGTTGGCAAAGACTGCTCAGACAATTTCACAAAGTTGGAAGTTGATATCTAACACGTTATAGAAGTAAAGCCTTTCATGTCTCTGCTGAGCCAGTCTTCCACCATGCCTTGGTGTCAGAGATAAGTGGGACGATGGCAGAAGGAAGACGCAGAGAATGTGTGGTGAGGTGTCAGGCAGACACACACAGCCACTTTTTCATATTAATACTTGTAACAAAGTGCATGCTTAACTTGCCCCAAAAAGTTCTAAAAGCTTATTTCGCCTTTGAGAATAATAATAGAAGAATAACCTACAGCCTTGTAACAACTTTTTTATCCTGGATAACACTTAAAACAATGTATTTCAAACAGTGGTTTGTCAGATATTTAATGTAACTTGCTCATTAGGGATAAGAAAAATGAGAGCTATGTCTCAGTTGCCCACAGGTGGTGGAGAACATCCAGCAAGGTATTCTATCTACCATTAAGCATGCAAGTACCACTCGGTAGTAAAGTGGATCCATTTTAAATCTTAATATTTAGTTTGGATCCTAAATTCTTTACTGAAAAAGGCACTAAGTTGTTGTCAAAGCCAACATATAACTCACAAAGGCAATGCACAGTTCAATAATTTATTGAAATATGGAACAAAAATAGTTAAAGTCTATGAACTTTTTCATTCCTCTCTATTTCAGGGATATGCTCATAAATAAAAGAAGAGACTTTTCAATCAGCCTCATGGTTATATGATAAAAGCTGCCTGAGAATCATGAAGTATCTTGTCCACCAATTATGCCTAGCATGAAAACATGGTACAGAAGGATTCCTTCTAAAAGGTACTCCACCAAATAAGTTATTATTCGCAGGATCCTCCAAGACTACTAAAAGGAGTTATTTTGATTGAGGAAATATTCACTTTGTTGCATGCCAGAGCAAATGTGGAGAACCAGGCTAGAGAGCTACAAGGACAATATGCTCAAATCAATAGAATTCCTGCCTGCTGGAACAACTACACAGACATCTACTCACATCAACTGTTCTACTACAAGGAACAGCCCAGCTAAAATGAGAAGTGTGTGATGAATTCACTCACTGAAAATCCCTCTGTGAATCTCACAGACGTTCCACAGTGACATCCTGGAATAAGAAAATATATGTGTATGCAGACTTCCAGGACTTAACTGAAAAACACAAAGCGGTAATGCACAAGGTGGGGTATCTGCACTGGAAAACTAGCTTTGATATGAAAATAGTGCAACACTAGAAAAATGCAGTGTGCATTTTTTGTTTAATAAGAAAAAATGGAAATGGACACCAAATTTGCAGAAAAGCAGTAAACTAACTTGTAACTTGTAAACTAACAAGTTCTCTTTCCAATTTTGACTATATCTTCATGTAATTACTGCTTTAGTTAGCTTCATGGTAACTAAACATAACTGCTACAGGTGATTCCAAATTTTTGGAGTCTTCCTTGTGGAGATTCCACAGCAGAAATAGGAACAAAGAAAATTTCCAGTTAGATATGGTGTCAGATTTTCTCAATGATGTAAATCATCAAGAGCCTGACTAGTAAGGAATTCATTATTTTATCATTATATCAATAAACGCTAATGGCTGCTTATTATCTTAATTGACTTAATAAAAAGTTGTAGATAAATGTCTTCTTGAAACATTCTCTTTTCCTTCTAACTAGGTAATCTTACTAATGCTTTCTAAATATGGTGCATTAAAGATTTACAACTAAAAAGTAGCCCATTTATAATCTGTTTATTACCTAAAGGTTTCTATCATTGAGAAAAGACACCTCCACTATCAACTGCCACATTGTTAAAAAGGCAAAAGTATGAATTTTTAGAAGGCTGTAAGGGCACTGTATGAAGAAATCAGTGCAGAAATTAATGTATTCTTCCAGTCTTTAAAATTTTAATGGTCTAGTTCCCTAGTTCTACAAGAAACTCCACAGTTCAGAGGCAGATTTTGGGATATTTCTCTTACAAGGATCTTAATAAAAAATAACCCTGCCAGGTGAAAGTGATTTTGTCCAGGGAATAGCAGGTAAGCATTACTTCAGAAGCTCTGCAGGTAAAAAAACACACCAAAACAACAAACCAAAAAAACCTCCAGCAATTACTTAAATGTCCAATTTATATATTAAATGTTCAAAAATACTTTCTACAACTAGAGTGTGAGGGTTAGAATTAGCAGAATACCATATTCCTGATTGACACAGGATAAAATTAGTATCTCTTATGCGCTTATAAGGATAATTATATTTTAAAAATGTTTACATAAATGCTGATAAAAGCAAAACAAAACCAGTGCCAGGCACTAAATCAACTTAGAAGAACAAAATTAATATCTCTCATTTTCATATTATGGCTAAAGCCTAAAAACTAGAAAGTGAGTTTTTCAGCAGAGCAGCAGAAATCAGCACAAATACCTTAACCTGGCTATTTGTGCCAACTTTCTCTAATTAGTTATGTGACAGTACAGCTATACTCCAAAGAACAAAAGTCTAGACAGCATGGATATTATTACTATAGAATTTAGAAAAACCTGCTGCAGAATTCATTTCATCTTCCTTCAAAGATTTGAGGGATTGAAGAATTCCAGGATCTTTTAATATAATATTCCATAACCGGGGCCCATTGCATAATATAGCTAGAGAATGATATTTAGAGCCTGCCAGACTGAAGCACTGTAAAAGCAATAAATTGTGACAGCAGAATACTGTACAGGTCAAAGTTTCCACAGAAATCAGCATCTTCTTGATTCTTTGAAGCACTATGCTTATAGAAGGATAAATTCAGCTTGGTTTAGAAATAGGTTGATATACCAATTATAGTTTTTAACCTTCATAACATAGCTGTTCACAAAGTCAACTGCAATTCTTGGCTGAGAGATTAGATTTTACTACAATGCCTATATAACAGCAAGTGTACATAGACACAGGCACGCACGTGTGCCCAAGGACATCCTATTTTCTAGATAAAAGATCTGCAAATCTCTTACATTTTCATGTATTTTGAAACCTTATTTACATCTGTTGTTTAAAACTGAAATGTATTAGACACAATAATGAATGAGGTGGTAATAAATCCTATCTGTTAAATTTTTTGAAGCTGATGCACCATGCAGCATTTTTTGATCCCAGGTTATTAATTTTAAATGTTATTACAGACAGTTTAGTTAAATGACCATTCCTTTGTTTCTTGGGAACATTCCTTGAAAATGAATTCCAGTGAATTACCAGAACTTTGCTTTCTTCTTCTCTGCCCCTCCTGCTTCCAAAAATAAAGAAGGGAAACTAGATTTACTTTTGTTCATTGAACAAAAATTTGTTTGGAAATACTATAAAGAATTAATAGACACCCAATCACCACTCTTTGAGATAAAGAAAAAATAAAGTAAAACAAAACAAGCCAGATAGAAAGCTTTTGTCAGAAATGCTGTTTTTTTATTAGGTGCCTCTGAAATGGAAAAATTGTCTGCTTTGCTTTACTTTTTTTTTTGTGTTGGTTTTCTTTTTACTTCTCAGTGCTCACGTTGGCCGGTTACTCTGGTGTTGATATCTAAAAGGCTGATTCTAAGTATTTTTGCCTGGAATGTTAAACATTTCTCTTTAGTCTGATAGACAGTCAATGGGTCAGTAGCAATTACTAAATTACTGTAATGGGAATAATTTTGGCAGTGTCTCCCTGAGCTGGTGGTGCAGCTCCACGGGGCAGTGTGAAGCAGAGGATACTGAGGACACCTTGCTCACACTCCATGCTGGGGGGCACTTTGCCTGGGGCTGGCTTCTCTGTTCTACTTCAGCTGTACAGCAAAGCTGAGCACTCAGTAAAGCTCAGATTTGCTCAAATACCCATTCTGCTCCTGTCTGCACTTGCACTCTGGGGCTTCCCACGCTTACAGATATGTGAGGGATGGGTCCTCATCTGCAGCTAAACCACACTGCTGCCAGGGCATTCTCAGTCTATCTCCAACTGCTCACCCAGGCTATTTAAAGGAATCCCATGCTGTACACAAGTGTATTAGTGCTTTTTTCATGAGAACAGATTAATGACTAGTATCAAAATCTAAACCCTTTATTAACAAGTATTACTGCAAGGATTTAATCCACAAACTCTGTGCTGTTAAAGCTTTCATTGGCTTTAAATGAAAGTCTTATATATCAGGTTTTGTCTTGTTACTCTCATTTACAGTGAAGTGCCTAAAAAATTGTGGTATTGGTCTGACATGTGAAGTTTTGAAGGAAAAAAGGTGTCTATAGAGAAATATCTGCATAAAGACTCTGTTAGTTATTAACTTATTATAAAATACTTATAAAAAACTTGTATTGTTCACACCAACAGTACTAAATGAGGAGTGACAAATCCTTAAAGCTGGCAAAGAATAAAAAGGTCTCTATTATTTATAAAACATTTAAGCTGCAAACATATTTCAATGAATACAATTCAAAATTCTTTTACTAGGTGCCATGTACCAGCATCTCACTCTTTTTTTCTTTCTTTTTCTTTTTTTTTTTTTTTGGTTTGCGTTTTGGGAATTCTATTCTTTGCAGCAAGCTCTTACAAACCAGCTGTTCTTGCAATATGTATTCGAAAACACAGAAGACATTAATTTCAAAAGACACATGTAAAAGTTTGAGGAATGTTGTGACAGTCTTTCAAAAACAAGCATTTACAAATTAGTCCCAGTGATATCAAAAGATTCACTTCAGTGAGCAAGGGCTTAGCAGTGCAAAATGAAGGTCTCATAATTCGGCAGTTACTAATAATACAGTTTCTAGACAGCATAATTTTATTATTTTAAGACGCATTCACGGTTTATAATTTGCTTCTCATCATTTGTATGCACCTGATGCTTAGTGCTTGTTTGAATTCACTATCTTGTTTTTAACATGATATTGATGTCCATATTAACAAAGCACAATGTCATAAAATCTCAGATAAGCACTTATATTCAGGAATGAGCAGCAGGCAACTCCAAACTGGAATTTTCTCACATAAAACACACAGCTCCCCACTAGATTTAGAGAACACTTTAGATAAAATTTTTCTTGCTTTTAAAGCTAAACCAGAATCTTTCTAACAGCACCACTAAAAAAAATGCCTCTTAGCTTTAGCACCAGTGGGTAAACTTACCAAAGAATATTGTGTGTTTTGGATATACAGAACCAGTGATTTTGGCAGTCATTTATCATGTTCTTAGGACACTAAACAGCCCTTTCCTTCTTTCGGTGATCTACCTGATCTCTGGACACCCAGTATGCTCACTTATTCAGAAAATATTGATTTTTGTAGGGAAGTTATGTCATGAGGTCATGTCCCACCGATCAAAATGTAAGCACTTAAAATTTCCCAGTGTGCTATAACATATTCTTGTGTTAGTAATAGTCAGACTCCCAGAATCAGAACAAAGATAGGACAACTGCCTTGAAAATGGAGGTTAATACTAAGAACAAAAAAAAAAAAGAAAAGAAAATGGTCAAGAATTTAATTTAGTTAAATCTTGAATTGCAAACTTAAAATAACACAATTAGAAAAAAAGAAGAATATTTGAGCCACTAGGATGTAACATTGTTTTAAAGTTAAGTGTGAAACATTCCTCACAGGAACAATATTCTGAGGATTCTAAATGAATGATCCATGCAAGCATGTTAGACCAATATGACTGAAACAGTAATTCCTTTTTCAAAAGATACAATCAAGTTGTGAGGAGGTCACAAAAATGTAATGTAATAATACCTGTTTCGGACTCATTTGTGCACACCAGAATTCAGAGAGGTTTAGATGTACTCTCTAAGGGAACAGGAACATAGGATGTATCTAATTGTTCACAGCACTGACTCTGACAGGGCTGAACTCTGCTTTCAATGGGAGTGAGTTACCTTAGAGATGCAGCTGGGTTTGGTGCAGTTGTGTTATGCTGCATACATTGGTTCAAGACCAAAAAGAAATACAATCATCTTCAATTAGTAGGTCACTGAAGCCTAAGAGTTCATTATATTTGTCTACAGGTTGTTCCACATTTTAAATTTCCATTCAGTTTGAGGAGACTGAAGAGTGCTCCACTATTCCTGTGACCAAATTATTGGCTTACTATGAGTAAAAATATCATTATTACCCAAGATACAACAGCCTCTGTGATGCATGGATACAATATTAATCCTTCTGACACTCTGAGCTGTGGATTCCAAAAGGTATTTGTTCTTAGCGGTTTCCTACATTTAAGCTAACAAAGGCTATAACTGTCATATGAAAAGTCTGTAGTATACACTTTTAATCCTTAAACAGTTAAATCTAATGTCATGACTAGATAACTTCTGGAATTTCCTGCACACAGAATAAGACACATTGTGTTATGTGTATCTTCAGTGACTATTGTGGTCTCAAGAAACAGCAGGGTTCAAAACACTAGAAATACTAACAAGGAGACCCATGAAATCACCAAATGTCACTGTGAGCTGCCATGAATGAGAAAAACAGAACATTTAACACACAATCATGACACTCCCAAGGAGGGATAGGTTTCAGGAAACAGCACCAAGCTTTAGAAATTGTAGAAGCAGTAACTAAGGGATGGATAAATTCTTAATTAATTCTTAATTAAATTTTGTTAATAAAACAAAAAGAATGCTGTTTAGAGTAGAAAAACAGTACACAAACTCAAAATGAACTAGAGTATGTTTTGCTTGGCCAGACTTAGGACAGAGGTCACTTGGCTTGTTCACCCTAGAGAAGAGGAGACAGAGGTGAGACCTCATTGCAGTCTGCAACTTCCTCGAGAGGGGAAGAGGAGGGGCAGGCACTGATCTCTGCTCTGGGGTGACAGTGACAGGACCTGAAGGAATGGCATGGAGCTGTGTCAGGGGAGGTTTAGGTTGGATATCAGGAAAAGGTTCCTCACCCAGAGGGTGTTTGGGCACTGGAACAGGCTCCCCAGGGAAGTGCTCACAGCACCAAGCCTGACAGAGTACGAAAAGTGTTTGGACAACGCTCTCAGGCACATGGTGGGATTCCTGGGGAGGCCTGTGCAGGGCCAGGAGCTGGACTCGATGCTCTTTGTGGGTCCCTTCCAACTCAGGATAGTCTGACTCTCTGATCCATTAAAAATGTATATGGCCCAGTATTTTGTTTAAACTTTTGAGGTACATTCTAATTTCAACATGCATATTTTTACCTACAGATTCAGATAATTGAATATAGGTATAAATTAATCCATGGTGACTGTACAGTAAAAGAGAAAGCATAAATCTACCCCAAAAGCAAGGATTGCAAGCTTCTAATTTAAGTAAGACTTCAGACTTAATCTAAACCCCCACAAATTTCAAGAACAGCCTTACAAAGTAGTAAATGATCTTTCTGAATAAAAAAAAAAGAGGTGTGCTTTTAGAAAACTTAATCACTGAAGAAATTCAGAAATGTACAGTGAGGCTAGAAAAGGTAGAAATGCTGCTGTTCTCAGTACTGAATGTTAAAGATTCAGCCTCTAAATGGACCTCTCAGACAGCTGCACAATTTCTTTTGTAAGTCCAAAGCCTCTTTCTCAGTGTGTCTCAGCTGGAATTGAAGCACTGACTTGCCATGTCAGTGCATGAGATTTCAGAACAAAAATTTGGCAGAGAACCAGCTACCACTATCTTCCTTTTCAATCCTTCCACAACTGACAACACCCTTGGAGAAAAGTAATTTTAACTCATTCTAGCAAATTCTGTTAAAGTTATATCTTTGTGTCCATGTTGACTTCACACAAGTTTGACTTCAAGAAAAATGCAGGGTTATTTTTGAGTTTCTTCAATTAATCTGGTAATTCTGATTTAAGTGCTACTTTCAATTTGCTAAATTACATCTTCATCCAACCTTACTGGCTCTTCCAATATTTGCTGACCAAAAAATGATTGCATTCTACCACATCCCTTCCCATCTTTTAATGTAAATGATAAAATAAATATCTCCCTTTATGCACATATCATAAAATAATTATTTCCAAACAGCTATGTACAATCATTTCAGCACCTCTGAAACTTCAGACAGATATTTTTATTTAGTGATTGCACTGAGTTAAACAAACTAAACATCAGTGTTTAGTTACTGTGCATTTTCCTCCTTGACAACTTTTTAAATGGCTACAAACTTTGCAATAGCAAGCCAGGCCCTGTTACCTTAGCTTCTATTATAATCTAAAATCACATGGAAAACACTAACAAAATACCGATTTATCTAATTTTATTTTTCTCTGAATTCTTTTTTGCTTATGTATATTCATATTGCACACATTTTTGACAGTTTATTGTCAAACATATATTGGGACACCTGGTTTGTCACCTAAGAAAAAAATACAAATGAAAATTTAAAGTAATTATCCCATGAGGAGACCAAAAACCCTTGTCACATCCCAGACAGAGTCATCTGTGGAATTCATCTTCAAATGGAAAATAATGTTCCTCAGATGTGCAAAATGTATTGGGGACTACTGGTGAGTTAGGCTGCAAATACCTAATTTATCATACTGATTGATCCAGTAAATCATCCCACAAATTTCCATATTCAAAAGGCCCACAGCTCATCATGTCCATGTAAAACAAAGATAACAATGCCACAATGTTACACTCAAAATTCATATTTATCTTCTTGATGTCTATGCAGCTTCTCCAGCGTATGTTCTGCTTAAAGCTAGCATTAAAACCGCGGACAGTTATAGAGCACAGATGTTCTGTAGATGAAATAACTACCAATCTGTAATTTCTCATTTTTCATTTTTAGTTTAAATTTTTCAATTTTAACTGTTGTATAACAATGTTATAAAAGAAACTCAATAGTGTAGATCTAAGAAGCTCCATAATAAGTCTGTAAAAATAATAGACATTAGGATTCTACCCAGAAAGGCCTCCTGATTGGCAGTTATACTTCCTTAAAGGCATTTTACCCTTCCTATATGTACTTCTTGGCCAGTAAATGATGGAAACATATATGCCCTTATTGCCAAAGTATTTTCCATTTACTGGAAAGAGTAATAAGTGGGATAAACACTATAACGGATTCATATTACACAGAAGACTTTCCAGGTCCTTCTCCCCTGCTCTCAAATGCTATTAGCATACGCAAATATCTGCAAACATTTAAGAGAGACAGAAATGAAATGATTCAGTATGATACTACACAACTTTCTCTTATTAATTCTTCCAAATATCTCTGGTATCTCAATATTAGGCAGAAAGGCAACAAAAGCAACTCCCTTCCAGATAGAAAAAAAAGGACAGAAAAATGTATCAAATCTTCCAACAGTACACTTCCCTGTTTTACTTCTCTTTTATTTCAGCCTATCGTAACAGGTTCCATAAATCAAAGTTTCTACATTATACTGGCATTTGACCTGAAAGATTATTCTGGTTTGCATTAATCACTTCACTCAATACAAAATAACTCAATTCCACTTGTTCATTATTGATTCGTACCTCAAAAACTTCTTCATCCAGAATCCTGGTTCCAAAGACAGTGATGCCATTGGTGTCCACAACTGTTTTGTCACTTCTGTCAAGTGGTTTTGTAGTTTTTTTGTTACAGTCAACAATCATTGTAACACTCTTTTTCTCCACACTGATAGCTACTCGATGCCACCTATTAAAAAAACCCAATATAATTCTACTGTAGTTTATGTTTTTAAAACTAGGTCATTGTGTTCATATGAAATCAGTATATAGCAGATGGTGCACCAATTCATTCACAGATAAATTTTTAAATGTCTCCTTTTATTTCCTTCTTTCATACATACCCAAGTGTATGGAGTGTTTTGACTATTTGCTGCATACATTCTGTCCCTCAGCACAAAGGAATCTGATCCACAGCTCATTGTGAACACCCTCTGTAAGGTGAAGCTCAAGCTAACCTTCTCTGCAGCTTTAACTAGAGAACATTACCAAATTCGAATTAGAAGCCAGTGCATTGTTTACATTTTAATAGATTGAACTATCTGACAGCAGATTCTTTTTTATGAATGTGTTTGATTTTCCAAATTACCCAGCAGGTTATTATTTATTATTTACAATTTACTATTTTTTCTGTGTGATCAACCACCAAAATTTTACCATGTTCTTTTGCTTATTTGAAGGTATCCCATAGATATAGAGATTTTTCAAATACATGCAACAGTTCCAACATAGATGATTTCCCAGATACACGTTTACAAATACTCAGCACTATTCCTGCAACAAAGCCTTGCCTACATAATATTCACCAAAAAGGGAATGAAGTCATTCAGAGTACTGACAAGTGACTTTATTTTAGAGACATATGAGTAAAATTTTGTATGTTTTGCCCTACTCTACTATGTTCTTTATGAGACTTTATCAATAATCATGACAGACCACATTAATTTAGTGAGCCTCTCTGCTATGACAAATATTTAAGAACAGCAGACCGCTCTGTAATCCAGCATGGAGCAAAATGTTAAAGAATCTTTGATAGACCAGGGCAAAAAGTGTCAAGTATGTCGTACTAGTGACTGGTAAGAGGAAGGCTGGAATCAAATTATTTTAGTTGGCATTTGTGGCATTAGGGTTGCCTAAATCAGAGAGAAAGCTTAGATCATTGTTACAAAGAGCTTCTGTGTATCAAAAGGAACACCTTGAAGCTAATGGAATCTGACTGCTAAACAGTATCACTGAGCCAGAACTATAATTCCATGTTTTCTCTGGAATGCTGTTAAACATTATCATTATAAAAGCAAACTGGCCATGCATCCTCAGGCACATTACATTGTTCACACTTTTTAACTATATCTCAGTTTGAGATGAAGATTGTTGTCCTAGATCCTTCATAAAATAGCCGAGTCAGAAAAAAATTGTTGGCTTATCTTTTGAAAGTGTGTAGAAGCTGAAAGCATGAAATCAAAGCTCACTGTGGATAGGATTGACTCCAGTTGATTTAGAAGTTGTATAGTCTCACTGTAGGAAACTGTACCAAACCAAGTTCATTTTTAGTTCTTCGTTTTTGCCAGTTTATCAACATTTTCGGTGAAATTCTCTGTCACAGCTTTGTTATTTAGCAAAAGTCCATTTCAAAAAAATGCTGCTTTGTTTATCACTCCTTCTGCTGGGGAAATGAATCAAGTCTAGGTTTCATCATATAATTCCATTGTCCAGTAATAGAAGGCCAAGGAGACAATTAGTTTTTTCTTTTTCTTTTCTTCTTTATTGCTTTATAAACATATTTCATTATAGTTCAGTTTTTGCCCTTCCTCATTGAGTCGTTTTCTTTTGGTTTAGTAAAATTTATTTCTGTGTATCTCTGAAGACTGTGGCTGCTCCTCTTGGGCTGCAGCACAGCAAATAAAAAGCCTTTGAAAGAACGAATGTCCTTTTACAAGCACTAGAATGACATTCCCAGAGAATGATTGCTTGTCTACAAAGCTACAAAAAATTAACAACTGCATTACTGATGCAACAGGTGTTTGAGATTAATTCCTTTACTGGGGGTGCAGTATTAATCCTTGCAGCACTTGGGATTAATTGTCCAGCTTATTCTTTCCTGATTTCCTTATACATAGGATTTCCTTACACATAGATACCTCAAACCACTTTATTTATCTGCTGTTTTGGCTTGGGATAGAAGAAATTCTATGCTGTTTTGTCAACTTGTCTTCACTCTGCCTACCACCTTCAAACGGACCAGACAATTCTTTTAGTGAGACTCTATATTGCATAGGAAGAATCTTCATAGGTTTAGTTTGGGTGGGTTTAACTTCTCTGATTATTTCCTCACTCTCGATTTATAAAAATGGCAGATAAGAAAGGTGGCTTGTTTCATTTATAGCTGTATACACCATTTGGAGCTGGAACTGTATTCTGCTGCAAAGCTTCTCTAATTTTCTACTACACCAGTCCAACTAGCTATAAACCATGTTACTGACTTATTTAAATATTTAAGAAAACTGTTCATAAATACCATAATCACCTATGCAGTGGTCTGCAACATGTTTTCCATTTTAAAATTTTACACTTACTTGCCATCAGCGATGTTGACTGTTCTGAAAAGAGGATAGTCTTCTGGGGCAGGTTTTCCATTTTGGTCTTCAAACAGGAAGACAGGGGATCTACCAACTTCAACACCTACTTGTTGAATTCCTTGTTCATTGTAGATAGACAAAAGGAAAGACTGAATACCCTTTTTAGGTTTTACTGTCATTAATATTGAAAAATCTTCTGGAAAACCTCCACCTGTAAACAAAGTAATATATACAACTATAAATTCAGAAAAAAGGAAACCATTTTTACATTTTTTGCTGTAAGCACATAGGATCCAGCATACAAACTCCAGGGGTTTTCTAATTCTCAAAAATGAGTACATAAAACTTATATTAGGAACATTTTCTATGTCTTTTTTTCTTTCAGGTCTCACTTTAATCCCTGAAAGATATACCTTAGTGGTTCTTAAAACATAACTTGTAAATCATACAATCATAGAATGGTTTGGGTTGAAAGGGACCTTAAAACTCATCATGTGCAGCCTCCTGCCATGGCGGGGATGCCACACATAGGTGTTCAGGGCCCCATCCAAGCTGGCCTTGAACACTTTCAGGGTTGGGGCACTCACTTCTCTGGGCAACTTGTTCCAGTGCCTCACCACTCTTCTGCGTAAAGAATTTATTTGTAACATCCAATACTACTCTCTCCTCTTTTACTTTAAAGCCATTCTCCCTTGTCCTAGCATGATCTGCCCCTGTAAATAGTCCCTATCCCTCTGTTTTATAAGCCCCTTTAAGTGCTGAAAGGCTCAAGAATACTTAAAGGTTATTGAAGGACCCCCCCATAATGGGGTCTTCTCGGAACCTTCTCTCCTCCAGGCTGAACAAGCCCAGCTCTCTCAGCCTGTCTTTGTAGGAGAGGTGCTCTAAATCTATTGTGAATTCATGTAATGACACAAGGTATGAAAGAACCACAGTAGTTTCACATTCTTTTTTTTTAAATTCATCTGCTGTTTAGCAATCTTCTAATTTAAATGTGTGTACTACAATTTCACTCAACATAATAAGCACCAGTAAGGAAGTAAGACTCCCAGGTATTTCAATAGCCCTTGATAACAATTTATTTTAGTTTCTCTCTCACAATATATATTTGAGTCTTTCTAGAATTATATTGTGCATAATGTTGAAAAAATACATTACTAGTTTTATTTAATGGGAGATTTAAGCAAAATCAAAGAATATTAATTTTCATTTATTCCCTGATGTCTTCTCTTTGAAGTAGAGATGATATATCAAACACTATTTCCACCTTTACAACTAAAACTAAACAAAATTGAAAGCATAGCTTATAAAGGAAGATAAAGCTTATAAAGGAAGTACTGAAGTACTGCTCCTGTTGAATCTTGTGGTAAATCTGCATTTCATTTGATGTGAAACTCAGTTTCACCCCAAGACAGCTTAATAACAAAGTGTTAGACTGAAATCCTAAAATTAAGAATATGCTCTAGATCCATGTGGCTTCAGCTGCAATTGGACATACAAGACATAGATGAGAATCTAATAATAAAATTGGCAATGAATATAGCTGCAGCTTTGTGTGCAGGAGAGTGGATAAAATGTTCTTAAATATTTTAATATAATAATAGAACAAGCTTTAATAAAATAATACCTTGTGGTTTTGTAATGAATTAAAGCATGTAAGAATTCATCAAACTCTGATTTTGGAATTTCTTCTTCCAAGAGACAAAATATAAGATTGTTTCCAAGACAGGTATTGTGGGAAAACTCCAAAGATTCTTGATTCTTCCATGAAGACAAGTTTTTACTTCTTGAATTACAATATGTAAACAAAATGCATAGAATTTTCCTTGCTCTTTAAATGACCTACTACTCTTTTAAACCAGAACCCCCTAGTCTTACATTTTTTATATTGTCTTCTGCAATGATACTTTATGTGCTTTTTATCCCTTTTTAACTTTTTAATGAAAGCTTGGTGAAACACTGTAGTAACATAGATCGTGTTTATACGTCATTTTGACATCTTATTTTGAAGGGATCAAAGCTCAACAGATAGGAAACATTTCATTTACTCTGGTGAGCTGTTGGTAAAGTTTTTTCATGGCAGGGTAAAGCAGAGTAAATTAAACTGTATGCTATACCTTCTAATGTCAGAGCAAATAGATGACAAAAAAATGGAAAAGAGAGAAGACAACCGTCAACAAAGGCCAAAGAAACTATTTGAAAAGCAGTGAGCACTTGCCCTATCTGAACTGTTAATCTGAAAGATATGTTGAAAATGCTTAAGGCAGGTGATAATAATTCAGCTTGTCTGGGCTTAACATCCAAAGGGGAAAAAAAAGTGAGCTGTCTAAGAAAGGTGACTGAAAATGAGTCATGTGTCTCAGTTCAGTAGTTTCTGTCATCACTGCTATGACATAATATTCCTAAATGTTTTATCTTGACTCTGCTTTGGGTAATTAGAAAAAAATTTCCTCCAAACATAGTTTTGATTGAAAAAGTCAAAAAAGAAATTACATTTAAACATGTAAAGCTGTATATATTGCATCTAACATATAAAAATATATGCATATACAGTTCTTGGACATATATCTGGAACAGATACCAGAGCCTTCTCAAATACTTTTAAATTTCTTGTTAATTTGAATGCTTCTATTTGAACAATAACAATAAATAACAGTAAGAATTGGAGGAAAAATATCTAGAAAATTTTTTTATATATCTGGGTTGTCATTCCTTTATGCTTTTGTAAAAGATAACTAACAGCATATACAACAACAGTACAACAAAAATCTAAGCAGTTCACATATTACAATCATATAATGCCTTCAAGTCAGTGAAATCAAAGTCCATTATATTCTGGGAAGTTGGTAAATAATATTCATTTCTTAAAAGATGGATAAATTGCTGGATATATTGTACTTCTTGATGAGTTACAGGAGTTAGATGAAAGCAAAGATGGGATATGTTACAACTTGTATTGTTTAGCTGAATTGATATCTCACAACCTGATCTTATCTTGGATATCCTCTATAGTCTTTCCACTCCTACAGAGCACTAAGAAAAAGGGGCATCATTACTCAAATTTGTTTAAGAATAATCTGAAAAACAAGGATTTCTTCTGGTGAGAAGATGCCTGTTCCACAAGATTGAAAAGGAAGTAATTACCATAATCACCTCCATAAAATTGTTTTGATGGATTTTTACTAATGTAAAGGACAGCAGGACATTTTACATTCAACTTAGTTGAGAGGATATATTAAAACCCAAAGAACTGTGTTAAAAAATAATATAAATATTATATCGGTAGTGAACTTTGCTTTGATCTTCTTCCGTCAATAATAAGTGATGAGTTAAGGGAACACGTAAGTTACTCTTGAACTGTGTATAGCTGTTTCTCATGTTGCTCTGGGAACACATTATTACTACAAAATAAAGCACGTTTTATCCTTTTCTAGTTCTGAGTGATATCTATATGATTGCTACTCTGAAGGACTAAAAAAAGGAAGTATTTTTCTTTGCCACTTCTAATCTGTATGTATTCTGTATGACTTGGTCAAACTCTATAAATGTGTCAAAACAGAAAATTTAAATCTTCAATGATTTTGGGTTTTAATATTCTTACTATCATTTTCCTCAACAATTTGAGTCAAGTGACAAGTGATAGCAAAATAATGGAATAAAAGTTTCTCTGTAACATCCAAAGAATCTTTCCCAAAATTTGACTATTCCATTTTAGAGAAATCTGAGAGAAGACGGAATCACATTACCAGCTATCCACAATTAGCCTTGTTTAGTCCCCCAAATACCCAGATATTCTGAGGTAATTCTTAACAGATGGTACTTCTGGGAATGATTTTGCAATGGCCAACCACAACTCATTTCTACCACTGCAGCATTACTCCAGGAAGTACTACTGCTCCTAAATGCACTACCAAAACAGGAGAAGACTTGTCAAAGCCACCAAATAAGGTTTCCATCAGACAGCATCATGAGAGAACAGGTAGTATGACTTACAAGTCAATTCTGCAGTGACAGAATTTGACGAAGAGCTTTATAACTGAAGCCAATAAAAACCAACTTACTTGGTGGATAGAGAGCCCATCCTGCCATTCATAGGCAGGCCCAACTCTAGGGACAACAGAAGTGTTTCGTGCTGATGATGGACATGCTATGCTTTAGAGACCGTAAAAACATAGGCAGCAAGGTAATGTACAAAAATAACAGCTTCCTGCCAGTCTTACCTGGGTACAGCTGCTTTGTTGGGGCACTCAGCTGGGCAGTTTTTGAAACTCTGTAAGCAACATCCGATCCTTTTGAATTCCTTCTGTTTGTGCAAAATCCTGCTGTTCTTGTTACTCCTTCTGGAGAATTGTGAAATTCTAATGCTTTTAGCACATCAACGGGTTCAGCTGACAAAGTTTAAGAAAAAAAACAACAAAAAGAATTACTCATCTTGCACCTTTCTGGTATGCAGCTTCATTCCTTTGCAAAAGTATATGTCAGATCAGAGCAGTAGCTGCATCCTATTTTGACTTATTGTACATTACTCCTACACCATAATATTATATTAACAGGATTATTCATTTTTAAATATGTAAGAGTTCATCCCATCCAATGTAATTTTTGTGATCATATTTTCAAACTACTTGACGACACACTGAAAATCGCCAATAGCAAATGCTGAGGATCTTGCTGATTGAAACTTCCAATACACACGTTTAATGTGTGATTTCTGAGAAGTGGAACTGATTTTCAAAGTTTGCACAAAACTTTCAGAAGCATTTAGCTGCTAATAATCTGCTACCACAAAATTGTCTGTTGCTAACATTAAAATATATTCTGATTACATATAACTGCTTTCTCAGACACAAAAGGGATAAGGAAGCACCTAAACTAATTTCACATCCAAGTTAGAGAACAAAAAATGTACCTGCTTTGCCTGCAAGGACCAAATGGACAGAATTGCAGTCTTTCATTATTTCCAAGTAAAAATGCAAATTGACTGGGTTGTACTTTAGAGACCAAGTACAATAAGATTGCATCTGTGCTCAGTGTCTAACAATCTAAAGTTGAAATCCAGAGCTATTATTGCACTGATATTGATGCAAATTAAAACAAACAAAAAAGCCTGCATATATTATAAAAGTTCTCCATGGCAAAAGGACAAAGTACTGAATGGACAAGCACTTCTTGACAGGCAGTGAGAAAAAACACTTAGCATACTGCATATCTTTTCTCAAGAAAAATTAAGGAGCTCATTCTCAAACTCCCTTCAGATCATGGCTTTTTTAAGGTATTTTTTTGAGTGGAAACAGAATTTCAGTAGACTTTTTTTCACTGGGACTATCTCACAGTTTTTATGTTGGCAAACTCATGACCACTTTATTTGGAAAGACAAAGTTTTAAATTACTTTCAGTGTTAAAGCTGAGAAATGAGCTTGGTAAACCTGACTTCACATCTTTGAACTACACTGTGGCATTAACTATAGCTGATTTTTTGTCTATTATCATTCATTTTACATGTCAACAAACATCAGCTTAAGGTCCAAAATTCACTGCCTGTGAATATTCAGTTATTTAAACAACTGCTTGCACAGATGTGAACAAAGTTGAGTTTAACTAGCTCATCCTATTAATCTCCTGACACTGCCCAAACTGAAAAACTCAACTTTGTGGTCAAACTTATCTTTGTTTTCTCAGTCAGCCTAGAATGCACATAACTTCTTATGACTTAAAATATACTCACAGGAAAATGCTTGTGAGCTTTTTAAATGTTTCCTCACATCTTGCAATTTTTCATTTTCTTTTCACATCGGATCATCATTGTGTTATTAAACAAACTAAATAGCCAGTGTTTGTTGCAAGCTAACATATTGGGAATGAATGCTACAGTACACACCTGAAATTACTTAAAATCCACATATACTGCAAATTCAAGAAATTATGTTTAAACATTCTCAAAAGAAAAGTTTCAGTAGTGTGCAAACACTGTGGTGTTAGTCTAACTTCTCTGTTGAGTACTGACAAAATCATTTTAATGGACATAATGTATTTTCTATAGGTGTTCCACACAGTTCTGAAGGAATTGCCACACGTACTGAAGGAACATACTGTGGGAACTGTGACACATCTTTTTCTAGTAACCAACAGCTATTTTTGCTGTACCTATATTAATTTGAACCAGTAATGTAAAACCAGTCATCAGAAATATCAGCAAAAATTTCAATTCACTGTGTAAGTCAACCACTGCTACATTCCTTTATCCTTTGCTCTTTTCTATAATTTGTACCAGATTCTTCATTATTTTTTAGAATAATGGTTTTTCTTTGCCTGGCTGACTGGGAGACTATTCACCCATAAACAAGATTATTCATTACTCCCTGCTAGTTCTGCTGCTAAAAAACTTTCAGACAAGAAACAGAATAATAATAGGACAATTTTCAAACCACAAATGCCAAATAATAAGAACAAACATTCTGCTAATAGTCCATAGTTGACTATTTATTTATTTCCACAAACTGTGATTCAAAAAACACAAAATACCAGGACTAGTCAGTTTAAAATAATTACTAGAAATGTAACTTTTCATAGAAGCAACAAGTTTGGTGAAATGACAAGTTATATGAAGTAATGAACACAAAAAAGGTAATTAGTCTATCCCCAAAGATAACATGGCTGACCTATTAAATTCATATTGATGACAAGTAACAGAAACTGCTCCCCTAATTTATATTAAAGAGTTTGTATAGCCACTTCAGCCAACAAGTAAAAAGTAAAGAAGTTCTTTAGAAGTCTTTAAATAACAGGAATACAAGGCAGGAATATATAAGAAGCATGACTCCTCCTGTGTCATGGCTGGGGCTACCATATAGAGAGGTTTCTGCAGAAAACCCTTCTTTTTGCTAGTAGAGATTTTGTCTCAGGAAATTAAAGTAAAGAAAAATGCAGATTAATGATATATAATGTAATGCTTTTGTATCCTTCCAATTTGGTACAAAGATTTCAGATGGCAAGGAAATAACAAATAAGAATCATGCAAACAGCTCTGTTCACCAGTTCTTGGGATGGAGTTAATTCTACTTATGAGACTTGGACATCAGCTTTGAAAACTCAACTCTGTCTGCCAGGGCAAATTTGACAAAATACAAGATCCAGACCCAGAAAGTGGGTCCTTTATGCAGATGTTTATGACCATGTTGCACTGCTGCTTGAAGGCCACTTCTTGCAGGCAAGCCAGACAATGCTGCAAGACAGCCCTGTGAAAAGAAGCCTGTGTTTATCAGGGCAAGCCTGCAGTCTGCAATCAAAATGCGAGTTCCCACTCTGCTACTTTTGCAGGGGATTACTCTTCTCACTAATGCAGGGAACCCACTGCAGGGGATTACTCTTCTCACTAATGACTATAGTGCAAAGTTCAGCGGCGCGTGTCCTGGATTCAAGAGTTCAGAGAGACATGTGCAACTTTCACTGCCACTGAAAGACACTACAGCAGAAATGCTTAAAAATCCTGAGATTTCTGGAATGGCAAAGGTGAATTCTTCAAAAATCCCTTTTTAAAAAACAGAATTGCTTGAGATGGGAACCTGAGTGTTCCATTATCTTTCAAGATACCAAACCATTAATCATTTAACTCCATCCTAAGTTCCTGTATTTTCAAATATAAAGAAGGTAAAGCACACCAACAAAAATTAGTGGTGTCACATCTCAAGACCCAAAATAACTTGTAACTGCAATATTTAAAACTGTAGAGCCAAATTCTGGATTTCATTACTCTGGTATGACTGAAGTACATCCATTCACTCAATGAGCTTTCCATATTTATAGTGGTATGGATAAGAACATTTGGTCTAGAGCATTTAATATTAAATGTAACTCCAAAGCCATATTAACTCTTCCTTTCCTTTACCTTTATTCCATTAGGAAATTTATGAAAAAAAAAATCAGAATATCTCTGCTGGAAATTAAAAGGATTCAGTGAAGCTAAGTAGTTGTAAACTGGATACTTGATCACACTTTTACATTGCCAGGTCAGGAGAGAATATCAAGAGTCAAATACATGAGGGGAGCTTCATGTGTTTTCTGTTTATTGGAGAGGAGGAAAATGCATGCAAAAATTTACTTCCAATTTTGGTTAGCATTTCCAAACCTAGATTTAATCTATATAAAAGGATACATTTGTTTTAAAGGCTATGAAAATGCTTTCTGTTCTATGAATTCATAAGCCCATATTGTAGAACTATAATGCCCTTAAAGATTGAAAAAGAACAGCTGTAGAAATCTAGACATTATCATCGTATAATCATATTTGAAAATACAGCTTTCATTCACTCCACAATATCTAAACTGAAATGAAATCTGTGATATGTCATTATTAATAATACTGATACAACACATACAGATCAAATTCTGATGCCTTTATATTGCCTTATACCTAACAATTACTACCATTGCTCAGTGTGGTTTCATCTGCAGTTAAGCAGAATCTGGTGAAAACAGCACATTCATTTCTGATATGCCCTAATGTCACAAATATAAACAACAACATTCATTATTCAAGTACAGAGGACTTGCTTCCTTCACTTAGACTTCCTGATATTTGAGCTGGAATCTATTACACAAAATGCCTTTCTCTTGGTGGAAACTGTCCATGGAGGAGGTTCCCAGGTACCATAACAATACAAGTTCTGACAGCAGAGAAGGAGGGGCTGAGAAACTGTAAAGGAGGGCAGAAACTGAAGTCCTCTGGACACACAGTCTATGCTCATGACTTACTCAATGTGCGACATCAAGCCTCCTCCTCTTAAGAATGACCCCAGTTTTCAGTAAAAATGCGTATCAATTCCTCATCTCCCTATGGGAATGCTTCTTGTAGATGATCACACAACCTCAGGTAAAAGAACAGACATTACAAGAACGGGACAAGTTGTAACATATGCAAGAAAATTTGCATTGGAAGGGTCATGTCTGGTTCATTACATTTGGATTTATTTAAATATAGACGGTAATTAAATGTATGGTGCTTAATCATATCTTCTTAGTTTATAAAATATGTATCCTGTCTGTAACTGAGATCATGGTGAATTTAGTACCTTAAGAAAAGGCAATAAAATTCCTTGTTTCTGCTTCAGCAGCCACCATTAAATTTCTGCATTGTGACAAGACCCATCTGACCCTGCAAAGGCAAACTGTACAGAACCCAAAAAAGATGGATCAACAGTTCGTCTAATGGCAGCAATACCATCTTTGGAATTATACCAGCTGCAATAATTCTGAATAAAAGAGTAAAATCTATGCATATAATCTTTCTAGCTGCAATAACTTTTTAAGGTTAATTATCTTTAATGACTTTGCATTATTGAAAATGTTTTGATCTACAACATGCTTTTTTGCAAAATTTTACTGAAGTCAATTTAGTGAGTGGCATTACTATTAATGTGAAGTTTGTAAATGTTAGGCCATTAACACACACTGAAAATAAAGCTGTACTGTTTCATCTAATTAGAATGTTCTGTCCTGTATCACCCCAAGTAGCTAATGCATATGTGTCAATAAACTGACACTCAGGCATATGAAAAACCTGATCTTCTGTTTCTTAGCATACATATCAGCTTCCAATCCCAGTACTGACTAGTAATTTAAGCCTGCTGTACTCACAAATAAATTGACAAATTCTGTATCATATTCTTTTCATTCAAATAAAATGACATGGACACTTTATTACTGGGAATTTTTTTGCAGAAGGAAAAGTTATTGCATACTCGTGCTTTTTCAGAAATTATTCTTGACCCACCTAGGCTAGCTGGCTATCAGCCAGGTTTCTAACCTAGGTAAAACTGTATTAAGAAGTAGTTTCTGTGCCAATTCCATGAGCGGCTGCAATTCCACACTAGTCTGGATCTCATGCAGTATTTCTTGTCTTACTCAGATCTGAAGAGGTCAAACATTTAGAGTGATCCTATCCCAGATGTATGCAGTCAGTGGTCTTCAGTGGACTTGGAATACATACAGATTGAAAACCTATTACTCACTGAATTGAGAACTTTTGAGTGAGGTTGATTATTCTTTAAAAGATAACCATGGAAGTCAGAATGGGCCTATCCAAAAGTCTAACACCTTAAGTTTTCTTCTATTTAACATGGAACATGCTGCAAACCACTTACAAGCTGCAGTAGGAATGGAGCCCTGAACATTTTCCCATAGGGTATACTAAACTTGACATCTGTTTTCTTGCTATAAACTGTACAGCAAAGCACTTTTTAACTGCTGATGAAGGTGTTGGTGCCTAAGGACCAAAAATTTCAAGACAGACTGTTATTGAAGATAGGGTACACACAGGAAACCATCATCTGCATTTTCAGAGGGAAGGACTTTACCATCAGGCCTCAGAGTGGAACCCTCCAGGACTGACAGGAAAGTGACTGTGGTGGCAATTTCTGGCTACAAAATTCGTTTCCATAAGAAATTGTTCAGGGGATGACCCTTTTAGACTAAAATATGTTTAATTCTGTCCAATTACCTAATAAAGAAAAGAAGTTGAAATCCTATTATATTTAGATTTTGGTCTGGTAACTCCTGGATGTTAGTCTCTTAATTTTAGGAGAGAGCACAGGCACAATGACTCTTCCCTATTTAAAGGCTGTGTTTACCTACATAATTTACAAGATGCTTCCAGATTGCCTGCTGGGGGACATACTGGGAATGCAAACAATAACATAACTCAGAGGGAAAAAAAAAAGGAAGAATCCTTTACTTTACAGATACACCTTAGCAAACCAAGGGTGCAACTCAGTGTTTGCTATACTGTTAATACCTATAGTAACTTTGCCTTTTCCTTCTTTTTGATATAGTAAAGAATACTTTTAAACAGTATTATAAGTTTTTCTGATATAATAAACCAATAACTTCTTGAGTTCTTGTAATTCTTCAGCAATGCTCTTTTTGATTGATGTGAAAGTGAAAATTTATCAGTGTTCATTCCACAAACAACCTTTAAGAGTTACAATCAATAACTCCTAATACAACCCTGGAGGAGAAAAGAGCTTAATTTTCCCCAGTACAAAGAATTATATGAGAAATTTAGGAAGACTAATGTTTCTAAGTTACTATTATTTTACTTCATATTTTTCCATGGAAATAGGCTTCATTCTGCCAGTAGTCTGTTCCAATGGAACCACTGCAAAAACTAAAACCTAAAGAGCCTTGAAACATAAATCTTCAGTTCTAAATTGAGTGTTTTCTCAAAGTTTAGTCCAGTTTTACGTCACTGTAACAGATCATTTAAAACCTACAAGCTGTGATGGCCTGGTAAGCTAAAATGTGTGTATTTGGTGAGTACTAATGAAGGGACACCTTATATTCGTGGACAAGATTTTCAGAAGAGGCTGCCTCTGGTTGGATTTTTACATATATATTTAAGGACCTAAGTAGAAGGTACTGACTGCACCACAGGTTTTTGAAACCATGCTACCTATTAAAGCCATAATAGCCTACAGTTACTTAGTTTATTTACTTTTCTTAAAATTTTGAATCTTTATAACTCTAAGAGCTCATTCTAAGGGCATTCAATGTATTCTATAGGCGGGTAAAGGTAAACTACTATGATGAAGGTTTCTAACTGACACTAATTAAATGGTCCAAACCCTAATGATTGTAAGAGGTCTTTACCTCTCTTTTACCAGAAACATGAGAATCTCTGGATTTGATAAACTGATAGTTTGTTGACCTTTAGGATACAAAACAAGACCCATCAATTACTAGAAAACTGTGCTATTTCTAATGTGGTAAGAACATTTCTGTTCTTACTTTTACTCTTAGACACTTTTACTTATAGTGGGCAGTTATGATGGACATCCTTTAAAAACAGAAATACATATAATATTATCTACACTTATTTTACTGTGTCCTTCATCTGTTAAGCACTAATACAGAAGTGAACATCCAAAAGCAGGAATTCAGAAGCATGTTATGCCCAACTTACAAAGTTCTTACAAAGGACTCTGTTGCCTTCCCGCTGCAGGCTCTAGTCCTTGTATCCCAAGCAATGACTCCCTGCAGTTCAGCCATAGGTGTCTAAGCACCATAAAAGGATCAGGCACTCTTCTGTTCTCACCATTCCCTACTGGTCAGCTCTGGGCAGAGCTGCCCTTGCTCACAGGCTTTTGGACTTGACAGTCTGGGAATCGCCTGCCTCCCAACTCTGCTGAGAGCCCAGCCCTGTAACAGAAGAACTGCTCTGGGAACCAACATCAAAGCACTGGTTCTGCAGTGTCCTTTGTGAAGGTTCCAATACCTTTCATAGATGGACTTTATAGACCTGGATAAAATGAACTCTCTGTTTTATGGGCTGAAAAACTGAGTTACAGAGCATCTTCAAGGTACAAAAATGAAACTCATTGAGTTGCCTAATTACACAGTGCTCCTGAAAATTAAGCTTTTTTTTCTTCTAGGAACCTGAATATAAATTTATGGGATTAACTGAATATATGTTGCTCATATACATACGTCTGGAGACATACTTCAAGGTTGTTTTACCTGTTTAGAATTTTCCTACACGAATTTCCTAGATGAATTACGTAATTGGGATCTTGACTCGTGACATTTTTAGAAATAGGTGTTATTGCAATGTTTTCATATTAAATGCTTACGAGAACTAGAGATTATCCAGATGCAAAAAGGAATGCTTTAAATAGACTAGGACTGGGTATTTCACCAACAGAGGCTTCTGTGAAACTGCTCTGAACTGGCTACTTCTGTTTCCACACCAGTTATTTGGAAATTTTTCATTGACTTCCTATGCTGAAAAATCTACTAAATACATTATAGTATTTCAAAGATTGTATGCAGTCTAGGCAGGTACAGGAAGCAATTTTGATACTCACCAACTACTAACTACATCTCACTTTAAAGACCAACCTCTAACTCTCATATAGTACAAACCAAAACTCCCTCAAAAAACACAACCCTCTCCCCCCATCACTTATATCCTATACTGAAAACAGTGGAAAACTTGTCTATGTACACACTCAGATCTTTAGCAACATTAGCTTGTAGGCTGATTTATTTACTGGAAATATGCAGGGGAAAAAAAAGAGTAACTATTTTAAGGTTCTGTTACACTGCATAATTCTAAAGAATAACCTAGATTTTGAGGCTTTTTATCATACTTTACATATTTCACTACAAAAATGCGACTTTTGTATTCCTCAAAACCGTCTTTGAGACTGGATAGATTGTACTTTTATCACTTGTTTAGCAACACTGACTGCCATCAAGCACTGAAGACCTGATGGTGATTCCATAAAATAACCTCTTGCTGCGCCCAGAAGATTGGGCTTATTCATCATCTGTGCAGATCAGTATTGATCCATTAGTTTACAGTACTTTAACATCTGTCTCCATATTTCTATGGACTTATTCTTATTTTGCACCACAGCAAAATCTTTTAGGACTGCATTCCAAGTGTCTAACTATATTGAGGCCTCTGCTAAAGATTCAAAAAGTTCTTTTTGTACAGACAGCAGACACAGTAGTTCCAGCTGTGAAAATCAGCAAAACAAGTATTACATTCTTGAGTATCCTGTTTCTATTGCCATATAAAAAGAGACACAGTCTAAAAATGGTCCGTGCTACAGGAAGAGACAAGGTGTTCCCTCAGCAATTAAACATGAAAGAAATGGAGTCCACTTAAAAACTTTTGTCATCAAGGTATTTATTGAGAAATAATTTAAATAAGAGTTCAAAAATATCTTCTAATAAATGGGAGTTCTCAAATATGGAACATTGGTACATTTTTCAGCTTCAAGCATAGAATACAGCCAAGGACAAGATTTAGAAATGGTGCCATTTAAAGTAATCCTATTTAATTTGATAGAGAAACAACTCCTACAACTAAATCCTTTTACCATACTTTCCCTGATGTCAAAGGAGAGCAATGCAAGGAAATCAGATTTAATTCTGTATCCTACCAATATATTAGCAGGAATTTCTCTTAAGCAGACAGCAAGGTTGTAAAATCTTGAACTATTTATAAACTATGAATGTTTGATAATCTATCAGATTACTATGATAATTTGAGTAAGTTAAGGTATACAGCTGAGGGACAGGTAGCACTTAGTCTGCAGTAATACTTTAAAAATGTGACCATAACTTACAACTAGGTTAATTTCTATAACAGAAGAAGCTTAGCTGCCAGTGACATTATTTATAGCAGGACCAGGATCTAAGTTCTTTTTTATTCATCTTTTATAACACATCTTTCAATTTGGTTTGAGGCACACACTCTGCTTCTATTATATGAGCTCTGCCAAATACCATCTATTTCACACACTGTGTACATTAACACTTGGACTTGCAGTGAAGTCCCAAACCTGAAATTCACAAAGGTTTTTACAGTCCCTTATGTGTGCTAATGTGCTAAAAAGAATTTAAGTTCTGCCAGATTCTACTACTATTGTAATAACCGGGTCAACAATTAATCCTTACATTTACAGTCTGTAAACTTGGTTTTTAATACTGAGTAGAACAGTTATAAGCCCTTGCAACAGGCATGTGTGTTAACCTAATTCCTTTTAAGCCACTGTTCTCTATTGTGTCCATCCAGAGGGCAAATCTCTATCACTGCATGAGACTTCACATTCTTAGAACATTAGAGATTTCTCCCAAGCTCTGCTTAATTTATTCCCCCTCTATTATCAACAAATACTCAGAACAATGATAAATTAACCAATGCTAGGAGGTTTTCTTCTGAAAAGAAGCAGAAAGCTCTACAGAGAAAAGAAAAGCAACTTCTTAATCTTGCTGGCAGATGGAAACCCTACTGTTCACCACTGTACAAAACAAATCCGGGAAAGACATAATTGCTCCAGTGTGTTTTAGGTATAACCTCAGCAGTAATGTCATGGCTCCTTTAGTGGGCTGCAACTGTGTTAGAATTAAGGGTTCTCTTTGGAGGAGATCAAGTAACTTTGGGCATGACAGTTGTAAAAATAAGTATGACAACTTTTTCCTACATTTTACATCTGCTGCAGACACCAATTTTACAAACAACAGGTGGGTTGTTTTTCATGGGGTTTTTTTAGTAATCAGAACAAAAGATAGCACTGGGAAAGGTTTTTAATCAAAGATTTTTTTTCCTATTGTCATTTCAACTATAGGTACTAGGGAAGAGATGATTTCAAGTCAAACCCACTGAGTATTTGTGCATCTATATACAGTTAAATTTTTTAAGATACACACAAAACTGAAGTTGAGAAACTTCTTTTCTGCAGACCTAGGAAAGAGACATAGGACTATTCAGGCTGCAGGAAACTTTCTTGGATCCATATGAAGTCTCCTTCTAAATTAAATGCAAAGATACACACTCAAGAAAATTAACAACACATACCAGTCATTTTTTCTGTGTCTGATGTCTGCTGCTGAAGTTGAAATAATTATTTTACCTTAGAAACAATGAAGAAATCAAAATTACATAGCAAAACAGATGAATTCATGCAGGTCTCTCTAGCACTATTCTGGGAAATTGGACCATTTCACCTGCTGATCCTTGGGACTCAGAAAAACTTCAGCTACGACCACTAGCTACAGCAAGTGAAATCACCCTTTGATGTATTCATTTTTGCCAACTTTGTGAATAATAACCTAAGACACCCACACAAATTATCACACAAGACAATTTAACTGAAAAATAAAGGAATGCTTAGAATATTATACTATTTTTCAATCTTAAAAGTTAATTGATCAGTTAAAATCAAAAGTGCTTTACATCACGAATAGTTCTGAGAAGAAATTTATACTTTTCTAGTTTAAAACACCCCTTTGTACAGGTTTAGACCAGCTGGATACATTCAAGAGCTTTCATTCAGCAAACAGATCCATATCTTCCTTACTAAGCAAATACAAATCAGTAGCAGTGTTAAGTGTGCATCCACAAAGAAACTCTCCTTTTGCCATTACTAATTGGCCCAGTTCTGCATTCCTTCTGCACCTAGAACTCCCACTACTTTCCAAGCCTGTGTGGGAGAAGCACAAGGAACCTTTATATTTCCTCAGATGACAGTAAGAAGTATCTATTCTATATTAGAAATAAATCTGCTTTTCACTTACACAGAAGGTCCAAAGTGTGTTTTCTATATATAGGTTCATAGCCTCATTTTCAGCAAGGCTTCTTAAATCTTTTTTTTTCACTCAGATTAAGAGCTAGGTTTCCATTTGCTTGAAAAAGCTTATAAATAATAAAAATGCTGATTTTTCATTTCTTGCCCATGAAATTTAAATCTGTATCACAATAGTGCATTGATGTCAAGCCCTTAGAAAAAATTTATAGTGTTGAAGCCATGCCATTTTGACTAAATGAGTTTATTCATTCCAAACACATTACCAACAGCTTTAGTATTAAAGGTGAGGAAGGGGAGAGGAAATCAAAGGATGTCTTTTAAAATACTGAATTTTGTTTACTTTAGCCAAGTCATAAAGTAAAAACATTTTCGAAAAAGAGCTGCTTAAGAGCTGGTGGGCACTGAGCTGACCAAGTATGAGTCACTGCTTTTCCCATTCAGTTGATTCTCACTTCTGTAACTTTTTCTGTCTAAACAAGAAATAACTCAAGACCCCAATCGCTTCTTTGCACACCATTTCTTACAAGTATGAAAGACACCTCGTACTTCTCTATTTTTTTTGTTAAATAAAGAAACTTGGAAAAAAAAGTCAAGAATTTTAGGAATCTGTTGAGGTTTGTCTACATGGAATGGTTCCTGTTGTCTTAAAAAAGTCACTGCTGTATGATTAACACTTTACATGAATACACCATGTAATTTTCTTTTCATAGAGGTAGTTTATGAAAAGAAAATTGAAGAACAGAGGACTTAAAAGAGTTCATAAGAGCAATTCATATTTTGCCCAGCATTCATATTTTAGCCAGCATTTTCATTTAGTCATATTGTTTACCTGCCATTTATGCTATTTTATTTTATTCATTGGTATTTTCCCTCTCCTATTTTCAAATAGGAATCATCATGTCCTATGTTATCTTTGAACTATTCTAAATAAGATTAGAATGCATACCAGATGATTCAGAAATAAGTCCCTTGTACTCTGTTAGAGAAATTAGGTCAAATTCTAGTCCCTCTGTAGTCAATGGAAAAACTCTCACTGACTTCAATAACAGATCAAGCCCTGAACACACAGCTCCCTGTAGTTCCTAAGCAAATTGCATACTGTATCTCAGAAAAGGTCAAGAACTAAGTTCTTTTCAGAATGCTTCCACAAAGAATAAGAAGCCTGTAGTTCTACATTTCTGAAATGGCCTTTATACAGAAGACTAGAAACTATCAATATAGACTTTTAGTTTTGAATAAAGTTACCACAACCAAATGAGTCTGCCTAATGTTGCTGAATACAGTCCATTAAGTATCAGTTCAGTTGATTTCAGTGTAAGTTCTGTTGATTTTTCCTGTGCTGTTTGGGTTTAGATTTTCTTTAAACTTGTCATTTGCATCCAACCCATTATGTAAACATAGTCTACATAAACCCTACTTAATTTAGTCAGTTCTACGGTGGAAAGCGGCATAAGAAATCGACCCTGCCTTTGAGGACGGTAATCTTCTTGAAGAAACTTAGTTTCCCCACAGTAACGAGTGCGAGGTTAATTCACCCTGGTGTGACTCCAGCGAGTCCGTGGAGTTCCAAGAGGGATGAAATCCGACCCCTTCAGTCCCTGTCAGAAACGGGGCCAGCAGGGGGCAGGAGCCCTGATTGATCTGACACCGTCAAGGTTGTGCCCAGGTATAAAGGTTTGAATGGAAACTGATCACCTTTCCCTGCTCCCTCTAGGACGCCTGTTGATTCAGGGAATTCAGATGGAGAAATGCCTCGTTAAAATAATAAATACATAAAAAATTAAACCTTTCATTTCGGAGAGTTAAGCCCCTTCATTGATGTCAGACCCACAGAAAAATAAAAACCTCAGTCCCAGCCAGACTGGCCTCCAGATGCGCCTGCGGGCTCCGGTGGGAGGGAGTGAGGGAGGGAGGGAGGGATGGAGGAAGAGGCAGCGTTTTCACCGCCGGTAGGAGAGGAGAACTCTCCCGCCACCGGAGACTCTGCACTGCAGCTCGGCGAGCTGCGAGCTCAGCCCAGAAAGCCCAGCTGGGCTGGCGGCGGTGCGGGGAGCCCAGGGAGAGCGGTGCGGACGGGAGAAGTGCGGCGAACGCGAGGGGTGGTGCGGGGGAGGGGGCGGCGATTCCTTTCTGCTGAGGCTGCTGCGCTGCTGCCTGGCTCTTGTTCCCCCTGCAAGTCCCCCGCGGGCCGCACCCTGCCCACCAGGTCCACGGACACCTAAGGGACCACTCGATCCGCCGAGGCGGCTGCAGGCTGGGGAGGAGGCTGGGGACGGCGCCCCGGCGCTGACACCGCCCGTGGGGAGCCCAGAGATCGTCGGGCTGAGCCCCCCACCCCCCGGGCATCTCCGGGCCCGGCACCGCTCGCACCACCTGCGGGGCATCGCTGCCCCGGGAGCTGCCCTCCGCAACGGCTGGCAAAGGGCCCCTGCGAGTGTATTTTCTCCTCCGCTTGCGCCCTGGAAAACTTTTTACCCACTAAAACTCGTTGCAAAAGGAAAAATAAAAGAGAAAAGAACGGAGAAAATCACTGCAGAGAGCCTCCACCCCCCAACTTTCCCTTTCCTCGCCCCTCCGAGGGGAAGGCAGATGCTTGTCGGTCAACTTCAGTCACAACCTGGTGAACTTCAGCAGTTCAACAAAACAAAGTTGGACGCACACTCCACAACACAGGAGTCCAGTGCTGGAAGAGGATAAGTCGCTCTGTTCGACAAGTATTTCTTTCATTTTCCCACCCCGCCAGGGCATCTCCTTTACCTCGTTAAAAACACATCCAAAGTTTAAGGCTGAGGCTGACCGAGAGCCATCCCTCCGCGGCACCTGGGAGGGAGGTCCCTGCCCGCGCTGCCGGGCGCTCCCCGCGGGTCTCCGCGCCCGGAGCCGGCCCCAAGAGCGCTCTCGCCTCCCCAGCACCGGGAGTCGCTCTGACAGGTTTCCTCTGAAACGCGGCCTCAGCCGTGCCCTGGGTCCTTTCCCCGAGAAGGGGAGGGAGGCGACTGGACTCCCCGGCTCCCCTTTGCTTTCTTACCTCCTCTGACCTCTGCAGTCCGGAGAAGGAAAGCGAAGGTGATGAGCACGGTTACAGCCGAGTCCCAGGGCCACCTTCTCGTTTTCCACCTTGTGGACCATCTCTGCATCTCCATGCTGGGCAGCCACAAGTGTGAATTAAACACGGGCGCGTTCAGTTTATACCAGCTCCGTCCTTTCCACTATATTCCCAGAGATGACTTCTCCTATAGAGCCATACGTGATAAACCGAGAGAGGTTTTCTCTCTCGCCCCGCTCCCGCTCTCCCCGGCCTTGCACAGGCCCCTCCGACCCGTCCTCCCCGGTGCCCTGCCTTCAGACTGAAGGGTGATGAGGGGCTTTAATCAAAATGCAAAGAGCTCCGCATCCCCCTAAAGGCTTCATCTCGTCAGAGGGCTGGGCGAGCGGCTCCCAGGGCCACCCCTGGAGCCCGACTGACACGCCAGCCGCCGGGCGGAGGCCAATCGCGGGGCTCCCCCGGCCGCCCACAGCACCGCCCTCCGCCTCGGCGGCGGCACACCGGCCACTCCGCGGGCACTGCCGGCCCCCGCGGTGGCGGAGAGCGGCCCTCCCGAAGGCGCTGCGGAACGCAGAAGGCGCGGCGGGAGCGAGCCGGGGGACGAGGCTGCGGTGTCCCGTCACCGGGTCACCGCCGCCNGGAGCGGGGCAGGGCGAGTTCGAGGAGAGGAATGCGCGTGAGAGGAGCAGGGGCGCTGAGATGAAGCGTCGGCGGGGTGGCCCTTCGGGCTCCCCGAAACCGCCCGCCGGCGTTGGTGCGGCGCCAGGTCCGGCCCCGGCGGCCCGTTCACCCTCACACCCCTCCCAGCAGCAGCTTGTTCTCACACAACCTTGGGGGACCTCCGGGGGCTTCGCTCTAAGGCCGCTGTAAGAGAGGAGGGAGCGGGGTGGTGAAGGAAAAGCCCGCCACCGAACATTGCCGTTCCCCGCCTCACCACATCCTGCAGCCCGGGGAGCCAGGTGTCGGCTCCTCGCCGGGAACCTCCCGCTCGCACTCCCGTCCTGTCCCACCTGTGCAGCAGTCGGTGACGGGGACCGGCCCGTAGGCTGAAACCTCTGACAGAGCTTAGTTGTCCAGCAGGTCCAGCCGAAATCCTCCGCTGGGATCAGGTTCTACCCCGGCTCCTCTGGAAAATGAGAGAAAACCACGGTCACGTTTTAGTAGAAATGTATATAATTTTTAAAAAAATCTGCCTTCCCTGAGATCTTTAATGCCTTACAGCAATTAATGAGTATATGGTTTATCAATAAAATACATGTTGCTTTTATATGTCAAATTATACTTCAGATATTTATTATCCTTTCAAAAAATATCTTACGTTTTGCTGCGCTCCTTTAATATACCTAGCTCTTTCTGTCCTTGGTTTTCTGAAATGGTATCATTGTCATTAGATTTGCAGCTGAGGGGACTGAGGTGCATAGCACGGTTACATATGAGCTCCCTGAAGTGCTATGCATTGGGTGCCATTCACTGAAGAGATACTCAAGGTTATTCTGGCAGTTCACAGTACAGCTGTGGAGCACCATAATGCTGTATGTATCCGACCTTTCTGTATCAAAACTTATGCCTGGAATCATTAAAGTTAGAAAAGACCTCTAAGGTCATCAAGCATTTGACCCAACAGTACCATGTACACCACTGACCCATTTCCTCAGTGATCATGAGACTACCCCCAGCTGCTTATAGAATATTTCATCCTGTCTTACAATTGTCTGTCTTACACCTGAACTACATACAGGTCCCCAGAAGTCAGTACTGTTCTTGTTGCTCTCCTGGTCTGTGTAGTTCTCAGTCATTTACTAGATGCTTCGAAGCACAGACCAAATTAACTTGCTGTTTCAGCCTCCTTCCTTACAATGTCAGTAGGTAGTCCCAACGGCAATTTATTATTTTTACTCAATACTTTGTCGTGGGAAAATCTCATATGCTATAAAGTTTCAAGTTTCCTCTTCATGCTTAGGAATTACACATCTTTCTGTCACCAGCATTCTTGCTGCTTCCACTCTCTTATCACACATTGCTTCTCTGACTTTGTTTTGAGCCTTTCTGTTTGCCTGAATGACTACAGCTAAACTGTTCCCCACTAAAAAGGAAAAATTCTGTCTCTGCCCAGGAGAAGAAATGGAAGCATCTCAGATAGTGGAGAAAAAGAGCAAGTATTCTCACAGTGTAGAGAATAGTAATTTTACACAGTGCCTTTACTGTTATTTAAGTTTTAGGGGATGTGATTCATCTCCCAAACTGTCAATGGAAAGATACCCACTGATTTTCGTGGTCCTACATCAATCCAAAGCAGAACAAAGAGGAAAAAGTGCCAAGTATTAATCCGAGTGAGGTAGCATACTTGTATTAATATAAAAATCAGTATAATTCTACATTAATTTTAGTACCAAGACCACTTTAATTTAGAGCTAGCTCCATTATTTTTGCATGCCAGTATGCCAAGCCACACAGACATGTAATAAATTGCCATCAGATTCAGCAGTTAGAAGATAAAAGTTACATACCATTTAGGTGAAGATCCACCCGTCAACTTTTGCAGCCCGTCGAATTCATTATTTAGGGATTATTGATTTACATTTAATTGATTTACATTTAGCTTATTTTTCTAGTTATTGTTCATAGTCTTCTAAACTGTAATGATGCTGTTCTAGAGAGAAGTAATTGCAGCCATGAAAATATGTCAAAGAAGAGATAACGATTCAGAGCATAGATAAGCTTTATGAATGCCATAAAATTATTCTTTAAAGATTTTTGTTAGAAATTTTCAGCCCTTAGATGTAATTTTGGGAGAAATATTTTCTTTCTTGAATCTGAAAGAGGGTTAAAATGTGAAAATATTTTCAGAGAGAAACAGAAGAGAAGTGAATGATGTTATTTATTAAATTATCTGTGGTCCACAGTGGTTTGTTCTTTATGTTGGCTTTTTTGTTCCTCATTACTCTTCAAGACAGTTTTAGTGAAAAGAAAGACTAAGCAGTGTGACATTCATTATGTTCTGTCCCTGATACATCAACGTTGGCAGATTAATCCATGTTTAAATATTAGGAATTGCTCTCTTGTATGTGCACAGATGGGTCATTGTTTTATTTTGGGGCAGAGAGGGGGAGGGGCTAGGAACTATGGAGAAGAGAGTATGTTTTCTTGGACCACTGTAGGTTACAAGAAACTCACAGCAGCAGCTCTTTCACATTCTTCAGGCTATAGGCACCATAATGAAATGTAACAGTAAATATGGTGTTCTTTGGCTCTCTTGCAATCACACTGTGTTTGTTTAACATATTCCTTTACATCACCAAAAGCAAGAGACTTCTCTCTATATATAAAGGGGTCATTTATCTTGGAATAATAATGCACTGTAAAGAAGAGTATGCTTTTGTTGTTGGTTTCCCTGTATCTCAGGGACGTTGACTTTTTTTTTTCTAGTTTCACACAGATATTGATGCCCTCTCCAATTCTATTCACAGCAATTAAGTGAATATTGCAAAATAAATGTCTGCTTTAAAGTCATCACCCACTGCCTTCTTTGTTGCTTTAATTCTTTTGGTTTAGGTAGGCGAGTATTTTAGCATTGTCTCATTTCTGGTGCAAATCTATGTTTGCTGAGAGTTTTCTGTTATATGACTAATATTAGGAAGAAAAGTGAGGTACTCTGCTTCAGAGAAGTGAAACCTTGTAACGAAAGTTGTCTCCACCAATGAGATGAGCAGAATGATCTCTGCTAGATGAAATGCTAATCAGCTCCTTTTTGTAGTTTTAAAGAGAGAGAAGTATATAAACACAAGCATATAGACAAAATAATGACAGTTTTACTTACAATGATTCTAGCTTCAAGAAGAGTAATATACCTTTTGCTACTATCAATAATAGCTTACAGCTTCACTGAACTCCTCCAGTTCCATTATTTAAGGTTCTGAAGGATGAAGCCAAGGCTTTCTCTGACCCTCAGCAAACCTCTTTACGCTAGGGAATGACTCGGTGCCCATTGATTCTTTCAGATTCCCAAGAATTAGGGAAGAAAGAAGATAGTAAAAGAAATGAAATACAAAACAGCATAGTTCAGTTCTCATTGGCTCAGGTACCACAAGACTACAGAAATACTAGCATTACTAATTTTTTTCCTATGGAGAATGTATTGAGAATGACATAAGCAAAGCTGGAGTGGCAGCTGTGCTGTGCAGCCTTCCACAGATCCAAACCAGGTCTGTGATGTGGCCAGAAATTGGATGCATATTTGTTGCTGTGTGTATATTGAAGGTTGAATTTTTACAGTTTTTGGGTGAAAAAATCCTTTCAGTTTTCAATTTAATGTGCACTAGTGGGAGTTGCTACCAGAAACACTGGTTTTGTGAGAGGTTAAAACTTCTAGGCCTGTGTAAGGAATGAAATCAGAATTAAGGTTAGAGTTGGGGATTTAAGGGGTTAATTGACATGACTGCTGTTTGAAACAGTCCACTGGTTTGGAAGGGGGCTGTAGTTGGTAGGAACTTATACATCTCCTGCTGCAGGGGTTTATCCCATTTTTTAATTATATAGTTAACAGCAAGAGTTAAAAATGTCAACCATCACACTTGCATCCTGTTCCTCAGCATCATGAAGATAAGGACAAATTTGGAGAATCTTACCTCCAATATTCTTTGAAGATAAGATCAAAACAAGACAATAACTTGTGCTGCTTTTGACTTCGGGGATGATACCTCAGAAAGGAGTTAGTAGAATCCTTATTCCAGAACTAGGTTGACAGAAACACGGGATATTGTTAACAATAAGAAAAGGGAGATTTGGCACCGGGGTAGAGTTGAGGATTTTCAAGTCTTAAGGTGGCAGATTGTTCCTGCTGACCCCTGGAAGTAGTAATCGTTGTGATAGAAACCTGTGCCTTGAGCTGTATTAGTCCTATAGGAAGAAGATAACTGCTTAGAAAGTAGGTATGACAATTAGGTTTAAGCCAAAGGTTTCAGCTAAGAGCCATAATACCTTTCTACAGGTTCCCCCAAAATTAAGAGTGTTGGTAGAAATCATTGACTGATGCTGCCTTTAACTATGGGGTTTACTCCCTTATGTGCTAGTTAATTCAAGTTCTAGTTAGTATTTGAGTAATAGTGTTGGGATTTGAGAATTGTAACTGTCATAAACCCCGAGTAATGCAACTAAGTAAGACTGCCAAAGATGAGTAGAAGGGAGGTATTAATAGAATCTGATGCATTGTATTGTGATTTCCTGCAGAAACTGGTGCCCTTCCTAAACTACTATTAGAAATTACTTTAATTCTGATATTTGCATTCTAAATTTCCATCATTTCCACTACCATTTTAAATCTATGGGAAACAAGGAAATAAGGAGGTAGGCACTAATAGAAGCCAGTGCTTTATACCAACTGGCAGAAACCAATGCCTTAGTCTCATTTAGGCTGGGAAGAAGTCTAGTATAAAACAGAGGGTTTAAGTCTTGGGAAAATAAAGGATCAACAGGTAAATTCATTTCACACAAATGCAAAATCTTGTCAGCAGTCTTTGTACTTATGTAGTTGGCAGACAAATCTTTCATTATTTTCTTCCACAAGAGAAACAGTGTTTTACATCAGGTGGAGAAATAAATGTCCTAGGTTAAAATATAGATGTATTTAAGTATTCTATTACCACCAGCTGTGGGCCATTAGCTGTTATCGCCTGCTAATGACCCACCCCTGATAACAGACAATGGGCCATCAAGAAACCCCCACATGACTCATGGACTTACCTCATCCTATTGTGAGAGGCTCCACCCAGGAGGGAGGAGCCAAGCATTCCCACCTGGATATAACCTGCCCTCAGAACTGCCTAGGGGAGCCCTGTCTACTGGGTTACCAGAGGACAAAGCTACCACTGGACCTTCAGCTGGAGACCTTCTATAGGATCATCACTCCAACTGAGCTACTTCATCTGGACTGCTACCACCACCCTAACAGGGTGTCAGGTTGTATCTGACTTTGTCAGTGCTTTTCCTTATATTATTTCACTTGTTTCTAATTTTATTTTCCCATTAATTTAAATCCTGACTTATGATCTCCCACTGGTTTGTTTTCAAACCAACACAATAAACTAAGAGTCTATATTTTGTTTTACAGTCAGAAAAGAGTTTTGCCATGTGAGGGGTTACGGTATTTTACTATGATGTGTCTGCATCCCTGAGTAATGTTCACTTGTGCAGCGTCTCCTGCAGGGAAGCGTAGAAACAGTACCAATGGGAAGCAGAGACTGAGGCTGTCTTACATTATAACAGTAGGTTGCTATGTATAAAGTACAAATTAGCACTGGACTCTGCATATGCTGCAGAGGTGAGAATATTGATACTGCTACAAGGCTTATGTTGTGTTTTCCTCTCTCAGGCTGTGTAGGAATACTTTCCCTAGGAGGGTGTTAGGATTTGAAACAGGTTAAGGGTAGGGCTTTAGAAGAGAATGGCTAAGTATGAAAAGCATATCCTATGGCAGCATCTACAGTGTTCCCAGAAAAAAGAATTAATAAGACTCAGCTCACATGAAGAGAAAGCCATTGGCAGTAATTGATCCTGTAGTTATTAATAATGCAAGAATTAGAGTTAGGAGGATTAGGAATTTAGGATTAATGTTTGTGAATCTTTACATTGAATCCAGTAGATAAAATGGTCCAGGGAATGTTTTGTGGCCATGAGGTGTCTGGTCTTCTGGATGGAGTTGAGATTAGATTTACTATCTAGAGTCCAATTTACTGCTAGTCTCCAGAAGGTTTTGAGAGGAAGGAAAAAAACCAAAGCAGTGATGCTAGAAACTGATGCCATTTTTTCTTTTTCAGTAATGATTTACTATCTTTCAGATAAGATTAGGAAAGTGTCAAGTGTCCAGTTTACAATCAATTTTTACAGATCTGAAGTGTTAGGAAGGCTGCTGTCAGCAGTTGGAGAGGTTGAGGCAAGGACTATAATTCACAGACAACCTAGTTTATTGGATCTAGAGATACAAAACAGTTTGGTATCATCAGGATCCGGTATCTTATTTTCAGTTTGCTATCTTTTTTATCTGTCAGTTATATATACAGTCTTCATGAAGGTTACAGTACAAGAGATGACTTCAGGATGCTGGGTTAGTGCTGGGGAATACAAAGCAGCTTATTGCTATCAGTGGCAAATGCCTTGTTTTCAGCAATGGGCATAGTGAAGGTTAGGGAGAACACTGGCTTGAAGGTTAGGATGGAAAAAGAATATTTTTCAAGACCCATGTTTAAAGCAAGATTCTTCAAAGCTTGAAGGAATAGGGTGTTCCATGGAATTGTCGTGAGTTTATATTCTGTTTGATACCCATGTGTATTCATATAAAATTGGGCATTGGGGTGGAGTTAGGAGGTATCATTTGGAAATGAAAACTTAGACATACTGGGTAATTGTTGGAGATAATTTTTTGATTCTGCACAGCTCTCATGTTTTCTTGGGCTGGTCTCTTAGTTCAGATATGCTATAAGTGTTGCCAAACAGAGGTTCGGCACCTGAGGTTACAATTTACCAAAGTTTGTACTGATCCACCCCCTTGCTGCAGTGAAAATGATGTTTAGGATTGGAGTTTTTCAGTGCTTCAGGCAATAAAATTGAAAAATTTTATTCTGGTTTTCCCAGACACTGCAGGGCTTGCCAGGGTTATGAGAATGCATCATCTTTCGTTATAAGTTAACACATAGGTACCTGTTACACCTATTGAAGGGTGGGCTTGAGAATTCCCTTGGAGAGCCTGAATTGTCAGTTGATTTTCATGTTTGCTGTGGTTATTGGTCTGGTTATGGTTGTCCTTTAGGAAGAAAAGGATGAAGAACCCTGCACATGTGGATTCTCTGTGCATCAAAGGGTAAGGAAAGAAACTGGTATTATCAGAACTTAATGCATTATTTTCAAGGTTTGGTTTTGTGGTTCTTGTTGTTGGTTTTGTTTACATCTCATAACTGAGATGCTTGGAAAAAATTAGGGTATTGCTTGCTTCTGACCTGTCTGTGCAGACAAGATGAGGGCAGGTGTTTTTACTTGAGCCTCCTACCCCTACTTTGATGCAGACCTCCAGGTCACACAGTTCCCTTCCTTCACGTGTTCTACTCCCCAATCCTTCTTTTGACCAGTGTGCTTCTATATTTTTATACGAGAGGAAAAGTAACTACATTTACATAAAATCTTGCTTAATTGGAACACACAATTTTTTCATTAACTTTGTTCTTTTCATTGATCGATGCAGTCTGACAAATTTGTAATAATCTATGGAGTTCCTCCTATCTTGCTTTATATAGCCTTAATATACACAAAAGTAAGCAGTGGTTTAATGCTGATACAGGTGATCTCTTTGAGGAGCTACCACAAATTCCACATTTGTGAATAGAAGATATTCTGACTGGAGTTTTTCTGGGAATGGGCTATGTGTTTGGCCGCAGGTTAAAACAGAATGTTAACACTGTCTGCCTATGAAGTTCCTTGGAGAAAAGCAGAAATGACTGTATTTCCTGGTGTCATTGACTTAGCTGGATCTTAATCATGACTGTTTTGTAGAGTAGTCTGGTCTTCCTACACCTCCCTCCCCCAAAAAATATTGCTGAAATAGGTTTTAAGTACATACACAGCACATTTCCATCCTGTTCAGCAAGCAGCAGGAAGTATCAAGTGTCCTGCAGCATTACCAGCTCAGCTTTGTCATTCAGCTCAAGTGTTTGGAGGACTATGTCAGCAAACTCCCTAAGTTTCAAGGCTCACCCACTGGTATTTTATGGGACTGCACTGTGTAACTGATACAATAACCCACCATTCTTTTAATTTGTATGAATTTCTTTTTGAGATCATAGCCTGTTGTAATCATAGTTATACTTCATTCGAGAGAAAAAACAAAAAGAGCAATTAGCGTAATGTGCAATAAGTCTTCTAAAATATAACACATAAGGGGTACCAGAATTTTCCTCGTTTAAGACAACTGAAAATGAGACATATATAGTTGATGCTGTTTCTCAGTTTCTGTTTAGTTTTTGCGTATTGCTACTACACACCTGAACTGCCAGAAATCTGCATTTTGATTGCCATTTCTGAGTATTTCCAATGGCTGACTAAAACTTGAGTCTGTCATGGTTTTGCAACACACCACTTTCAAATATTTGTCTTCAGTTGCTGGTATCTTTTTGGTTCCTAAGTATTTTTGTGGGGGTTTTTTGTTTTTTTTTTTTTTTTTTTTGGTGTTTTTTTGTGGGGTGGGGGGGGCTTGTTTGTTTTATTTTGCTTAGGGGGTTGTTTGTTTGTTTTGTTGGTTTGCTTTGTTTTGTTTTACATTTCATCTGAAACTTCCTTTTGCAGGAGACCAGTTGAAACAAATACATGGGCTGGGAGAGCTGAAAGGGGACAGTGTAGACAGGCTTAGTTACTCACATTGGCAACTGTTTATCTTGTCATCAGAGAGAGTGTCCCTGTTTAGTTCTGCTTTAATCAGTGTTGTTCTTGAAGCAATATGTACATACCACAGTCCACTTTTAATTGGACCTGGGACAAATTATGAACACAAGTGTTTAAGTGTAAAAGGCCTCTTAGAGTCCCTCTTCTGCATTGGTTTGTGGCATTGTTTTGTGTTGGGGGAGCACTGGTGGCCTATCTAATACACAAGGAGGCAGTGCAGGCACAGACTAATGGTCTGCATGTGTCACACACTTGTAGCATGTTTATTAGTTTTTGGCAACATTAGTGCTACCACCCTCACAGTTCCTTTTAACTGGAAGAAATTAAGACATGGAGAGAGTTACAAAGGTGAATTTCTAACAGCAAATGAATTTATGTCCAGCCATTATAGTCCTGTACTTCCTCTTTCTATGCATAGAAACCTCATAACTGATACTTGTTAAAGCACTTTGAAGTAGAAGAAGTTTGTCCTGTTCTATAAGAAAGAACACAGTAAAAACAAAGGTAACATTTCAGGGAGGCCTTGTGCCTCAAGAGGCTCCATTTCATACCTGCCCAGTTTTGAGAAGATGAGGGCCAAAACAAAGTACAATAATAAAAGAAAAAATACATTAGTAGTTTATAATTTAATAAATGTAGAAGTCCCATTTTATTTAACTCATATTCCTCCAAAATGACACATCCTTTCAAAGAAGTCACAGAGATTACCAATTGACAACTGCCTTGGAATATGAGACTGCTGTCAGACTTCAAATATTTCTCATTATCCACCTCAGTTCATAAAATAATGGTCATTTTAGTAGTTGTAGCTGATGAAAACTGAATCACATGCATTAGCGTGCCATGTAATATATCTTCTCTAGACCAAATTCTCAGTTTTATCCCAGAAGAGAAAGAAACCCCTTTGAGGAAAGTGGTTTGAGTTTTATGTGTAGTAGCTTTAAAATTTAGGCACAGAAAAGCTTTTACCAAAGCTCACCAATTTGAGTTGGTGCCTTTTAATTGTCTAAGATTTGAAAACCCTGTTTAGGGATGACCATTGCATTTTGAAATGTGAGGCAGCCTTCAGTAAATAGGCCCTACAAAGTCTTGGGGACAGTCCCAGGAGCCCGGTGGGCTGGGTGTGTTAACAGCAGTTCCCAGAAGGCATTGAGTAGTTCATGTGACAGGGGATAATTAAACAAGGATTGCACTAAAACTGCTGAATTCCCTTAAGCTTCCTGTCCATGGGCATAGATTTCTGCAGAGCACAAAGTTCCTCTCTCAAAGGTGGTGTTTACATGTTGTTTGTGAATTTGCATGGATGTTGGAAAGGCAAGTCAAGAAAATACTATTTTGATCATTGTTTAATGTAAAAAATGTGAATATTTGCATCTGATAATGGGACAAACAGAGAAGAATATAGCAGCTCTGTGAGTATCACAAAAGAATCAGTAAATGCAGGATGAGCAGAAATCTTTGCATATACATTTTCCTCTCTGATGTGGTCTTGAAACTGTGATACACCTTTTTTTCTCTATGATGTGTGTTAGACTAAATGATCAATGTGTTGATTTCTACTTCATTCACTCTTAGTGGTGTTCATTTTCCCTTAACACTTTAAAAAACATATTTAACAGGTGCTCACAACACTTCAGTAATTCTATTGCAGTCAGTAATAATCTCAGCTGCCATATTCTGATCTTTTTCCAGGAAGTGATTATTTTCTAGTCAATACTGTGAAAATTAGTAACTTTATCAGAAAAACATCAAGTTTTTCTTTCAACATGTGTCTTCAAAGCAGCAGTGGGTGTCCAAGCCCTGCTGTCTGCCAGGCACATTGCCCAAACTATAAAATAATTAGATTCATTTGTAGCCAGTCTGGACTGAAGCAAAAAGTAACAAGGACTATTGCTGTAGGCATGGTTGAGGAAGATGAAAAAGTACAAAATATAAAACTCTGGATTAAAATATATCTTAATTTACTTATATCTTAAAGAAATTCTATGAAATAGGCAATAAAAAAATAGGAATACGGAAGTTCACATTTGGATCCTTACTTAAAGAAATCAAAGTTCCATTACATTGCTTTTTCCACCACTCCATTATTTTACAACTCATGTGATCGGACACTCAAGATTAAAGGGTACTGATTATCAAACTATCATAGCAATAAGTAAATGTTGTACTACATCTTCAGTGATGCTAGTGAGTCCCAAATTCATATGCTTCAGTATTAATTTTTTTCTGGTAATCTTTACGTTGATTATGAGAATGTAAATATCTTACTTATGTAACATCCTGAAAGTTATAGAGATATGATGAAAAATATTTTGATGAAAATATACATAATGCCTTGAGATTAGATTGCTAAACTAAAACACTGTTCAGAAAAAAATGTGAACATGAAAGGTAGTACTGTGAAAAGGCTATAAAATGAATTGCAGAATTCCTGAAATACAGTGGGCAAAATACTGAAGGTTGAAATAGGCCTATTTGTTTGTAGTGCTGTGACATTAAAACCAGAGATCACCTATCTGACAGGTGCAGTATTGGTGCAGATTCTCAGTGTTTGGAGAAAGCAAGGCTTGGATATATTTACAGCATCTACAGTGTATATTTTCACATTCTGAAGTATAGGAGGCAATGTTTATTTTATACTACAGATTAATTTATTGTATCCAGTATGATTCCAGATGATGACTGCAGTAATTTTCCAAAATTTATTATATAGTTTCGTCTTCTAATTCTCTACCAAATTATAATCAGATATGAGAGCAAGACTGAGAAATGGAGAGAAAAAAATTGCTCCAAATATTGGCTATTATATATATTATACCCTGCTATCATCCCAAGATTGCTCAGAATCCCTTAGTCCTCCTAAAGATAGACCTTAAGGATCATCACATTTGCAGACAATAGCCTTTTCAAAGCTGGGCTTTGTTATGCCAATGGGATTTTATACATCTGTTTTTATTTTTAGGTATGTAAAAGGCTCAAAATTCATTCCAGATGAAATATAGCAATCTTGTCTTTTAGTTTCCCCTAGATAAAAACATCCAACCTATCTTAACCATAAATAGTGTTTCTATTCTTTATTTATTCTCACATCTGCAAGCCAGCTATGATTATGATCCTTCTGGTATTTTGGCAGGTGCTTAATTTTGTAAGCATGTAAATATAGTTGTGTACCTCACTGGGGTTTATACTTATGTGTCTTTTTTCTCCCCAGGACTAGTTCCAACTACTATAAGGTAGCCAGAAATTTCTAAAATCAGTGTATGTAACTGGGGGGTTTATACAGGAAAAGTAGAATCAATATATATTTCCTGGGCATTTGTATGGTGCTAAGACAAATATAAACCAGACTGATATCATCATTTGGAGTTGGAGAAATGTTGAAGTAGATGAAAAAATCAAAAAGGATGCTTAGTTCACTGTATATACTCTTCTGTTGGACCCAAGATGATTATGGTATTGAAAATAGCTGGAAAGACATCTAGGAAGCAGTGAATGAGAGGCTCATTTGCAGTGCTCTGTTCTTTGGGAAAGGAAAATGACTAAATGAAAATGGGCATTCAGTGTCCACCACTCAGTGATGCCTGAGCTGCTAACAGCAAGGGGAAGAGATTAATGAAGTGTTAATGCTAAAACTCAGAAAAACAATTCCAGATAATATCTAAGATAAGCTCTAATCTTGCAGTTTTGCTGTTTGAAATAATCCTTAAATTCCTACAAACCCATGCCAAATTGCACCTAAATGAATAGGTCAGAATTTCCCACATTTTAAGACACAGAGAAAATTATTCATGAATATATAAGCAAGCACAGCTATTGACTTCCGTGGGCTCATGTCAGATTGCTAGAGCTCTGAATTTGGCCTGTTTGCCTTTGGAGCCTGAAGTGACTGTTTTGTGAATGACAGTGTTGCAAGAAAGATGCATTTTGACAGGAGTGAGAATAATGAACAGGCAGGTGAAAATACCTGGGCATGTTATGCTTCGTGGCAAACTTCACAAGCAGGAGAGCTGCTGACTTCAGCTTTGCCTGTGGGTCTGTCACTTTGTTCGTCTCTGTCAGGCTTCATTTATCAGAACTGCTTTGTCTCCAAGGGTTGTATCCCCAGTGGCTTACCTTAGCCTGTAAGGAATTTACTGGTTATTATCTGCTTTAAATATGTCTCAAATTCCCAAGCAAACTCCGGAGCTATTTCTTTACTATAAAAAGGAATGGGAAAGAGATGGTAACTTGTGGTCCTGTTATTTGTTTAGAAATGTAACTTGCGTTACTATAACTTTGATATGTTTCTGAAACTCACTGGATGTACTGTTTTTGAGAAAAAAATAATTTAGAAGTACCCATTAAATTATCCTACAAAATGAAGCTGCTGATTTATTTTATAGTACTTACCCTTACACTGTTAGTCATATTGTGAAATTTAATCTCACACTGCATTGAGAAAGAGGAACACAAACAATGTTTTAAAAGTTGTGGTGGTGGAGAGAGCAGCAGCACACTGTCACAGTGGATATTCATAAAATTTCAAACACCTACATTGATCAAACAATAAAAAATGGAATGAAAGAATGCACAGTTTGATTTCAAACATGTCAAGCTGGTACAATCTACTAACTTTGAAACCTGACCACAAGTTTGCATTACCCACTTTTTCTGTTTAATTTCCAGCTGTGGGAGCCACAGGAATGGGCTGCAGGCATGGGAATGTTGCTGCTGTCCCTTCAACAGGGAGTTTCCCTGTTCTTGACTTCCCCTCCCCAAAGGCAAAATGGTCTGGCTTGTAAAACAGTGTCTTCTTTCTGTGCAGAAGACAGCAGCACGAAATGCAGGAATTATTTTGTTTTTGAAAAATTTCCCTCAAAAATGGATGTTCAGTGCTTTTCTTCCTCTCTCACTTTTTAGGCCTCTCACTTTAAAATATGTCATCTTCATTTCTTTAAAAATTGCTGCTTTTTTTTAATCAAATTAAAACTGTGTATTCTGAGAGTCATTATTTGGTAGATAACTCAGATCCAAGGTTTTTAATAATTTGTTTAAAGAAAAGTTGTTAAATGTCAAGAGTTAACAACAATTGAAGCCCATGCCAGCCTTTCATAGGTCTATGTCAAACCTATATTTGGGGAGCTTACAAAACTGCCAAAACAACCCAGCAAACAGTAAAGGCCATTTCATGGGAAAAGATGACCTGCCTCAGAACAAAAACCCTCCCCTGCTGTTCCCTCACCAGTGAATTGGCCTGCAACAGAAATATGCTCCTTTATCCATCCAACAAATATCTGAGCATGAATTTAAAAAGTGTCATTTCAAGTGAAAAGAGCAGAGACCAGTGAGGTCTTGATCAGGCACACTATTAAATAAAACTCTTGTGGAGCTCCTTATATAAGAACTCCTAAGGATTCTCCACTGTTGTGGTACTGCCAGGAAGCACAACCAGGGAGGGCTGGATGGTACAGAGCATCCTCCTGTACTGTTAAAGTAAGCAAGTTAAATTTAGCAGTAAGATACTTTTAAAATTAACAATTGATCACTGTATTCCATCCATGGTGTGATGAAAGGTGTACTGTGTCACTTGTTTGATCACAGCTTATTGTGCACCACACTTTATAAAAAGGTGGAGTTGGGTCTGATGAGGGATTTATTCAGTTCAGGTGAACTTTTTCAAAGGCAAGGGATGTTGGGGCTTTTCTGGAATTAGCTTCTGAGTGTTAGTGGCCATGCTCACATAGCAAAGCTTCCGCAGCTCAGTACAAGCAGCTGGGGAGTTTGCAGAGGACCTGGTAAATCCTTATAGGGCAGGGAGCAGACATATAGCTAAAGGGATGAGGAAAGCTTCCTTAGGCTTTAAAAGGGATTGCTGAATGTGTAGTAATCCAAGACTTGAAAACTGCTGGACCTGGGAGCAGGATTTGGATATACAAGCACCAAGGATAAGGAAGAAATTGTTTATAGATTGTTGTCTAAACCTGCCTTTTTCAACAGATTTGCATTATGTCTATTTGAAAAGCTGCTTTGTTCCAGTTCGGGTTCTACTAAAACCTAGCTTTGGAATGGAAAACCTTTAACCACTTTTGAACTGCTGATCCTAAGGAAGGTGAAAATAGTTCAGCCTTAAAGTCCTGGCTTGCTTCCTGCCTTGTCACCCAGGGTTATAGTAGAAGTAGTCTCCTCTAAAGCAGATACATTGCTTCTTGTGAAGCTAAGCTGGATCTATCTCTTTGCCTGGCTTGTAGCATATGGCTGTTGGTATTCCAGTGGCGAGTCTGAGTCACAATAAATTCCATTTTTCACCCATCTTTCATGATTTCATTTGCATTTGCTTTTTCAGCCGGCTTCTCACAACATGCCTGTAATGCTCCAAACATCTGAACAGTCTCAGACAGCTTATTTTTTTCATTCTTTAAATGAACTGCCATAAAAATATACCTTTACTGTAGTCTCTGTGCCAGTTATAGAGCTTCATCTCACAGTTATGGTAACCTGAAGACCAAAAGGACAATTTTTTACCCATGTTTAGTTGCTTTGAGGTACTCTATTAGGCAAAAAGAAACAAGGAATGAGAGCTAGGACTAGGAGAATGATGTAACTTAAAAGAGGAAATTCTCTGAGTTAGTAAGTCCTGAGATGCCAGAATTTAAAGCCCAACATTCCTCTGTAAAATAAAACAGATCTGGTTGATTTTAAAAACAACCAGTAAATAGAATTTCTTGGTTATATTTGTTCTCTTCCAAGTCTGTAAAATGAGACTCATCAGACTAAGGCAGTCCATTTTGCAATCACAAGAATTCTAAAGTATAACTCAATTTAAGCGTGTTGAGGAAAATGCCTAAAAATACTATATATTTGCTTTAAAAGAAAATCCGGCTACATGGTTCATCATGAAGTTTTCATCACTCTTTATTGTGCCTTAGCTTTTGTAACTTGATGCTAATTCCTGCTCTGGTAAATCCTGTAGGCTTCCCTTCCACTTTTTGGATCTCGATATCTACTGTAGAATAAGTATTCAGAAATCAGTAGCAAGGAAAATGGCTAATGACAGGCTTGATTTCTCAAACATGAATATCTCTGTAAGAGAAGTTTAATTCAAGCCAGGCACAGTATAATCTCATCCTGATACCACTTTTATTTACACGGTCATTTAAATAGACTTAGGTCCATAAAAATTATCAATAAGTGATATCAGAAGCAAGTGATTTGGCCTTCATTAGCTGAGATTATGCTATTCATTTTCTCACTATAAATCTAAGAAAATCAGTGTATCAGAAGTATAGCGGGTTTTTTGCTTTTATTCTTACCAGGATAGATTACTGTAAGCATATTATGAAATTTTCTGTCCCTTGCCAATTAATCTGTTACTAGAAGTCCTTTGCCTATTGTTTGTTGGCAGGTGCAAAAATGGATCCTTATTTACTGTTTCAGTATTGTATTACTCAACAGCAGACTTAAGAGGTAAGTTAATTCTGCATGTTTATATTCCATATTTTTTGTTGTGTTTTCTGAAGATTTGCTGGGTTTTTAATTCCTTTAGATCACTGCTATTTTACATTGGCCAGGGTAGTGGCAAAAGTTATGCAAACTTTTAAGAATTTTTAAGAATCCCAAATCTACTTTTTCACAAGGAAAAAACACAACAAACATATCAGTGATATATCAAGGTTACCATAATTTTTCCACAAATTATGAACAAAGAAAAGATTTGGTCAGGTAATGAAAGTTGTTCCTGGGGTCTTGTTTAAAATTTTTTGGTTGTGTTGTTCTTTCTGTTTCTCACTTGCAAAATAGTTTGTGACAGAGGAAGGGAAAAAAAAAAAACCTACCGAACCAATATTTAGGTAAAGATGCTATTTCTAGTCCAGAGGGTTTTCAATATAGAGCGTCATTCAGATCTCCTAGTATCAGTTTCCCTTTTGTCTAGTGTTATTTAGTTAGTATCAATGAATTGCACATCAGAATACACAAAACAACTAATCCAGAGGGCTTTCCCAGTATTTTGGAAATCTGACATTTTGCTGTCATCTTTATAGGAAAGAAAGAGGTAGGGAAAACTGAGATTTGAAATATACAGATGAAGAAACCTAGCAAACCATATAGCCATAGGCTGATATTGTGGGTATTTGCTAAGCTGGAATAGTATGAGTTTATCCCTATGGATGTTTGCAATAATATGATAAAAAAATAGTAGATTTTTTGCCTGGTTCAATAGTGGTGAAAGCAAATAAGACTGGGTAGTTGAGCTCACCAGGTTTTCATTCAAAGCAATAGTGAGGGCTCTAAACTTGTTAGTAAAATGACAAATAACTGAATTTATAAATGGATAAAATCAAGATTGTGGATTGTTGGAAAACCTCCCGAACAAACTGGGCAAATTACTTACTCCCTTTTCTAAACCTTAACTGGATTTCCTTCTCAGCTTGGAAAAATATTTCAGTCCCTGGTGTTGTGTAAATTGAGTCAGTATGTAAACTGAGTCAGTTATCTGCATTCCTTTGACTTCTTGCCTGGTCTTTCTATTCACCTCTGCAAGGTTTGAAGACTGACTCAGTGTGATTCTCTAAACAGTGAAGCACGTATCTCCCTTGGGAGTGCCTAAAATGCAAGTCACAACTGTGTCTGTCAGTACAAGTAAAGTTTTTTTCACTTGCTGCCAGGTAGGCATCCATCTCACCCCAGTTAAGCTGTCAATATCTCTGGGTAAAGCTTCTCAGCCCTTCCTGATGGTGTCAAGACCATGAAGTCATGGTACTGTAAAAGCACTTTAAATAAGTTAGGTACAACTTCCTGCTTTCCGTCATTTTTCTGTTCCTGAATAATGTTCTTAAGTAATTATTATAAACCACAAATTTCAGGCTGTGAGACTATATGTTTCAAGCACAGTGCTATTTCATCTCCAAGGTAATGATTTCACAAAAGTTATTTTTGTTGAACAGACTGGCTGAAATTTGAATGTACAAAAGGCTTTCTATAACCTCTCCTCACACCGACTTGTACTTCTACATTCAACTAGTTATACTTATGCCTGGGATGGGTGTATATTTAAGTTGGAAATTACCTTAAAGTAATAGTAATTACCTGAAATAGGAAATTTGGATTGTATAATGTAGTTTAGTCCATGAAAGAAGATTAAAATGACAATGGGAGTAGGAAAATGTTGGTAACTGACAAACAGAATTAAGAATGGGTCATAGAGTATGACCCATTTACCATCAAGAAAGAAGGAAAATGCGTGATGAGTTGTCTTGGAACAGGGGACCAGTCATTTTGTGGGAGCTAGTGTGATAGTAGATGTGTTTTCTGGATGATTAGAAATGTATTTTTCCAACACAATTGCTTTTAAAAATTATTTTAAGGAGATTATTGCTTAAGGAGATTATTATTAATTGGTTTATTTTTACATTTTTTTTTTAGTGTAGGATAGTACACAGGCAGCCACATCATACTGTCTAAGGTACAAAGACAAAATAATACACACATGGAAGCCTTGGTAAACACACTATCAAACCTACACAGAGTTGATTCATTTAAGAGTTTGTTGCTGGGCTAAACACAGGGTCTCCAACTTCTGAAACAAAAGCTCTGTTATGAAGCAAAAGAAACAGCTCCCTGAGCTCAAGGCCGCTGAGTTTGTTATATTCAGTCCAGACTGCTTTACAACCAATAATTTTTCTAGTGTATGTACAGTACCCTTCTATTTCCAGAGGGATGGTTTTATCTGACTGTCCATTCACCTAGGATACAAGTTTAACTTAAACTTGATGGTGCCAAATAGGGCAAGTTGGTCTTATACCTCTTTGATATGCCATTTTGCAAAGCCAAAGCAAGCATTACCAAGCTCTACAATTGTGGCTTACCACATTTACCATTAAATGCAGCATTTTAAAACTTACTGTGGCATATCAAGGCCATGTGATCATTGAGATGCACAAGACCAAAATTACAGTGACAGAATCGTACCATTATATACAGTTTCCTGCATTTTTTTACGCTGTCATGAAACATAAAATGGATGCTAAAAAACATAGATCAACCAAGAAAAACATTAAAGCATTAGGAAAGCATTCCTACACTTGAGAGGTTAAGAACTGTGTAAAACAGCAAGAACATGAAGTCTATTGTAAATTTATCAGGCCTCACCTCAGATGAGTTTGGTTGTTTCTGTAAGTGAAAGATTGATCCAGAAGTCCATTCTTTGATATTAAAAAGAATCTTGTAATTTGCTGGCTACATTTGTCCATGGGTAGTTTATCACATAGTTGCATAAAAAGTACTTGTTACTTTTCTTGGTGTGTTGGTGGTAAATGATCACATTCTCTATTAGCATCAGCTTTGGTAGAGTGAATCAGGCAGTACTTGTAGTCATTTCTTGTAAAAAAAGTTCTCATTTTCTCTGTTACTTTTTTGCATCCATTTCATTTTGAGTACATCTTTTAAAAGAAATGCTTAGGGTCTTTGGGTAAAAGCCTTTAGATGAAATATTTTTGCCTTATTGTTTGATAATATATACTGTTTGGGTTTTTCTACTTTTTTGTCTTGATGCAAATTTCAAGGTGTAATGCAAATCTTGGATACTTTTCCTGGACCAACAGGAAAAAAAATCTCAACAGAGATTTTTATTGATTGACAAAGTATACCAAAACCTACAATTTGGTCCCACATGTTTTATTCTTCTGGACCTTTCAGGCCAGAAGGAAGCTGTGTAACAACTGCCAAAAATATTCCATATTTGTTAAGATTTACTCTCAATTTGCACTATTCTTTACAAATGTATGGATGATAAAACTCTAATGCCATTGGGTTTATGCACCAGCTTTATTAAAATGCAGAAATTAATTAAAATGTGAAGAAAAAACCCCAATCTCCCAGAAGACCCCCATGTCTGGATGTAATAATGAACTAGAGCTAAAGACCTTGCTTTAGGCTTAAATCCCATTAATTATTTTCACTAGGAAGTATCTTCAAAAAAGCTTTAGGATTTTTTGGTGATGTTCTTGATTTAAGGATACTTGTTTTATTTTGCTAAGAAAAAAGTTATAAAGATCAGTTCTATTTGCAGTGATTTACAGGTGCAGTATGAAGACATTTATTAGACATATATTAGGTCTGAATATGAGAACACTGAATGGTTGGTACTTTAGAGAAGGGAAACTCCTTCATCCGTGTCATTCCCAAGCTACCCCAGCTGACACTTTGGGACAAGGACAGAAACCAAGTGCACAGACAGTAAAAAAAATGGCTGAGAGTAAAAATCTGCCTAATGATTCTGTCACTCCTGTTGTACGCTACAGACTTCATTGTTTTTGAATCATGGGTTCACTGTGTCAGGCTAGATCAGATAAATTTATTACCAAAACGTTGTTTTCAACATTAAAGACTAATTATTTTTAGTTTTTAGCTTTTCCCACACTATTCTTCAATATTTATCTTCCTAACATGAATAATAAGACAGGATGAACTAAAGGGTGAACGTTCCACAGAGATATTTGAAGACGAAATATTTTTGATTTATCACAAAGTATTTACATCTTAAGAATAGTGTGTTATTTCCTCTTTTGCTATGTTAAGTCAGTCAAATATCACAAGACAGGCTTTCTTTAAAGAGTGCCACATGAATTTAAACCACTGGGTCAAGGATCTGAAGAATCTACAAGAATAATTTCTATGGGAAGAACTGATTTTTAAATATAGATTGTGCATTATATAAAGGAGAAGCAAATACTAAAGAAAAACAGATGACGGAAAATGTATGCAAGTAAATAAATTTCTAGAGACGGACGTGGGGAGAAAAGGAACAATCTAGATGATTGATACAGAGCAAGAAATGAGCCATTTTGGACAATTCTTTCCTTTTTCCCTTAGTGGAGTATAAGAAAGACCTTAAAGCAAAATGTAGCATCTGTAGTGGCAGTACTGATGCAAAATAAATATCCTGTGCACCTTTCAATGAGTGAAAGAGATGCTTGCTTTTGTAGCCAACCGTTTTGACCAGAAGATTCCAGTTTCTCAATTGTTTCTGAGCCAACTGCTGATTGTACAATAGCAATTTGACATAACTACTGTGTGATTCATATTTAACTAATGCTTCATAAGGTGCATTATTTGCTTGCTTCATTCTTAAATGTAGAGAATTTCTGTGGGGTTTTAAAAGTTGATTTAAAAAGTGAAAATACTAGTATTTCAATATTTCTTCAGTTCGCTTTTTTTCTGTGTGTGTTTGAATAGCTACAACTTCTTTAGTGTTTGTGGCAACTCTTGTATTACTGAACTACCTTAATATAAATCAAGGCTTTATCACCTCAACAAGGCAATTTTTCTTGGCCCTAAAAATCTCAAAACACAGCAAAAGGTTTAGGTTCTACTGGCTCTAACCTCTTATGAATAACTTCCTTTGACCTTAAACAAGTGGAACAATGTACTATGGTTAGAACCATAGCTGGGTAAAACTGAACTGGATGAGTGACAAGTCACTTCAAATACTCATAATGTTAAAATAAATTAGTACTTCCATTTAATAATCAAATATTTTCATGCAATTCTCTATTAGAAAGTGATTGAGTTATTTTAATCCACTGATTTACAGGTATGGGTTTAGTCTCATGTGAACTTATTTTTTTAGATCAAATCACATCATCAGTCAGGATCTTCAAAAAGAGAACAATTCTATTAAAAAAATGATCAGCCATTTGTTTCTGTCTCCACGTTAAAGCTAGAACAATCTCAGGTAGTATAAAAATGAGATTGATGCAGGCAGTCTTGCTCTCTTAGGGAGCTACGGGATAAAATGCAATATTGTCTAATTTCTTGCCTGCATAATTTTTTTCTCCTGCTTTATTCTGGTGAATGATCATGTCTCTAGTGAGTCTAGATGTCTGGCTTTGCAAGGCTTGCCTTTCTTAGTGGTTCATGTTGTACTGTCTCTTGCAGCTGTGCATTCAGAGGAAGAGAGCCCTTGCTGGAGTCAAGCGTGTCTTCACTGAAGACACTCTGGGATTACCTGTTTCTGTTGCTTTCATATTTGGTAGAGCTTCATTTAAAGGGAAATGTAAAACACTAAATTGCCTTTTTGTTCAGTAAATTTATTGTTTTATTCATTAGTAGTGTTTGCTAAACCTGTGAATTTGGAAAGCATTTGAAGTGATACCTGCCTTTCACACTTGGTTGCCTTGCCTGTACGTGTATTCTATGCATCTGGGCTCTTTCTGTTGTTTCTGTTACTACTGTACTTGCGTCACCTAATTCAAAACAGACCTTCTGCTGTTTTCAACTATAATGGGTTTGTGGCTTAGTATGTGAAATAGAATTGACTGCACAAAATGTGAAATTCTGATGCTAGACATTCCGGCTAGGTCTCTACAGACAGGAATGTGCATTTGTCTGGGCAAGCATTATAGTCCTAGGGGTGCTTAGCTATTTTAGTGACAGCCTGAATATGTTGAAGTTTTTTGATTTAAAAAAAAAAAAAAAGGCATTCATTTTGAAGAGAAGAAGAGACTGCCTCAGTACAGCTTCAGCATTTTTGCAGTGTAAACCTCATACAACTGTGGAAAAATTAGTGAAAGACTGAAAGAAAAATAACATTTCTTATGCATATAAAGTGTGAATACTAAGTAAGCTGTAAAAACTTAGAGGAATTTTTACTAGCAGGGGTAAGTCCTACTGAAAGAATCTGATGCATAGGTTGCTCCTAATTATCATCTATTTATGATACTGAACTGTATCTGCAAAGGAATGCAAACGTATTAAGTCCACAAATCCCCTAAAAGTCTTTAAATTTTAAAGCATGAGATGGCTCATCCCATCTTCAGTCCTCTCTGTTTTTTGGAGAAAGCAGATACTTCACATTGCTCTGGAAGTGATGAGCACAAGTCACTAGTACAGCCACAAGACTTTCATAATCAGAGAGCAAGTTATTAGGCTGAAATTGTCCCTGTGGGGAAGGGATAATCTCTCCCACAAGGTTAGGAGAGAATGAAGAATGAGGGAGGAGAGACTCCTGCTCCTTGGATAGGAGAGAGAGAAGGAGGAGTTTGAACTCCTCTATGACAGAAACTTTTCAGGGTGGAGTGATGTGACTAGTGAAAGTCCAAGTACTTGGGGGTTTTTATTTCAGGATTTTATTTTAAAGCTTCAGAATGTAGAAAATACCTTCCCTTCAGCCAGCTGCTGAGAACCACCTCTTCCCTCTGTCCTATTATGGCTTTGCATTCTAGAGCTGCCTATAAAGCCTCCAGTGATTGTTCCCAGGGACAGGAGCAATCGAGTAAACCCCTCTGATGGACACACAGAGATGCAGCATGACCACATCATCCTCCAATAGAAAATCAGCTGAAAAATACATTGTTCCTTATTCCTGGCCCAGGCAGTGCCAGAGTTCTTCTATTGCCAACTCTTCTGCTTTTTTCCAGCGGCCTGGCTCTCTGAACTGGTAGGACTCCTCTTAGCAACTCCCAAGTCCCAGATCACTTGCAGGATTTTTTTTTAGAGGCTCCCTGAAGCTGTTCTGATGTCTCCACTTAACTCCTGGAGCAGGGTGTGGCAGATCACAGGCCACAGACTGACAGTGCAGAAATAACTAATCTCTGACAGTTTCTGTAATATCAGTTTTATATGTTGGACTCTAGTAGCATGAATGGCTCATCACTTGTTTTAACCAGTTCTTACAAGTAATGGAATGGAATGAAAATAGAATAGCCCATGGTTTGGATCTGTTTTTATCATTGACATAAAGCTCACTTCCAAAGTAGTGTGTCAACTTCATTTTAATTTGATTTCTTTTATACGAATAAGAAGATTGATTTTATTATGAACTGAAATGAAAATGCTAAGAGAAAACAGAGCTCATGTTTATATTGTATTATACAGTAAGGCACGAGGCTCCTGAAAGACAGGAAACTGATTGTTTGATTTGGTAATTCTCATTTTTTTCCATTCTAAAACTCTATCTGCTCTGAGGACTTTTCTTGTGTCTTCTTAGGAACTAGAGATGATTTCCTGTCTATTGAGGAAGTGTACAGTAGCCAGAGGCAGAACAACTTAAGTTAAAGACTTAAATTTTAAATTCTGTATGACCATTGGAACAACTGTATCAAGCAAATTCCTTTTCTAGTATCTTTGGAAAGCAGTGGGGTGCTTTTTTTACATTCATATGTGGTTATATAAAATGGAAGCATGGGTAAAATGTCAGATCCACAATCCATCTAACCCTGTATTCTGTCCCAGAGAGGAATCTCACAGGTAAGGACATCTCTCAGTGCACTGTCCCAGCTTAAAGGAATTTGCTATTGAAGATGTGTCCTTTTCAACACATCTTTACTGTCATGTTTGAAAGCTGCTGACAAACCTATTTTATACTAATTTGCTTAATTCTTTTTGAATCTATACATTTGCATTCAAAATATTGAAGTTATAAATGCTACCATTGCAAGATTCAGTATGTGAAAAAATTTTGTATTTTTAACTTTAAATCTGTTGAGTGATTACTTCTTTGTGTGACTGCGAGTTTTCTTGAATGATAAGAAACACTGAGAAATAATTTCTGACCATTTTCTCTATTGTAATGTCTAATTTTTACATCTAGTGCAACTCCTATCAAAGCTGAAGTTTCGTGATCTTTTGGATTTATCCTTGTTCAGAAAGCATCCCATACTTCTGCTTGAACTGATTACCTTGCATCTACGTAGTGTGATACTGAAGCATCCTTTTGTGAAAGGTAGCAATGTTTTGATGTGTGTGCTAGAGTTCTAGTCAGGGTTTAAAGATGTTATCTCTTTTCTTTTAATTTTTGTCTTTTTGTCAGCTTCTGAGTATTGAACTATCGTTTTCAGAAAATTATCCAGAGTAATTCTAAGAAGTTACACGCATAGTTAAAGTAAAATAAACAGTTTGAGAGACACGAGTCTCTTTACCAAGGCTGAAGCATTCTGCCGTCTTCACCCAGTGAAATCACGCTGTAGCTCTGCGTGTAGCAGGGGAGGGTTGCTCTTTAACACAGTGGAGCTCTGACAAGTCACAGTTCTTGTGAGCACTGTAGAATTTGGATTGCAAGTAGAAGCTGTGTTTTTCTAGATGAACAGTTTGAAACACCTCATACTGAGTGCAGATTTACTATGACTGCTTTTTAGTTTTGATTATCTGCAGAAAAGGTGTACCGGTGTAATATGCACTTAAGAAATTTAATACTCCTCCCGGGTTATCTAAAACATTTCAGTATATATAAGAGAATTTTTGTATGCTTTGTATGATAGCAAGATGTTGAGAAAGCAGTTTGGAAACTTTCTGTCAAAACATTTACAAAGAACTAATACACACTTTAAAAGCCTGTTTTCAAGAGCTTGTTAGGTGTTGCTATCTTAAAATATGATATTTCAGCCCTTTTAAAAATATATTTACCATGCTTTGATGTAAATGAAGGTAGAAAATTTTCAGAAAAAATTAAGCTGTAAATGAATGTTCATGAACACATGCCTCAAAATTGTGTCCAAGTCTAATCATTTTATGCATGCATTCTACAGTTAGTGGTCTCCTGGTGTCAGTAACAAAAAAATATGTATTATTCTAATCCTTAATACTCAGTGTTTACCAGTAGTCTCTTTTATGATCTAACTGCTAATTCCTAAATTACAAGCTCCAGAATAATTGTCCTCTTATTCAAGCCAAAGTTACTATACTTAACTAGTAAGTTTCTGACCGCATTTTCCTCTGTGTTAGCTAAACGAAAATAAGGCTTTTTTGTAAGGCTACATATTTAGAGAAAATGCTACAAAATTGCCCCTGTATTAATAGAATCCAGAGCATTCCTTGGTGGTGGCTCAGCACATTACCCATGTGAGTTGCCTGCCCTTGAAAAGGCATAATTTGATCTTAACAGTTTTCCTGAATTCTCTGGTAGTTACAGAGAACAAGTGACCACAGTTCAGCTCCTCAAGCTGAAAGCTGAGATTAGAACCACAGTGGTGCTGACTTATATGTTTCTGAATTTCAACAAGAGAAAGAAAATTCTTTCTTGCAGCTGAGTCTTTCTGATTCTAGTGAAAAGCTGGAAAACTGAAAATAGCAAAGTGGTCCCAGATGGGTGGACTTTTTTTTTTTGTGAGAAGATTCTTCAGTCTTTCAGCTTCTGTAGATATCTCTGTGTAAGGTAAAGGGCTGGGTGGTGTGCTAGAGCTAATAGGAATGTCTGGTGAACTCCAAGAAGGGCAACATTAGTACTCTTGAGCCTATAGAAATTGCACATTTAAAAAGAAAATCATTAGTATTGTTCAGATTTGTTTTAGCACACTTTATTTCCCTTGCTAGAGATAAATCTTAATTACCAAGGAAAGGAGTAGTAGTAACTTAAGTGATATCCAAGGAATAAATTTGCCCCCAACCCAAAAGATTTAATAGAAGGTTGGAAAGCCTAAAATAAAATAACTAAATACTTCATATCAGCTGCTTTTAAGCAAGAGAATGGAGTTCAGAGGCCACATGCTGATCTTGGCTCCAGCAGGGCAAATCCAGAATGGCTATCCGAGAAAACAGTAGAACTGCTGAAGACTCACATCAGCATGAATAAAACTAAAATTTGGCCACTAGAAACCTCATTAGGAGGGAATGTATCTTATCCTGCTAAGTTTGTTTTGGTAAATTCTATTTGTAGTTATTGCTGCAGGTTTTTCCTTAGGTTGATTTTTTTTTTCCTTGACTTGGCTTTGACTTGTCCAGCAGCATAAGGGTGGCCTGCTATTAGGTCTTGATTGTGTTTTATTTAAGTAATGATGGCGTTTGGATTAGTGAGATGATGTGAAGTGGCATTATTAATGGACATTGACCAGTAACAAAACAGAGCTGCTTAGGCAGATCTCCAGTTGGCATAACGAGGCTCGAGTTGGAAGCCAGCCTGGGGCAGAGGAGGAGGGAGCCTCAGCAGGGCACAGCACACAAGACGACTCTGGCAAGCACATACCAGGAGCAGCTGAGAGGATTTGACAGACAAGCAGAGATGGCAGATACTGGATCTCCCACAAGGATAAACAGATTGTTGAACAGATAAACACAGTTTATATCTTACCTGTTGTATAGCTAAGAAATGTGCCCTAATTGGACTGGATAGTTATTTACCTCATACCTTTATATCACAGAACTTGCTTATCAAGAGGATCTTAGCAATTTATCTCATAAAAAGGATAACATTAAGTTAAAAAGAAAAAAATTTTGTTCACATGCAATGAGAAGTTGTATAGTATGCATAGTACAGGTTATGGAAATATCATTAGTTAATCTGCTGATCAAAAATAAATTATTTAAATTAGAGATTTATTAACTCAGTAGTTGAATTCAACCCAATCTCTATCTTTGAGATAATAAAGCCTGCTGAGAAAGGAATGAATTTTCTGTGTTTCTTTGTTGGGGGTTCTGTTTTGATTCATTTGAGGTTTTTTTAATTATTTTTGAGAACTTAACTGTTTATACTGAGAAAATGTTTGTGTGATCCTTTTCTGGAAGTTTGCTCTAGGTTCCTTTTCTTGTGTTTCTCTGCTGACTGGTCTGTCACCCCCAGCTCCACACCTTGCACTTGTGTGAGTGCACAAACAGATGCAGGAACACAGCAAGATCTGCAAGGCGAGCAGTCTTTGAAATGGCAGAACTGAACTTGTAATTTATTTCTCCAGGCATCTCAAAATTCTGACACCACCACCCACAGAGGAGATGAGTAAGCGTGGATGGTACATGAGAGAGAGACTGAGGCTCAGGTTGTAAGAGGAATGTGTGCAGGGGACAGGGCCTGGTGTGCAGGAATTTTCTATGCATGGAGAGAGGTGGAAGCAGAGCTCTAGAGCAGTCTGACAAAGGTCAGTGCCTCAGTGAGATTTCCCTGGTATTGCCACCCCGGTACTTTGCAGGGATGCTGGCAACGACTCTGTTACGATTTCTTCATAACACATTGGCAAAGTCACTGGTAAAAAGCAGTGGCAAGAATCAATATTCAACCACGCTGGTGAATGTCTGGAGTACTTCCTCCTCTGACCTCAGGCTTGCAGGGCTGTTTACCACACTTTTTTCCTCACTGCTCACCACCTTTGTGGCATTTTCCCCTTAAAAACTCTTTCAGAGAGGCACCAGTAGCTTCCCTGAGGGCTCAGCCATGTCCAGCTGTGGGGTGTTATGGAGCTGCCCCTGACACCTGGTAAAAATGTGAGCTTGCAACTTTCCTAGGAACATTAATTCCTGCCCATAAAGACCTCCTGAGAACTAAATGGAACTTGCAGGTATCAATGCAGAAGGGAATAGATGAGGTGGACAAAGAAAATTTCTCTCTTTGTTGTGTGATTTGGATGAGCAGTGCCAAGTCTGGGAGAATAACGTGTGAATAACCTTCAGCAAGACTCTGATGCCTCAGAGGGGGCATCAACTCCTGCCCCTAACTGAATATAAACCAAAATCAGCAGCCTGGGACTTTTCCTGCCTTTTACATATTTATGATTTAGTTCATTAACAAAACTGGGGACTTACCTCAAGTTGTCTGGCACACCCAGGAGGGTGCTGGGGAGGACAGGGAAGTGGCACTGCTGGCTGGCAAGGCAGGCAGTAGTGGAGCCAGGCAGAGGGATCCCCTGATTGGGACTGCCTGAGCCTCTCAGGAACAGTGGGAGCAGCTGTGCCAGCTTCCCACTGCTCTGCCAGGCATGCAAGGGACAGCACTGGGCAGCCAGGGCTGTCTGTGGTTAGGTCTGCACTAGTGTTGCCTCCCCTCTTTGTATTTTTGGACAGTTCTTAATTAGAACTCATTAACTGATTGAAGAATTAATGGTGAACATGTGGTGGTATGAATTAACTTCAGGTGTGCATGATAAGCTATTTAGTGGAGGAAACTGTTTTCTTTGGAATATACTCTATAGCAAAAGAGATGAAACTGAAAAATATATATACCCCAACTTTGTAAATTCCCTCTTTCAGTGCCTACTATAACTAAAATATGTGTCAGATGTGATGGATGCTGATTATATGCTTTTCCTTCTACTTCTTGTCACTGCTTGCATAAATTAATATGACAGAAGAAAGAATGGAGCAGAGGCAAAGGAATGTCACTAGCAGGCTACTCTGTCATCCATCCACTGGTTTTATTACTTGCTGCCTTTGGTTTAGTTTATTTTTTCATAATAATAGAGACAGAGGTCCATGAGGGGATGGGGATGCCTGTGCAGTGAAGTAGATGTAGATTTCTTATGGATTCTGGAATGCAAATTTGGCATTTTCTTGGTCAAGGATTATCTTAGTCTGGTTTTAATTTGCGAACATATACATTGACATACAGAAGGCAAGTAGTGGTTAATGCCAGATGCTTCAGAATTAACTGGGAAAAGCTGCCTCATGCTTCTAATTACATCTTAAATTAAAGCAGTTATGTTGGAAAAGGGACTTCTACCTAAGAACTGAACTGAATCATTGTGACACAGGGATGAAGCTGGTGAGGGTATTGTTGATTTTAATGTTGCTTACAAGTGCAATTCTGGAAAGGAAAAAAGGGGACTAACAGGCTTGCTCAAAGGTAGCTAAAAGGGGAAAAAAGGAAATGGGAAGGTAAGGCAGCAAATTATAAGGTTATGTAGACGTCTGCTTGACTCATTCTGAGTAACGCAGTTCATGAGTATTAAGTGCAGCCAAAATGAGAGCTTTGTAGATAAGTCCCTGGAGGTTACAGTATGTGCAGGACTCCAAACCTGACCTGTGAAGTTGGGATAAGGTCACCAAGTAGGAGCTAATATGAAACCAGAGTTTGGAGTACCCATGAAAACTTTGTATTTCGTAGAATTTGTGTTCTGCTGGTGGTACCTTTGAGTGACCTGTCTTGTACGTACATCCAAAAGATGTGAGTATACATGATTTTCACATGAAATCACAAAGAATTTACATGTCTTCTGGACACTACAGAATATGAGGGAATTTGACTACTTACCCAAAGTGGTTTTACTCGAAGTATAAGATGTTAATGGAGTTGCCAATGGGATGTGCCTTAAATATAGAGGACGGAACAAAATTTTCAAAAGTATCCAGCTAACCAACTAACTAAAGTCATGTTTTCAAACCTGGTTAAGGCACCTACATTCTTTAGGCCCTTTGAATATTTTGCCTCTGGGGCATTTTGAGAAATGTTTAGTGGAGATCATGATGAATTCAGAATGCAAAAAATATTGATTCATAACCATAAAATATCTATTTGAGAATATTATTGTATATTTTTCCTTGTTTCATATTATTATTTTGTTACAGTCAGCTGATGGATTCTTTTTCCTCTTATAGCCTCTGGAATACAGTAGATATTCAGCTAATTATTGGCATGTGTGCTTGAAATGGTTGCTCAGAAGATGGTCTGTAGATGAAACAAAATCTGTGGAATCTGTTGCACTACTTAAACAAACCAAACAAACCACTACTTAAAAAAGCAACAGGTAACACTATAGCAAGAAGCTATCTCAGCTTTATTTCTTATTTTTCTGAGGGGAAAAAATTGTTGAATGAGTTGTATATGGGCCACATAATTCTTAATTCCTGATTTCAGAGGTAATCCAAAACAAATCAAACCTATCAAAAATTAATTACTCCTGAGGTTAAAGACAGGTCCTAGAACTTGCTCTGAGGGAAGCTTTGTGTAATTTTGGGCAATAACTATGGAGTCGTGTGTGATTGTACTCACTTACCTCTTCTTTCATGTCCAATCTTACTGTTTCTTAAATTAAGAAATAAAGAGTTCTTATATTTTCCCCCTTCTTCAGTATCTAGGGAATTTCTTTCCTCCTTTCACAGCTATCTATTTTCCTTGTTCCCCCATTTATACTTACAGCTTGCTTTTGTGGGTCTGAAAAACCATTGTGAGTTTTGATCCAAATCTGTATTTTGCCAGATTTTTGCCTTGTGATAATTTTGTAACTGCCTCGAAAATACTCTGAAAAGAATATTCTTTTGCTCCTTTTGTTTACTCATTTTTTTGCCAGGGGATTGGCAACTGTCTGTTGACTCCCCTTGTAATGTCCATCTAATTTAAGTGCCAGAGAGAACACAGAGGTGAGGACTAACTTCAGGTGAGATCTAAGCAGACCCCTACCTCCAGCAAAACACCCGTGCCCATTCCAGATTCCTGAAAAGCCATGCTCACTGCAGCTGCAGGTAAAGGATGTGAAGGTGTGTAATTCAGTAGCTGTTCCACTAAGGTTCTCACAGTTTGCTCTACCTCACCCACTGGCAAGGTCACCTCTGTCTCATTCACAAGGAAGTAAAATTTTATTTTTACACTACATCTGTGAAATGTCTTTACTTACTTCTAACACAGGAACATTATACCAGCTGTAGATTGGAGGTCTACAGAGTGAACTCTGGGGGACAGGAAAATTGAAAAAGGCCAGGGAGGAAGTGGTGGATCTTCTTCCTTCTGGGGTGTTTGGAGATTTCACAAAATAAGATGCCACTTTCTCAGTTCAGTTTTTAAATTATTGACCAAATATGAAGTATATGGACTTTTATTATCTGTCCACTACTCTTCCAGTGGGGCTTTACTGTAGAAGAAGAGCGAAAGTTTGGGAACATGTATGGAAAATCTCTGGGTTTGTGGGGGTTTTTTACCTTTTAATACTGTTTTGAATGAAACATTTGGGTCCCATAAATACGTTTAAAATCCACTTTTTTTCAGGGAACACCATGTGGACTGCTCAATGTCTTTTTCAGATGTGAAGAGATATTGGAGTTGGAATAGGTTAAAAATAGTCTTTCCACTTTTTGGGGAAAGGAAATCCAGGATTCTGGTTGGTTTAAAAAAAGAATCTTTCCAAACCCAATCAGAGTACTAAATAGAGCTGTTAATAATTATTGTGAAAAGCTCCATTTTCACTAATATCAGGCCTTAGTTTCATACAAAAAGAACTCAAGGTAGCCTGTGTTTATGGAAAATCTTAAAGTATTGCAAAAGTAAACCCTGTATGTGTGTGAAAAGTGATAGTTAGAAAAATATCCTCCTTATTTATTTCAAAGTTGCCATGTACATCCAGCTGTAGCTTGATCTCTTAATTAGATTGTAGGTGTCAGTATCACACTGCAGGATAGGAGAGCTAGAGGTTGATTGTGGTGAGGATGGTGTCTGGAGAGATAACGGGAAGGTGGGTGAGAGTGAAAAGACTTAAGGAAGGAGACTGATAAGGATGAATTATTTCCTCTGGCATTTGTTTGAAAGATTTATTTTAAAGCCTCAAACCAAAACAAAACCAAAAACCCCCACACCAACCAACACACCAGCAAACAACCCTTCCAAAATGTAACACTTGTTCTTTGAAAAGATTCACCCTTTCCTGGAGAGTGGCAGTTTCCTGGGCAAAGCACAAGTCCCCTGGGGTATTAACTGTGGTGCTGGGGCTGGGGCTCTGAGCACCTCCCTGAGCCTGGGCTGGCTGCCACGGGAAGCCTCAAACCATGGGGCCAGCTGTGCCAGCTGTGGGGGCAGCTGTGCCAGGGCCTGGGCTGCACACAGGCTGTTCCTGACCCTGCCCGGGGCTCTGCCCATGGTGACAGGAACATCGAGGGTCTGGCTTAACACAGGTGAAGACAAAGCACGGAAGAACTGTATCATTTGTGTACAAGGTCACTTGAATCATCATTTTTTCCAGATTGACCCCTTTCATTTACTCCTTGCATTGCAATACTGGCATTTTGTCTCCAGAAAAACTACTTACTTAAAGTGTCTCTTAAAAATGAGATATATTTATTACTTTAAATGTGTTTCTATTGCGTTTTTATGCCTAGGATTTGTATGGCTTTCCAAGTGGTGGTATTTTGACAAACAGGATGGAGTTTCTTTAACAAATACAAATAAAAGGAGGGAGATTATTATCACTTGATAAAATACTTTAGTCAAAGTGATAGCAATTGGTCCAATCTCTCTATATTTAGAACAGCTGGAGGTTTAGACTAATCAAGAATATGGGTGAATGCACATTGATCAATACAGATTTGTCTTTTAAATTAATTTTGAAAGTATATTTAAAATAAACTGCTAGACAAAGCCTGCATTAAAATAGTCTGATTTATCTGCTTTTCCTGAGAAAGAATGTAAGGGAGTGGACTGGCTATATGTTCTTTATTCACTTCTCAGCATTCTAGCCTCTCATCCCCTTAATAAAGTGTAAGATGTGGTGCTAAGCTTGTATCTCACACAGAAAGAATCTGATTACACAAGTTTATGATTTGATCTTCCTCTTAGTTTGGAACATCTGTGGTTTCACTAGATGATGTTCTATAGTGAATATAGGCTACTGTATTTTACCTACATATTTCATGCAGTTAATTAGATCATCACATAATGATTTACGTTGACCTTATTCTAAGTTGTTCAAGCTTTTACATGTTGTTTATTAGAATATCCGCTGGGATGTATTTCAAAAAATAGTGTACTTTCTGTGACCAATATAACTGGTTTTTTTGAAAGCTTAATGGCTTTTTTTCCTTTTAAATAAAATTGGGACTTCCTTCCACTTCTTCCCCTGAACTGTAGATGCATTCCATATACAAAATTTGATTAAGTTACACAAAGAATTACTAGATCACTTGTTTATAATCTTGAATTTTTCATGGATCCAGTATTTAAGTTTGAATACTACACCATCTTTCCTTGAAATAGTAATTCTTCCTTGCTCCACCATCAAATATTAGATTATTCTGGCAGATTGTTCTGCTGCTTCTGCTATTTCTGATGTATGCCTTCCTCAGAAATGGCATTTTAAACCTCAGATTGTCAACTTTAAGAAAAAATATAAAAAAAATAAAGTCCAACTGGAGTCTGAATTTACCTGCTCATTATAAAGTCTCACTTTGTCCCAGTAAAAAATGGATAGATTTGTGTGGAAAATAAAATGGAAGTGTGCTATAGAGTCTTCTCTAAATGTCTTTATGGGAACAAAAAAATAAATGTAATCCAGAAAGTATTTCTGTCAAGAACCACTAGCATATAATTAGCAGCCAACGTGTAGAAGAGGTTTTCCCTGATATATATCTAGCTGCAAAGTACTGACTTCTGTCTGGAAATTCCATTTTATTATGTAATCTATTTTGGAGCAAATCAGCAGCTCTGGAGCCAAGACACAAGTGCTACAAGAAATGGAATTTTCATTACTGCAGAACCACTGCTGTATCTTTCAACTGCTTTAAATAAATCACTGAAAGAAAAATGTATGAACGAAATCTGGTACTTAAAAACCAATTTCCACAGCTTGCTGCATGACTGTATCAAGTATTTCTAAGAAGTGTAGTGTACCTTGCTGCAACAAACACTAAGCTAGATGTTTTAGAAAGACTAAGCATATGACCTAATTGTTCTTAATTTTTCTCTTTAAAACATGGTTAAAGATTTAAGAATTACAGGAAGGAATGAAGATTATTTAGTTCCTGCACATATGACCCCATGTCTGCATGATTCCTACCTGTGAGAACACAGGAGAATCCATACTTTCCCTTTTAGAATGGCTTTATAATGTGCTCGGTACGAAATAAACTCAGTGACAAAATCTTATCAGGGCTTAACTCTGAGTTTGTGGGGGGTTTTTGTGTGGGTAATTTTGGTTTTTTTCCTTTATTAATAAGTATATTTGTCCTTAAAGATGGCAGACAATGAAGTTGGTGTATATTCTATTATTTTTACCTTTACAGGATTCTACTTTCTGAGGTTATGGAAAGATGAGAATTCAGAGACAAAGCAGAAAATACCTCTTTAGTCAGGAGTATAGGTGGACACTGGTTATAGAATATTCAGGCTGTGCATATATGTGGGCAGCAGGTGTGAAATACGTTAACCAGGCCAAGAAATGGGGAAGTGTCAGGCTAACTCAGCCCTGTAACTTCTGGTGCTGAGCCACAGATGCATGCACAGGACACTTACCATAACCATCTTCAACAACCAAGCAGAAGTTTCAGATGTGAGATTTGGAAACGAAGCTGGATTTTGTTCCACAAATTCTCTGGTTGTGCAGTATAAAAGCTTAGATTTAAAAATTCCTGGACTACCACTTTCATGCCAGACTCTGATTGGAAGTTCAAGTGCATCTTTCCAGTAGTGCTTAAGGGTCCCATAATCCAGTTTGGGGGTAGTTGTATGATATAACAATCAGTACCCAAATAAGCTTGACAAATACTGAGAAAAAGATATATATTTAGTATGTGAGAGAATCTCATTGCTTCTAGATTGCTTTAGCAGCAATAACTAATAAATATATTTAAAGCAATTTTTTTTTTTGAAAAATTAGACTTGGAAAACCCAGGAAAGCTTAACATGATTCTTACTGCAGAACAAACCTGGTCATACTTACCCACTGAAACACCCATTTATGAATCATTCATTAAGCACTTGGAGGGTTTTTTCGTAAAACTGTGATGATGGGCCTGGTAAAACTAGCTTATTAGCAGCGGTTTTTTCACATCTGTTGATGTTCATTGTTAACTCCCCTGAAGACAAGCATAAGAATATAGACATATTCTTTTGTAACACCTCTCAAAATAAGAAAAGCAAATCAAGCCAATTAAAAAAGCCCAATAATAGTTAGATACTGGAATATTCTGTCCAGAGTTGTGTTGGGATCCGTCTTCTGGGCTATAGTCAAGATTCAAATGTACAAGGCCTTGAGCAACCTGATCTAATTCATCTTCTTTTGAGCACAGGGTTTGACTAAATGATCTCTAGATGTCCTCTCCAAACTAAATTATGCTATTATCCTAGACTTGAGGGAATACAGACTTACAGGTGGAGTAATTCACTGTTCTTGCTGAGTTATATTTCAAGCAGGGGGTAAATTAGCAATTACTTCAATGCCATTGTAGTGTGCTGAGGCCGTGTGAGTTCATTTGATTCTGTCTTAAATTGATGAAACCCTACTTAGGGGTGAGTTACAAGTTACATTTTCTGAAGAAGTAGCTATAGAGTAGCTTTGAGGTTGCTCAGGAGAATACTTTCCATACCTACAGATGCGTCTGTGTTTACATTACCTAGGGCTTGTACACCATTGAGAACAATCTCATTTTATGAGGTTCACGACAAATAAGGCTTCAGGAACCTAGAGCACTGAAGTTTGTCTCTGTTCCAAGGAAGGAAAGCTGTGAATTCTGAACATCCCACACAGTCTTTTTTGTCAATGTCATTGGCTGTACAGCTAAAAATTCTCCTGCTGCAGATTGAAAATGAGCTATCTGGTCTTAATTTTTATATGAAGAGCAACTTCCTCCCTTGTTTGTTTTGCATGTTTTAGAGTGCTTCACTCTACCTTTCCTTAGTCTGCCCTTTAGAGAATAAATCCAGTTCTTTCAAACCTTCTGCACATCTGAAAAGCTTGCACTTTTTCTCCATTCCTGGTTGTCCCCACACATTTCACATGAAGGGGGATGCCCAGAGTGTGATACAGCCTTCTGGAGAAGTCTTTATTTGTGCTCTGTAGGATGGAAGAATTTCATTTTGTGTTGTGTCAGGCATCCCTCTCTGTACCCCAAACAGGATATGTTGCCTTCAAATAAAACTTTCTCAAACTGTTTGGTTTAGGTTAAACACTTTATTTTTAAAGCAATTGCTGTTCTGAATGCCTCTCAGCTAAGTTCAAGTTGTTGCTTATCTACATGTAGCACTTCACTCATTTATGTGTAAATAAGGTTTGTAGCTGTTTAATAAGATTATCTCTATTAATTTTCAAGGCATAGAAAACTAGCTTTTTCAGCTGTGCAAGATAAAAATGCATTGTATTTGCATTCAGAGCTGTAACAATAATGTCAGCTCTAATTTCCAAGGCAGCTCGTGTATTAGAGCTGGTTTTGAATGCCACCAGTGAAGGACTTGCTCTCCTGGCAGCTGATTAAAATTTCAGTCAAATCAGAACGAATTATGTCTGCCACAGAGAATTGGCATAATGTAATGATGTGTGTTACCTTAAAATACCTCTTAATGAGGAAGGATCTGTCTACAAATAGATGAACAGTTTCACTGAACTTGGGTTAAAAATTGTACTTTAGTTAAAAAAATGCAAATATGCAGGAGTCAGCTGTAGGATTTGGGTTTGACTGTTTTTGCTCTGCAGTAATAGTACTCAACTTTTATCTGCTAACTTGCACTCATTTAGAGCTGCATTCAGCATAAAATGAAATAAATGAAGATTTTTCCCTTTGCTTTAGATGAGCTGAATGAAGTCATCAGAGAGAAACATTTCTTTTGCTATTCTAGCTACTTTATCTGGTTTTGACCACTAAAAACCTGGTCTGGTGGAAGGTGTCCCTGCCCATGGCAGGGGGATTTCAACAGGATGATCTTTAAGATTTCTTCCAACCCAAACTGTTTTATGATTCTATAAAATTATTAGAGAGGGTTTTTAGCAGTAAAACTCCACTTTAAAAGTGAGACTCGCTTAGGCTCAAAGAAGCCCAGATATTCAAATAAAAGACTAAAAAGCATACTGGAAGCCTTGAGCATTTCTCTAAAGATCGTTAATCTGAAAGATTAACTTTTGTGCAGAGGATCCAGAGTTTGTTTCTTTTAATGATGCAAGAGAAAAAACTAAAATAGCTATGCTTGCAAAGACTTCACTTTGATGGAATGCCAAGAGTCATTGTAATTTATAGTTTGAATTAAAGATTACTGGTTTCCCAAAACAATGCACTGTGTTCCAGAAGGACATTATTATCAGGTCCTTGTTAGTAAATGGCCTCACAGTATGTAAGTTCTCACATTCTCTTCTTTGGGGTGTTTGTAAGTAGTCTTAAAATGCTGTGAAATAGCATTTCATAACAGTAATGTGATAAAATTGTTACCTCATTATATATTGTAGTAACTTTATGAATTTAAAATACAACTGTAGAAAAATATTATTATATGTGGAATAATCAGAGAAAGAATTTCCTTTCTGATAGTGACTCATGTCAATAGCTCTGTTTGTTTTCCTATTTATAGTACCAAGTTGAAAGCAAGTCTTTCAACCTACTGTGTAATTAGTACATATTTTCAATTTTTTTTTCCCTGACCTGCTCTCCAGTTCTTAGAGGGAGAAAGCAAATGAGTAGAAGACCTAAGAATACAAAGTTCCAAATCTTCAACAGGAAAGTAAAATAAATTCGAAAAATTAATCCCTTTGGGCCCTGGAGTCCAATTTTCCAGACACAAGCTCCACTGGAATCCACTGTTACCACTGCCAAGGAGTTAAGTTCCTTTGATATATTTTGTTTACTTATCCAACTCACTTTGACTTTTTGGACTAGTGTGTTTGATTCCCCATCTACTGAAAACATATCAGCCTATTTCATGTCTAAAGACAAACCAAACTAAGCACCCCATCTGCATGGGCAGGAGACTATCAATTTAAAGCACTGGCCTCTGCTTCTCTTTCATGCTTTTATTTTCAGCAGTGGTGGTTCAGACGCGCAGGTAAAATGCTGTGGTTCCTGGCTGGTGTGTGACCTCAGTTGTCACCAGTCTCTGCTTGGTCAGAAGGGCAGGGCTATGGCAAATCTTTGGGCTCTCAAACATCTGCTGAACTTCTCTCGGGACAGGGATGGGGTGGATATGAAAGGTTGTCTTAGAACGTATCAAGAAAATGAGATAAATGTACAATTCCATGTGGTGACACAACTGTTTGTTTGGCTTTTGAAAATATTGTTACCCGTCCCAACAAGACTTTTTCCACTCCCCCCTCTGCTGCAAAACCAAAAGAACCAAAAAGCCAAACAACAAACAAAAGAAAGAATGATTAAGAGGTATTTCTGGAAGAACCGTACTTGACTCCACAGCTGTAAACTGCTGACCTCTTGCTTGATGGGACAGAGATTCCTGGTGGTGGGAGAACGCAGGTTTTTTCAACTTTACCTTCTCCAGAACAAAAAAATAATTTTGGTGCAGATATTGGAAGGGAAAGCTGTTCTCATATTCTACCTCACCAATGCAACACTGCCTGTATTTGTAATAGAAAGTTGAATAATGATGCTCACTTTCAGCAGCTATTTTATCTAAACTGATTTTTTTTTTCAGTTTCTTAGAAAAACAGATTTGGTGCATTTTCTTAGTGAACTAAAGAGTATTGCTGCTTGGAGACTAAATTTATGGTGTTCAAATGTTAATGTTTGCCCTTAGGTAAAAGAAAACATCAGTTGTTAAAAGGAGACATGAAATATATTTGAACTCATAGTGGCCTTTCACTGGAAGGAGCAACATTTTTGTTTGAATAAATGAAAGTCAGTGATAGATAGGATAATTGTTTGAATAAGCAAATTTGATCTATTTACAGTAAAAAAAATTGTTCTTTTTCAAGTTAATTTTCAAAAAGCTAGTGTATTGCACCTTAACTTAAAATGTCAAGTGATTTTAATATCCAGCTTATGAATGATGAGGAGGGTTCATTTTAGATGTTTATGTAACACTGAATTCATATTTAGTCATCTGTAAGGGAAGCTGGAAATTGCAGAAAGTGATCTAAAGAGTTATGATTTTCCGTGAGCTGCACATGCAGGGTTCTTCCATGAAGAACAGACTCACAGACTCAGACTCAGCATCAAAAGTAGGAAGTAATTTTGTCTTACAAAAATAATTCTTATGCAGAAGAGAGAAAAACTGCCTCTGAGCTCACTGCCACATTGCTGGTTTCAGTGCTAACAGGGACGGATTTCTTCCCAGTGAGCACTCACTCTGAAAAACAGCTCAGTATCCACCAGCAAGATGAAGCCTTTGCCCAGCATTTTATTCTCCCGGTATCTCAAAAGAAATTCATCCATAGCCCATGTAGCTTGAAGGATTTTTGTTTGGAATGCAGTGCCCAAATAATCAATACAGTAAAAGACATAAAAGAAGTTTGTAAAATGGTGACTGTAATATGAATAGTAGAAATAAACTCAGTGATGAAAACACACTGGTAAGGCTTGGGACACTGCTAAATGAGCATTGTGTTGTCCAGATTTCTCTTCTTTATTGGGCTGATCTGACTGACATCAAACTGGTTAGCAGTTGGAATTGTGCCGTTCTCTTTAGTGGCATGGTTTCTTGTATGGTGATGAAATATACTTTTTATTAGATGGAAGATATGTAGCTGGTATGTGATGTGAGGTCCCCAGAGAGTTCCTCCTGCTATAATAGTAATTTTTCCATTTGGTCCGAAAAGAGATTCTCCCACCAAACTAACAGTAGACTTCTCAGCTCAGTGGTTCATTGGAAGATGAAGTCCAGCAGCTTGAAATTTGAATAGTCAAAAGCAGTATTGCTTAAACTACAGCTTGTGGAGTCTTTGTGGATCAGTGGGATAATTCCTGGGATCTGTGATACACTAAGTGATGCTTATTCCTGGGGAGCCAGCAGTCCCCTCCTGTCAAGTACTGGCTGCAGGTCTGGCTGTAAGGAGGCAGCAGGCTGGCCAGAAGGCAGCCACGGGGCTCTGGGGAATGACAGCTCTTGGGAACTGGCCATATTTACTTGTCTTGGCTCTGGCAGTCTGTTTCCAGCCTCTGCCACTGTTGGGACAAGAGTTTTTAGCGTGGGCTGAAAGCAGACTCTGGGCAGATTTGTTGCATATTGATTCTGCTACACAGAGCCCAGCAGTGTCACACACAGCCCAGCTGTGTCACACACATTGGCATCTTTCTAGGGTTACACTCCAAATACTAATACTTGAGGATGTCCTGCCTGCCCTAGCAGAGGGATTACTCACCACTGTTGAAATGCAAATTCTGTAGCTTTGACTTAATTATTTAGCTCAAATACATTTTTTCCAATTAGTCTATTTTTCTCACAAAAAAAAAAATAAAAAGATAATAACATAATTGTTAATCTGTAAATCAATGGACACTCGGTGCTGTAAGACTGAATCAGAAACCATCTAATTAACTCCTTGAATATATTGGAGTGTGTTCATACATAGAAACTCAAATATGGGTGGAGTAATCAAGATTTCCTTTGCCCTCTCTTCTGCAGTGAAGAGCAACTTAGATGTTAAGTCACCACGTATCTTTGCCTTTTTGTTCATTAGCAGAAAATAACTTTTTTGTCCCAGAGTATAATTGTGTTCCCAAGGTTCAGGTCATTCATATCAGTCCAAATAGAAGACGAAAGCTGGCCAAGAGTACATCTGGAAACAATGTTAAAAGCAGACAGTTTCTGTATGCTGATCTATTTGGAAGATCTGAAAGATGAACAGAGAGGACTCACACCTCTGATCTTCCAGTGTAGCAGCAAAATGTTTGAATTACTCTTGTAATAATACCTACCTCTTGGATGGCTCTCAACAGCTGATATTTATGGTTTTCGATTGTTTGTTTGTTTGTTTTTATATCACAGTTTTAATCAGAGGTACCCTTCTAATTAGAGTAATCAATCTCTTACATGTGTTTATGGTCCCACCCTGTTCATTTTGAGAGATGAATCCAGATGCCAACATATGAAAATAATGCCCACTAAAAAAAGGGTTTCTTGATATGACTTTACAGCAGCCAATTGAACCAATTCCATCTTTAGCTTTAGTGTAACAAGAGAGTATTTTTCTAGCTCACTACTAGGCTCAAAAATCCAAAGTACTTTAGTTATATCTTTTCAAGACCCTAGCTTTCAAATGATATTTGGCTTTTTTTGTTGCCTTGTTTATCTTTACCCCAGTGTTTCTAAAAGTAAATCTGGCAGGCTTCCCTTTTGTTACTTCTGCAGCAAATACTGTTTTTTTTCTCCTGGAATTCACAGCAGAGCAGGATCATCTAGGGTGCCTGAGCTCTGTAAAGCCTAAGCATTGAAATGTTATGATGTGTTTAGCAAGTGCCGCTCTGGTGCCCTAAACCTGACATTAGTCTCTGACTTTGGGTCATTACGCTCTTGAAATGAGGCAGGAGAATTCTGCAGTATCACATTTGCTTTATTTTCAGTCTTGCTCACTTTCATGTGCCATCCTCTCTGTTCCTAAACTTTTTTGTGATGTTTTTTAGTGCTCTTACCAGCTGCAACTCTTAGGCAAAAGAACCTTTTTCATGCTGAGTTTCAGTAACTTCAGATTCTTCAATGCATTCTTCAAAGGGGTCAACCTTTTGTGCTCATCAGGAACACAGTTAAAATCTTAGGGCTGTGAGGAGGGTAATAGAGGTAGAAAAAAAAGGCTGCATTTTCTTCAGTTGACTGGAGAGTAATATTGTAGATCTAAATCTTGTATTTTTCCCTCCATATTACACCCATTTACCTTTGGGATCTTACTTTCCTTCCTGCTTCCTTTGCTTTCAGTTCTTCATCAGGGTTCATTCAGTTCAGTATTATATTTCTAACAGGAAGAAAGGAAATAATTCCACAGATTAAATGATCCAAAGAAAAATATTTTCATACCCCTTGTCTTGCTATCTTTAGAGATGTTATTGTAAACAGTTTTTCATTCCTTTAACTATCTTATACTGGATCTGCATTATTATTATCTTGAGAGGTGCTTGCATAATTTTAGGTCATCGCTTTTTTTAGGATTAACTAACTCTTGCAGTTTTATACAACATACATTGACGCATTTTATTGTTGGTGGGGTTGTCTTATTTGTTTGGGTTTTTAATTATTATTTTTCTGCCATCATTAAAAGTTTCCTGTGGGATATCCACAGCCCCACACTGTCCTTTTCCAGATAACTTCAGTGTTTTTCATATTCACTGTTCAATCCAGTGAACAGAATTTGTTAGTTTGGCTTTCCTGAAGTTTAAACTGAAATCAGATTTCAAAATACTAATTAATGACTGGCCAGTGTCCTGACTGGAGGCCTGGGAAGTGTCTTCTGACATGATTACTGCAGGTACCTTTCCCTCTTGCCTATTCCTTTTTCTGGCAGCTGGACTGCTCCGCATCAGCCCTTCACACTTTCTGCCTGTTTAAATCCTTAACCTACATTCCCTATTGGGCTGTAACACTTCATTATTTCTGCTTTGTCCCAGCACTGCACACTTGGCAGCTGGGCTTTGTCCACATCAGAGTGCAGAGAGACGTGCAAAAGCAGCAGTTCAACAGTCTATACTGAAAATTACACACTTGGCCACTGTACTTAGCCCCGCTGATTTCCAGCTCTTGTCTTCTGACATGAGGGAAGTGATAGAAGAGTTTTATAATTTTTCTGCAGGAGAGGTTATCTGTTTTCATCTAATGCTTGACTTTGAGCTGGCCGTGCTTTTTTCTCATGAAAACTTACTCCAGGGAGTCAGATTCACTCTTGGCAGAAAACATCCAATGCTAGTTCCTGCTTTTCTCATTTAGAAAAACAATTAAATTCATCAACATGAGACATTTTATGTAAATTTTCACACATGTCAGGAATCACCACATTTGCTGGACTGCACTTTGGCATAATGGTTGGAGGAGCTTTTACAACAAAGAAATCAGTAAAAGTAGATAAGAAGAGGTGAATTACAGGGTAAAAACCCTGGAGGGATCATTCTAAAGAAAAGTGAAGTTGAATACATTGACTATTTGACTTTATCAAACTGACCTGTTTAGAAGTAAAAAGCACCGGCACAGAGAGAACACTGTGCTAGTGATCATAGCCAAAAATTTACTCCACATGTTCATCACAGTCTCTTGTTTTCCTCTCTTGTCCATCATGGTGGTTCCTGAGATAGTTTTGCCTGTTTAATGTAAATATTAATATAGGTTGTACTGGTTTTTTTGTTCCTGGAAGGAGGGAAAGAAATCTGTCAGGTACAAGCACGTGAAAGGAGCCACTTGACAAGTGATGACAAGATGTTTGATTCCTTTTTAAGTTTTTGTTGTGTTCTAAGATCCATCTCACTTGAGATTTCCCCTTAAAAGTCAGCAGTGTCTTTTAAGTGCCTTTGTTGTCTACTTTCTGAAGTTTGGTGTCTTTTAAGTGCCTTTGTTGTCTACTTTCTGAAGTTTGGTTTGTTGGGTTTTTTTGTAGCAAACTCTCTGCTTGGATATCCTAGCTTTTTCCACTCCAACTACAGTGTAAACGAAGCCCTAGCAAGTTGAGTTTGGCAGATGACAAGTATTTGTTATAAAGTCAGGAGAGCATGCATCCAGAGTCTGGGCTAGCCATGCTGGAGACATCACCCAGTCTATGAGACTAAAATGATTGTAGACAGTCCAAGAACCATTTTAGAGTGTAACTAAATAACAGCACTGAACTTGGTTCCTTTTGTAATTAAAAACTCTAGCAGAAGGAATCATTAAATGCTTTTTCAGTGTTTGATGTCTGTCATTAAATAGTGAAATACATTGGATTTCAGTTTGAGTAATCTAAAAAGTAAATGAGTAGAACAAGTTTATAAATAGATTGTATTGTTTTTTCCCTCCTTAGAAAGGGAAAATCATGATAAATTATTATACAGTCCAGTTAGCTAATATATAGTTCAGCTAGGAGTGTAAAAGCCCATGAACACTGAACAGTGCAGCATTAGAAAACTTTACTTTTTAACCATGCTACTTGAACTTCCTTCATGCTGGCAAATTCATTGTCATAATTAAATGTGCTTTTTTTTTGTGTCTGGTACAAAATGGTTTTCCGTGGTTAAGTGGCAAAATGCAGCTGTTTAAGTTTCTCTCTACTTCTAATTGGACCCCCTGAGGTTTGCAAAACTAAGGACTGTGACTGAACGGATCTCACTTCCTTTTTAAAAACATATCAGCCAACAGGATACAAAATTCAAGGATCTCAATAAAGAAGTCTTCTTTTATTTACAGATTAAATCCTTCCTACTGAAGTCAAGAGTGAAACTCCCCTTGACTTCCAGAGGGGGCAGGATTTCATTTCGAGAGAGTAGGATGTGAAACTTAGATTTCCCATTGGCTTTTGTCCAATCTGTGTCTCACTGGAGGCAGGCACCTTGCAGCTCCTTAACAGAACATTGTGATATTGCCAGCACATAATTACACAGTCTCCAGAGTAAAAATAATTTAAATAATGCTAAAACTCTAACTGTTTTGAGAAATATTTCTTGACACTCATGCTTTGATTAGTGTATAGTCTGAGGGTTATATAGGGTAGCAAGGTGGTTCTCAGGTTCTATTGAAGATCATTCTGCCCCTATAAAAAATACCAGCTTTGAGGTACAACATAAAGTGTTTATCACTTCTTGATGAAACTGATATTGTTAATTATAATTTTGGTCAATCATATTTTTCTTTGTTAAAGAAAACTTATACTAGCTATGTAAATGAGCTCACAAAGATTGTAATTGTATCTTTATGTGTTTTACTAAAATTAGTAATTTTAGTAAATTTGAGGGGTTTTTTATAGGGCAACTGAAATAAATAGCAGTCAGCAGTTTTCATAGCTAATGCACAGAGAGTCTCAGAGGTGGAACTCTTGGCATGAATTCTGTAATGTTATTTTGTCTTCACAGGACTTATTATCTGACATTGCATGTTGATCCTGGGGGGAAATAAAGTAAATCTGTGTAGATGTGTGGTGCACTGACAATAACTGTTTCCAATCCATAAAAATAATTTTTAATTTACATGCTTCAGGATGTTTCCCATGTCTGAAAGCAGTGGTTTACATGTTACAGTGATTGCTTCAGCAGAAACTGTGAATCCGTAGATTCACTACTGTGTTTATCTGAGCATGTTTGGAGTCAAAGGTGTAACAGTGATTAAAAAAAAAAACTTCAAAAAACAAAAACAAACAATCAAAAAAAAACCCACAAAAACCTGAATTGCCTTTTCTAATTTTAGGTCTCTCAAATTAGACCTCGCTGTGCATGATCTGAATTTGTAAGTCCCTACCTGAAACACACTTCTTACTTCCAAATTCCCCCCAGTCCATCTTGAAGAGGAAATGTTGCCACCATAAAATGTGCATAAAAGGTAAGCAAAACCAAATGACAAAGGTTGGGGTTTGCTGTGGTATCCGTGCCTGTGTGCTGTCTCTAACTGCAGATGGATGGTGGCAGGGTTTCTTACATTCCCATGAGACACTCAACTGCTTAAAATCCTTACACTACTCATGAAGGATATGACATGGTCATTACCATCAGACTAAATACTTGATAATAATCATATGTAGAGTGGGTGAACAAAAAGTAGCTTTTTAAAGGTAAGAACAAAGGTTCATAGGCAGAGAAATATAGTCATCTTTCTCACTCCTTTTTTTTTTTTAGAAAAGGATAGTAGGAGACCTAAGGGACAAAAGTTCATAATTCAGTTTTGAGGAGAAATACATGGTGTTGATGGATGTGCTGAGTCTACTGAATATATGCCAGCACTAGTATTTCCTACAACTTTCAAACTGAATTTACTCATCACCTTAGACATTAAGGCAAAGATGTGTGAGCCAAAATCTGGAGATATTTACTACTGGCAACATCCAAAAAGATTATTCAATCATTATTCACTTCTGTAGATGGAAACTGCTTGCTCCTTGACTTTTAAAATAATTCATTGTGGCAGGTTAGCTGAATCTAGCAAGTGTGAATGCAAACTTATATCTGTAGTAATAAGAGGATACCATCAGTATATCCAGAACACCATCTCCGAAGGGATTTTTTTTTCTGAAACAGTTTATTACTATTAAAATTAATTTTTTCTTCTTGAAATGTAAAGTAGGGGATTTTCAGGTGGTGCAATTGATAGCTCTAAATGAATTTCTAACGATGAAGATACCATTTTATGTACTCAATAACTAGTTGAACAGCAGTATTACAGACATTGAAGGCTTTTTTGGTGGGTGGAAAAGGAAGACTGGAACTGAAAATTACACAGCATATGGTGACTACGTGGCCCAGAACACCAGTTCCAAGTAGAGCATTTTTCTATTTTTCCTCCCTCAAATCTGTTTAATTTGGTTATATTAAAAGGACAGTTGAAAGATAACTCTTTTTTCCTTCAAGTAAATGTTGTGTTTTCATGTCTGAGAACCTATTTATTTTGTTTATAGTGGCAGCTGCTATGTCAGTTTTTTTAGATTTTTTTACATCTTCTCATATATATATAATGATTAGTACGTGAACTGAGTCCAGTCCATTTCTAAAGTTATTTACTTCTTCTCTTATGGGAAAATGAGTAAATAAATGCAGACATGGGAAAACCATGTGGTAATGCAATCCTTATGAATGCACACTGGCTTTAAAATAATGATGTCAAGCTATCCAGGCAAACAAGAAAAGTAGAAAAGAACATAAATTCTTGGTCTTGTGCTCCTATATAGACACAATAGTCTGAGAAGCTGGGGCCTTACCAACATGCTTGGAAGCAGGAATCCAACAGGAGTAGCTGGAAGGTAGGAGTAGTGCCCTCACCCTTTATTTTTACCCCTCACAAATAAATAAATAAATTCATGACATTATTTGGGGTTGATTGTTGATTAAGTGATGGAGGTGGCTGTTTTGTCCTTTCTATAGTCGGTCTTTGGTATGAGCATATGATCCTCTGGCATCAGAGGGACCTGCTCCAGCACACCTGAGCACTCAGGAAAGAGGAATGGGCTTTCCCTCAGTTGCTGCATGTTGCTTGCACGCCTTGGGAAAGCCTTCTGTTGAGTTACTGACTCAGGACCGAGGAACGAGGCCAGTGTGTGGATTGTAGGGTACCTATGGAGAGAGTGAGCAAAGATTCTTCTAGTTTACATGTGGGTACAGAAGGGGCTGTTAGAAAGGTTTTCCAGCTTCTTGCAATATTCTGTGTGAATCTTTCCTTTCTCACACAAGCTATGAAAAAAATAAGATGTTTTTTGTATAACTATCTAAACACCTTGTGTTTGTCTAAGTTCTGTTTATGATGCACTGGTGAAATGTTATTGAAATGGGTGTTGTAAGACCTTAGCCAATCACCCGAAGGGGTGGGTGGTCACTGACCAATCTCCTTATGTGATTACACATATAAGTGGGCAATTAATTAATTAAATACTTCACTTTCTTGCTGGACACAAGTGGCTTCATTTCCTTATCCCTGGTATACAACCACATTTACAGTCATGCTAAAACCAGAATTGGTTCATTTCCTATTCTGTACTGGTGCAGTCCTTCCTCTACTTTTCCCTCTCCACATGGTTTACCGAATTTCAGCCTCTATCTGTTTAACCAAAACTGCACAACTGGTGGTCATGGCAGTGGGCTCCACCATCCACATCTCTCACTTGGCAATATATGTGTGAATCCTGTCAGGCTGAAGTGGAACCTGGCTGGAATTTCATGGGCAAATAACCTAATCATTAGGTGATAAAAGGGAAGAACAACTTTTCTTCCTTTTTTTGCTTGCAGGTGACCTTTAAAAGGAACGTAGGTTGGGACTGGCTTTTATTTGCAGCTTGGCAGTTTTCAAAACCCTTTTAATGCATTGGTTGAAATAAGTTACAGAGCAGCTACCTGCATATTTTGAATATTTTTAGCTCTTTTAGGTCATCTTATAACCCAAAAGCCTCAAGTTGAGGAGCTGCGGAACTGAGATCTATAGATAGGATAAATCATGTATGTATTTCAATGTTGTTACTTGGTTTTGTTTGGTTTATTGTTGATGTTTGTCCCCTTAGGCAATGCCTTATTCCCCTTAGGAAGTGCTTTATGGGGGTGGAGAGAGCTGTTGGCCTTCACTTCAAATAGGTGAACATCTGCTGTAACTCTCAAAATGAATGTATGTATTTCTGTGGTTGGTTTTGTGCAGTAAATATATGATTATGTTGTATTGTAATCTTCTGTATCCCTCTCTACTCGCAAGAGAGCGCATTTCTCTCTTTTTTTTTAACATTTGTTCTTTCATAAAGCCACAAATGACAACCTAAAGAATAACTAAATATTCACTCTGCAAACCCGATGTTTTGTTCGTGTGTCGTGCCTTTTGCATTAGAACATCACATGGTAAAATGGCTTTGTGCTGAGGGACTGATGCATGTCTAATTGGCAGAGGCAGAATTTTATACAGTGTTTAAACTAGAAATGGTTGGAAATTTCATGTAACAACAATATATCCTCAGTAGGTAATGCAGATTTTACAAACTAAACTTTTTAATGGATGTTAATTTTTTTAAGTTGTTTTTTCAGATGGGGAAAGTCAGAATGAATTCAAGCCATTAAAATATGCTTGACCCAGATCTGAATTTATTACTTCTTATCTGAATTAAACTGTTATTTCAAAACATTCTAATGAACTACATAACTGTACTGCTCTCTAAGGACATTGCTTTGATTCTTTATCATCCTAAACAGGATTCCCAGCTGGCCTATAATTCCCATAACTTATACAATATTTGCAAGATCTGGAGCTGCAGTACTACTGCAGATGTAATGGTGCAGTATCAATTTATTAATTTAAAAATGAGCTTAATAAAACTAAATTATTTCAGGTCATTTTTGAAAGCTGAAAAACCCTCATTAGGTTCTAAGACTATCACAAAAATAACACTGAATAACCAAAGTATGGTGTACTCTGAGTGCAAACATCTATTGTGTGTTTAATCACTTTGCTAATGTCAGGATGTTATATTTATTTTTAAAAATATGTTGGCCTACATTTTTTCTAGAATTGTAAGCAAACTCATACTTTATGTAAAGAGTCTGCAAAAAGGTGCTGAAACATTTTAGTTTTGGGTAAAAATATTTTTGTGATAAAAAATATTCCCTACAGAGAGAAAAGTGGCTGTTTTCAGTTTTCATACTGCAAGTTGAATATACAGTAGATGCAAATAAAGCTTTTATGTAAGAATCAACAGAAAACAAGCATACACCTGCATTTCAAGGGATGGTGGGATATCTCACTGCCTTTTTGTGCCATTGGCAATGCTTACCCTGAGGTGAGCTCAGCTGGTTGGAGCACGGCACTAATAACGCCGAGGTGGTGGGTTTGATCCATCTAGGCCATTCACTTAAGTTTGGAGTTGATGATCCTTGTGTGTCCCTTCCAACTCAGAGTATTCTGTGATTCCTCTGACTTGCTCAGTTGTGTTCAATACTCTCTCACAGAACTGGTTTCTGTGCTGCTCTTCCTTTTCTGAACTTTCCAAGCTAAGAAAACAGCTGCCAGCAGATGCCAGGGCTTGGTCTAATTTGATGTGGTTTGACATATGTTACTGATGCACCTGTTTGAACAGCTTCCCATAGACATTTAATCAGATAAAGAAAAATGAACTTTTAAAACCATAAAAAAATTCAAAATCAGCGCAGAACTAAATTTTTTTTTCCCAAATATCTGCTCCAAATCAAACAAATTAATGAAAAGATTTCTTGTTGTTGTTTTATGCTGAAGGTTTGACAGTAGGAACTCAAGTAAGAGCACAACATGAATGCTGCTCAATTCCTCATTATACCACCAAACAGTATTTCTAACAAGGAGAGTTATTCTGAAGTATGTTAAACCCCAAGAATGCTGATCGACTTCCCAGACATACCTACTCCTCCAGCTCCTCTGACTCCTGCTGAACATGGTGTGCAGTTCAAGTAATTGCAAGCTTCTATTTGATTTTCCAGAAGCAGGAGACTAGAAAACCATTTGTTTGTGGTTTAGTGGATCCAACTCCAAATAAATATAGAACTACACCTTTCAAATGTACAATTTTCACCGACAAACCATAGCTAAATGTAAAGGACAACTTCTTTTTTTTCAAGTTTAGTATTTAACAACCAATAATTTAAGGCCTAAAATGTTTTAGTAACTAGAAATAAAACTCTATGCTTGAAAACTTAAAACTCTAATATTGAAGGAATTCAAGGTCCTTTGGGGATCTCAAATGAGCTTTCCAAATAACAAAAGTAGATATGAAGATTTATTGGGGAAACCCTCCCCACACCAGATAAAACCATACAAATCTCATAATTCTTCAAACAAACAAATAAAACCTCACTTATGAAAGTGGAATTTGTCATAGTTATGAATAAACCTTGGTTGTAGTTGTCATTAAGACTAAGACATAGGGCCTTTATCTATGCTGGAATTATAACTTTGTATAGGATTGGCACATATTATGAAATAAAGTTAGCTGAAAATTTATCTCATACCAGTCTTCTAAGAAGTCATATCTTTATTATAATGATCTTTGGAAAATGAAAAATGCAGTGTTTGGAAAGAATGGAGTAATCAAAGTATTCTAAGTAGAAACCTGGCAAAGAATGAGAATGGATGGTTGATCTTTGTCTATCACTTGGGAAAGCCACACAAAATTATGATGTGAGAAAGTTATAACAATCTACTAAAAATGGCCCACAGAGGAAAGCATTAATCATGATGGTATAGAACTGCAGAGCATAACAAATATTTGAATTTGAAGAGTTAGGGAATGCTCTAGTAAAGGAATTAAAGTGGAGTTTAATACTGACAGTCCTACTGACACATTTTCCTTTGCACTTGTCCTTCTGAGAGGGAATTCCAATTCCATTTGTGTTCTGTCATTGTTACTGCAACACAGGAATGTGAATTTTAAATGGTATCTTAAAATAGTGTTTTGCAATAGAAGACAACATCTATTTAGGATATATGAACTTAACATAAAAACAAGTGATAAATGCCCAGCAGAGAACAGATTTATTTGTAACAAAAACAACACATTAAAATGGTTGTGAGAAGCACAGCATGCATATGGCAAAGCAACCAGCTATAAAAATGTATTGTAAGAACGAAGACCTGTGAAGCAGAACTGCACTGAAAAACATACTAGGCAGCACTAATCAGTGTTACTGCTAATAAAATGGCACAGAACTTCAATGGTTTCTACAAACTCAAATAATATTCAAATAAGCAAGAATGAATGATAGAAAATACTTGATATGGTCAAAGTGCATTGCAATCATACTGTTTTAAGAATTAAATAGCATGCAGAAAAAGATTTGAATGGGGTGGGTTCATTTTGCAGAGCAGGAGGTTGTGCATAGGCTGCAGTGTAGTATGGAAATGGGTGTGTAAGGGCAGGTTGTTAAACGCTGCTAATTACTTTGTAGAAAATTTGAAAAGGTGGGATAGCAAGGAGATACATGCAAGGAGCGTGTCATACTGTGGGGATACCAGTGCATCATTAATGTAAGTGCAACTGTTAGCAATAATGAATTGCATTTATCTGCATATGAAAACAATAGATCAGACTTTCCACAGAGCATTAGAGGCTGCCGAGGAAAAGCATATTGTAGTTGGCAGAGTGGAAAATTTGATCATATTTTGGTAAAGTCAAAATTATTAAAGATTTGTGAAAAAGGTCATCAAATGTCAGGTTACATGTGAGACTCTCCAATGTGCACAAGCTGGTTAGAGAGCTGATTCTCTGTCCTCTGACTATAAAACCATAAGAACACAACTTTTTAATTTGTAACAGAATATTTAGCTTGGGTGTCAGAAAAAAGCAAGTAGAAAATCCAATTAAAACTACCTTAATGGGAAAAAATCACCACACCAGGCTACCTTTTAAGGCTTTGCAGTCCTTCACGATCGGAGATAGGTCCCACAAAACCTCGTTCTGTGTGTAGCTGGTAATGCCTCATTTCGTGCACTAAGGGCTGAGTTCTGCAAGGAAGATCTCTTGCAATTGTACATTTCTGTGATGGGAAAAGTGACGAGCAGACCATATCCTGAGTACTGCAAACCTTCAACTGGCTTTGTGGCAGATTTATATTCCAGTGGCTTCTGTGCAATATTACTTCAGCAGTTAAGGGTGCTATACCTAATATTTTAGAGATACTAGATGGGTTGGAAGTAGAATGGTCTCCAGCTTGCTGGAATTATCAGCAACAAAAAAACATTTTACTATTTGGCAATGAAAATAACCCAAAGGTAAGACATGTTTCACATTGTTGTATTTTAAATTGTACCTGAGCAGTTTGCTTATAAAATCAAGAGCAGAGGAGAGTATCCAATTCCATATAGATTTCAGGATATGTCAGCTTTCATCTGGGTTTAGGATTTAATTTTGTTGCAGTGCTTTTAAATATTCCTTACTAGATTGTGGAAAAATATTGGCTTTGTATGAAAGATCCAAACAGGATGAAAATTTAATATACAAATGAGTATCCTGGATCACGGAGATCTCTCCAGCCTGTCAAGATCACTAAACAAACTCATTCTCACTTTGTCTGAAATAAATCTCATTCAATTTTTTCTTTGAACACAGCTCAAAATGGCAGTGGGATGACTGACGAGCTCTCAGGGGGCATTCAGTGGTGAGTCTGGAGAGTGCAGAAATGATGATGAGTGCAGAAAGATCATCTGAGATGCAAACTTACACACAGTTGAATCAAAAGTAAGAGTAAGAATTATGTTCAGAGTGTAGAAAAAGTCGTGGAAATGTGATTGAGGGAGATGTCATGAAGGAGAAAAGCCATATTTGTTTGTTTCATCTGTGACTTTCAGGTAATACTTTCAATGAAAAGCTGTGGTGGTAGAGTGGAACTCTGTGCCCTGCTTGTATTGAGGTTTGGTTTCTTCCTCAGCAATTTTATGATTGTGCCTCAAACCAGAGAGTATCCTGAAGAAAGAGATGTGATAACATTTGCACCTATGGGCGCAAATCCATAGAACCATGCAAGGTGGGATTACTAGAGAAGGAGGGAAAGAGTAGAATTCACTGAGGAGCAGGACGCAGGGAAAAATAACTCAGGAAATACTTGATTAATCTCTCAACCCACATGCTGCTCTCTCCTGGGTCATGTTTCTCTTTTTCCTTTGTGTCTTCTTTATATGTAACTAATCTGCAGTCAGCTCCTCTGCTTGGACCATTTATCCTGGTCAGCAGCCAAAAGAGCTCCGAGCACCCGCTCTCTAATATCCCAAGCAATGTTTTCACAGTTGGATAAACTGTGCCGCATGAAAACCTTCCTCGTACCTTTCACAAACACTTGCTATTTTATGCCTCGATCAGGTACTGCTTGTTCCTTCACTCTGTCCTGGATGCCTGTGGCTTATAAGTTATGCAGACATTTACCAGCACATAGTAAAGAGCACTATTGATAAAACCTGTCTTGGAAAATGAGGGAAATGTAGACCAAGTGTCAAAGGCTAAGAGGAATTTATCTAAAAGTTTCTATTCTGCAGTTAGTTTAGATTAATGTTTTTAAGGCACAAATATAAGTCTCATTTTTTTCCATAAGAAGCTTGTTCTGCTTCCATAAGAACTGACAGTTTTCAGTTGAAAACAGAAAATCCCTACTGTTCTCAGTCTTGAGTAGAGCGAAAATATGAAATCCATATATCCTCACGAGGAAAGAACAGCTACTACATTGAGAATGTACAGGTTAACCATGTTACCATCTGAAATAGCTCTCCTGGCCTTGCTCAGTGAGGGAGATGGAAGCACTTCTTAAAAGGCAAAATGCGTTTGAGGATCTGTTGTGCTTTACGTTATCGTACGGCAGCCTCGCACTCCTCTTGGCGGGCCGGGATGTCGCGGCTGTGCTGCACCACCACACGGCCACCACAGGACTACATTCCAGTTGTATCTGTGTCTCAAACATGGCCAACAACTGAGCATTTGACCAACGCCACCAAATCTGCCATCCTTGCACTTTTCAAATGATTCTTAATGGGAAATAGTTGCTTATAGAACAAGGCCAAGAAAAGTCTCAGCCCAAACCAGCTGTGTCAGAACCACCAAAATTTCTGAACAACTGCCTCCTATTTGCATTTTAATTTATTATTTTCAGTTGCCAGCATAGTTTGTATCATTTAAAAACATGATTGCCTAGATAAATCATGTATAATTAGTCACAACTTGGAAACTTACGGAATGCGATACCAGAAGAATGCATCTCTGTTTGAAGAGTTTTCTGATCCTGGAAGTTAAATAAATTTATGGTCCTACATCACTCAACCAGTTCCAGAGATCTTCTTCCTTTATGTCACTTATACATGTGAATAGTGTCCTTCTGTACTTGGATCCATAGTTCAGCTGGAATTAGAAATAATAGTAACAAGAAAGGCACCATATTATTGTACAGGCCTCTGTTGCTTCCTCTCATCCGTAGAAATGAGATTGCCCAGAGCAAATTCTATGATCTGAATGATTTCACTGGTAATCAGGAAACCAGTTTCCAGTAGCCAGTCTTCAGTGGGATGGGAATTGCAGGGGTAGGTAGACTCCTGCCACACTAATACAGAGTTAGAATGATACTAATTTAAATTTCAGTTCTGGTTTTACCTGAAATCTTCTTGTGAAGCATCACTGCATGGATGAAAGAAGAGTTTCTGCTTTTCTTACATTCTTACTTGAAGAATATAGTATTTTTCCCTCAAACCATTAATGAAGAATGATAGCTTGGTACCCAAGCATCCTGTTAAACTACTTTCCTGAGGCTTATTTTCAGTTTTCCTATATCCTGTCATGATTTGAAGTGCGTGTAATTTTAAATGAAGATTTTTGCAAAAAAAATTTACCACTAAAACATGGTATGGTGTTTATATAAGCAGACACACTAACAAATATCCCTCTGATGACCCAGACTGCAGCAGGAATTCAGCACAATACAAGGAATAAGAGTAAGTGACAGGGAAGTATAACATATACCAATAAAGCAAGGCCTACTAGCAGGGGTCTCTAATCTTAGCTGGCACAAGCATACAAACCCCAGTGCATCCAAGCTGAATCCAGAGACAGTGGAGCTTCATATAGTTCCTAGCACTGAGGAGTCACCTCTGTAACAGCTTAGAGAAAAATTGTCAATATGGGCAGGACATAAAAGGATTTGGCCAAAGCCTGGCCAGACCTGGCTCACATACTTGAATTAATTTAAGACTGTTGCCTTCTCAAACATTCTTCAAAACAAAGTCAATCAGGTACTATCAAGCTTTTTTTAAATTACCTAATTTTTAATTCCCTCTGAAATACCAACCTGTCTATTTGAAATAATAGAATTCATAGAAAGTGATCTTAAAAGGTTTAATAACAACATAGGAATATATTTTGTCCAAAATAACTGTTTGGGGACTTTGTACAGTTAAGATCACAGAAACAAACTGTAATTGCTGGGATCCACATGATAGCAGAGGCATGTTTTTGTGGTTGGGGCATAACTGCAGATGTCAATTTGAAAAAGCTATGCATGGTGTTTAGGGGTTTTAGAAAAGACAAATTACAAAACTGCAGGTATTATATTTCCATCCAAATCTTTTTATATATTGGTAAGCTCTTTCATTCAGGATTGGCAATACCATAACAAAAAGGAAAAAATACAACAGAATTTGTGCATGCTGCACAAAAGAGGGGAACTGAGCCAATGTTTTTTGTTGTTTTTATATATCTATGGATCACATTCAATGGCAATTTCTGATTGCGTTCAACACAGGATGAATGAGGTGTGATTCTTTCCATCTTCATGGAAGGACAATCCCTCTCTTCACAAACTGGCTTATGTTTAAGTTTTCTAGTGCAATTTGTGTCACCTCTGTATTATTTCTGTTCTGTTCTCTGAATCTTTTAGTTAGTTTTAGAGACTCAAAAAGGTTTTGAGACTCAAAAGCTGGGGCATCCTTATAAATCTAGTCCTGAGCTGAGGACCAAAATCAGGTGTGTCAGTGCAGAGAGGCACTGGGGATATTGAGTGTAGCTGCTGTAACCCCCGGGTCCCTTTCTGCTTCTCACCTTTGCCTGGAGAATCTATTCCAGCTGCAGATAAGGCAAAACACATGCTTCTGCAAACTGCCCTTCCTCCTAGCACGCAGGACAGAAAGAGTACAGCAAATGCTCTACAGGATCCATATGAGAAAAATTTTCTCTAGTTTGAAGCACTTCATCATGAACAGGGAGCAGATGTTATTGAATTGACATAAGTAAGAGCTTGATACATAAGGGCCACTTAGAACAATTAGCACTAATGGAAGAAATGGCAATTAAGCCATGTTTGAAAGATAAATGCCAGTGTCTTGAGCTGCCTGTGCTGTCATGGAAGCATAGATACTACCTCAGGCTGACATCCAGCTGTCTGACTCGCTTTTTAGGTAGGTTTTTGAGTTTTGCCATGGCTGCACAGCCAGCAATGCCCACTGTGGCTGTGCTACCTCTTGTCTGCAGTGTTCTTCTTAGATGACTTCCAGCAACACAAAAATGGTAGCACAGATGTAAGTAGGAACACACCATACTGAAAAATTTTATTTTGTAGTAACAGCATTGGAGCCCTGTAGTCAGTAGACTTCATTCTGACTCTGCTCCTGTGGGCAATAGCTGGAATAAAAATACAAACTTTTTGCGCAAGAAAAGTGATGTTGACACAAAAAATAGAGCATTCTGGAGAAAAGTGCGAGATTTTGGAAATGGCTCTGTCCTTCCAAATGACCTGGACAAGGAGCGAAGGAAATACCCTGCTCTGACAAATAATAGGCTTAATGCATCTTTCCTTAATTTCCTGAATACTGTGGTTGGACAGAGGCTGATCTGGTTGCAGTAAGACAGGCCTGCAGGATAAACCTGCTGCAGTTCCTTTGCCCCATGAAAGGAAGCAAATGTGCTACAAAATTGATATTGCTCAGACAATCAACCTCCCCAAGCAAATCAATGCCTGCCTGCACTTGAAGTGCCTGGTTTTGTCTTGTTAAAGGAACAAAAGTCAAGAAGTTACAGTTGGCACTCTCTAGAACCCTTCTCTTGTTTGTCCACAAAACTGGGAGTTCGTTTTTTACTAAAGTTTCATGTCAGGGCAACATTTCTTTCAGCTTCACAACATTCTCATAGCAGTTGCAGTAGATGTATAAATAGGGTTCCTTTTTAATAAAGCAGGATTAATGGCCAGCAGTTTCTCAGCTTGACATACTTGTGCTGGTGGAACATCCGTGCCGAGTACAACATGTCTAACATGTACATTACCGGTGTGCAGTAGTACAGCACGGGCTCATGAAGAATTATTTGGAAAGCCTGTTCACCAAATATATCACCCTGAGTGAGGTCCTTTGTTGAAAAATGCTTCCAGCTACCATAAGAGTATTCAAATAACATAAAATTCTTTTTATGTCAGGGACATATCTGGAACACATCCACGAATGGCTGGAAACAGTGAACAGTCTATTACCAGTGTCGAATATCAAGGATCCAACTTCAAGTAAATGTTCCTCCTATATAGAGGAGAGTCCAAGTTTTATATTGGAGGTAAATAGTTTAAAAGTTGATCCCAATCCCTTTATTGGGGTGTTAAATATACTTGATAGCATCAGAAAAGTTGTGTATCACACACCGTGGAATAAAGAGAAGAATGAGCTAGTATTTTTCTGACTCAAAATACGAAACCAGATTCCAGGGCAGATTATGACTTCTAAAAGGAGGTTAACTGTGAATGGAAGAAAAGGAGCCATGCCAGAGCAGGGTTCCCAGGAGAACTGCAGTTGAGTCAAGTTTCTTTTTTCTGGAGATGGTAGAGTTAAGAGGGTGAACAGAGTAGCAAAAATCTGATCACCCTTCCACATTAACACATCCCACTATGCAAAAATTTTCCTCTGATCCAGGGTTTAGTTTGAGCTAATTACCCAAATTATCCGTCCTGTGTGCTCCACTTTAGTGCGGGACAGAAGGAATTTATAAATGCTAGATGTGATATTCATTGTTTTAATAAAAGTTTCAAGTAGAGATAAAAGTTCTGTTTGCTTTGGAAAGCAGCCATAGACAAAGTTTATTTGCTACTCCAGTGCCAAGTTGAACTGCAAATAAAGACAGCAATTCTCTACCCCACAAAGCACATGAACCTTTAAGCCAGCTAAAGGAAGTCCCTATTTGTGAAAATTAATGTGAACATTTCAATTTATGCAGTCTATACACACTTTCTTGTGTTTAATATGGAATTCTCCTCCAGGATTTTAGAAGTATTTTAATATCATGAAACTGCAGCTCTGACTATCTGTGTGTAAAGGCTGGAACGTGGCTAACAGCTGGTGACTGAGGTGTCAGCAGCAGCTCTGACATATGGTTCTTTATAGCCTGGGATGTCAATGTCACTGCATTTCCATTCCCCTGTGCACTTACTGGCACGGGCCCACTGTGCTCCTGTACCTCGGCGACTGCAGATTTGAGGAATGAGTCAGTCAGAAGTAGGAAACGGGGGTGTTTTTTTAGTGCTTGATAACAATTTATGAATGTTCTCTCCCACCTCTGCAATGAAAAGGACAGTGATACAGCCCAGCTTGTGTCCTCTCAGGCAGCTTTGTTCTATGCATGATTTTAATGTTCTGTGAAAAATACTTGGTGCACCCTTTCTCTATTTAATTATTTTCATCCTGAAAATCTTTTATTTCCTTAATGAATGCTTTTATGAATACTTCAGATTAATTTTTCAGGAAAGATTCTTTACTCACGTGCTTCCACTGTTGATAACAGCATACTCTTTGTAAATTTAATATCCAGACTCTGGCTTGCAAACACTTCTACTTCTGTCAAAAGCGTAAACCTACGTACAAATACATCATTCACTGTGTTTAATAGCAATGATAAGGGTAGAAAATGTTAAACACATAATGTTCATCTTGTATAATGTTTATCTGATGGTTAGGACTTTTTCCTCTGATGATTGTCACATCTATGTTACTTCTAGAAATAGCAATATCTGCCAGTAATTTAGCTTTTGGGAAAAGTGATACGTTTTATTTATAAATAAATTCTGCTATCACATGCAAAACTGTGAGTGAGTACACATAAGCACAAGGGAAAGTTTTTGTCTGCTAGTACACCTCTCCCTGTTTCCATGATAGCTTTCCTAAAAGATTATGCAGAGACTGTAGATCTCTTTCCAGTTTCTACCCAGTTATTGGAAACAAGATATTTTCTTGCTTAAGGGTCCCTAAAGCAAGGTATAATAAAGGAAAACTGAAAGTGTAGTTTCCCAGGGCATTTCATGTGGGACAGGCCATGCTAGCTGTGATGTGGGAATGGGGGAATGGTCCTTTGGTAAAAGATCTTTCATGAGCAATTCTTCATTCTCCACTGCAGAGGAAGAGGTTTCACAGCATGCTTCAGTGGTGTGACATATTCCTTTTCAAACTCCTTTTTTTCTGGATACAGAGTGTGGCCACATACATTTACAAAATACCTACCTACAAAATCCTACAATACAGAAGTCAGTAATATGCAGGACAAGAAAAATTTCAAATTAATATTTGTCAAAATACTATAATTATTATACTGATACTAGGAAATGTAGTGAGGAATGTTACATGCTTAATAAGAGAAAGGTATCAATTTTATTACCTAATTCACAAATTGGCAAGTATGTAATCTAGAATTTTACCACCTAAAATCCACCTGAAATGTGCTTTGCTTTGTAGTATCTGCTCTGTGGCTAGAATTTTTTACCTTATTTTGAGTCCCAACCCTTCTCACACTGACTTCAGTGGTGTAGACCATATCTCAATGCAAGCAGTTACTGATTGTGAAGCAGTTTATCTGGGATATTTCTCCAGATTTTTGAGATTTCCTTTCCTAAATATAAAGACAAGCTTTAACTTTAGAAAGGGTCAATAAACAGCAGACTGAATGAGTTTACAGATGAATGACTGACTACTATTTTAACCTGTTTTTTCCTTTGTCATCCTCCCCTACTCCCCAATAATGACTTAGTTTGCCAAGAGAAGTGTTTGAAAAGGCATATTATTTTTGAATAACACTGAACCGTTTAACAAAACTCAAACTCGCAAACATTCCTGGTCTTATGAGCACTTTCTCTTTCCAAAAACTGGTGTTTTCCAATTAAAAAAATGGTTTTTGCAAAAGTTTCTTCATGCCCCCTGGGTGTGAAATGCAGCATCTTCTCCATTGGATCTTACCACTTGTTAACAAAGTCAACTGTAGCCATAGCAAAGACCGTGTTAAAGACTAAAGTTGAAATTACTTGCACTTTATATTGCATTTTATGATTCACATTTTCATTCTTTATCAGCTGTTAGATTTTCTGGAGTGTGCCAGCAGACTTTTATTTAATGTTTCAAAAAAATGTTAGTCCTTCCTGTCTTGCTGAGTGTGAGGTTGTGCAGCTGTAAGAAAAGTCAGAAAAGGTTTAATTCATAACATTTGTGCATTTTTTTTTTCATAGAATTTTGCAGATGTTCCTTTCTGGTGTGGCTTTTTTATTTGGTTTTGCCTCTGCTTTGTTCTCATGTTTCAAATTTCACTATGAAGTAATAAATTACTGTGGTACACAGAGAATTTACANGGGAAATATTTCGATAGTCCTTCCTGTCTTGCTGAGTGTGAGGTTGTGCAGCTGTAAGAAAAGTCAGAAAAGGTTTAATTCATAACATTTGTGCATTTTTTTTTTCATAGAATTTTGCAGATGTTCCTTTCTGGTGTGGCTTTTTTATTTGGTTTTGCCTCTGCTTTGTTCTCATGTTTCAAATTTCACTATGAAGTAATAAATTACTGTGGTACACAGAGAATTTACAGACGGATCATGATTTCCATACCGTTTTGGAAAAGTTATATTGCATTCAGCTTCTGACAAAATGCTTTAAAAATACAAAGATCATTAAGACTTTATTGGTATGAGTTCCACAAAAGCTGAAGTGAAAAATATAAACCACTGAAAACAAGAAAAATCAGCGTCATTTTCAAAGAGTTGGGAGCACTGAAAATGGCTGGTGAGTTACTAAAGTAAAAGTTGTGATGAGCAGATTGCCTTAGAAGGCGATGCTGTATCGAAACACTGAGTGACAATGTGTTTCTCTTTGTTGAAAGTGCTTCCTAGGTTTTCCAAAACGAGACATTCAGTGGCAGTCAGTAGCCAGAGACTGCCAAATTCTCTGGCCCCCTCTGCAGGCACGCAGAGCCCAAGGAGGAATGAGAGAGTCACGCTGCCTTTGCCGGGACAGAACGGGGGGAAGAGCCTCCCCCAGGCGTGCAGACCCACCTGCGTGCCGTGTCACAGAGCCCCGAACCCTGTGAGCTCCGGGCTGCGGGCTGGGAGGAGGGCACGGCACGGCACAGCTCCTGCCGAGGGGCGGCACGGGCAGCGGCTGGGACGGACTGACATCCCTGCCACCCCTGCCATCCCTGCCATCCCCGCCATCCCCGCCATCCCTGCCATCCCTGCCCACGCCCCAGCACCCGCACGGCCAGCACAGTGTCCGGGGGCTGCACCACTCAGCCTCACCTCACCTGCACCGGCCGCTGGCCAGGACCGAAGGACCGGCACAGTGACAGTATGGGCCCAAAACGCTACATACAGCAGGGTACCACCCACTGCTGGGTTTATGTCAGACCTACGGACACCTATAGATATGAGCTCCCTTCAATATTCTTTAAATTAACTTTCTCTCAAAGCCATACAAGAGATCTCATTTTCTCTCTTCCTCACACACACACAAACACACTGCTTCTTTTTTCCTTCTCTTCCAGGAAACAGTTTAAAGCAATTTCTAGGTTTTGGAATAAACAGGACTCACACAGATAATGAGATAATACTAGCATAACATTAGGTTTTGTAAAAAAGAAAACCCTGCATTTTGACTTCAAAAAAGAAAAATTTTTTATGTTAAAGATCAAAAATATGATGAAAAGTTAAAAGCATTACATGATAGTGTCAGTTACTGAGTTGTTGATTTTTTCCTGCAGAAAGTCAATCCCTTAGGAATGTGTCATAGAATTACAAAGATGTACAGAGTAGGTAGTGTTTTTTTAAATTCTCGTTTGCTTTTTTTTTCCTCTTGGAGAAATTTTGCCTTGCCACAGGTTCTTACCAAGATCCCTGCTCTTTTTCCAGAAAACGGACTGTGTTGACTAATATTAACAAGCACCCCTTTATACCTTTCCTTCAGAGAGCACAAGGATCCTTTTGAGCTCTGTAGTGAAGGTTTCTTCCTGAAACGCACACACTGAGCTAAGCTCTGCCCTGCCTTGCAGCACTGCGTCCGCCCTGAGCAAGTTCGGAGGGGTTACGTGGGGATAGCTGAAGCTGACCTCCTGACTGCCATTATAATAAACAAAGAATTTTCTTGCTTCCTTTATAAAGGTCCATTTTTATCGAATCTTTGTGAAGCTACATCTTGGGAACTCAATTCATATTCTGAGCATCCAGGCAGGGAATTCTGAAAGCAATTTGTTGATATAAAGCAATGATTTATCAGACATTCTGGAGTACCCCAGCAACAAATCACTTTTGCCCCGGTAATGTGGAAATGGGACTGCAACAGAGTCCAGGAAAGTTGATAGCACTCACACAACTTCATGTGTGCCCTGTGAGCTGGCTCTGGGCTCTCCCTAGGAACTATAGATATTTCCTGTTTGGTGAAACGTTCCTGAGCCAGCAAGTGAGTGAGGAAATTTGAAAGAAAGAACTTCAGGCAAAATGCATCCCTAAAAGATATAAGCTGGCTTTTTTTCAGAAAAAGACAGTTCTGACTGATATTTTACAGTACATTTTCTGTAAATACCTATATCTTCTCCAGTACATACAGCTGTGTATGAACATATGTGAAAACACCCATTCACTGGGAGATATGTCAGGTAAGACACGACCTGCTCACCTGCAGCAAGGATGGATATTTTGTCATTTGCTTTGTGCCCCAGCACAACTCTTAAAATAATTGTTGCCTTTCTGAGTCACCTTGCACAACAGGAGGCGTTATATTTCAAAATGCTTTTTTAACCCAGATCATACCCTGTCACGCTTGCTTCTCTCTCTCTTTCACTCCTCCTTCAATCTTATGCTACTGAATAGTTCCAGCTTTCAGTGGTTTCAGTTCATGATTTATTAAAGTTATTGCTATTTCCTGAATATCTCTAGATTCCTTTCAGAGGAAAATTCTGACAAGTCCTTCCAAAGACAGCTGGAAGCTACTTAAACCTGCTCCATTAAAATCCAGCTGCAAATAAAAGGCATCATTTCTCACTGCAAACAGGTACCTTTCTGTGCTGGAAAGAGATGGTCACATACTGTAGGCATGTAATCAAGGGCTAGTAAGGAAACATATCTTTTATTTATTTTTGGGTTTTTTCATGCACATTTTTGTGCTCTGTGCATCTTAAATGCCCTCCTGGGAGGGCAAGCAAGTATCAGGGGAATTTTTCCTGTGCAAAGGAATAACTCAGGAACAGTTGTAATTGCAGTAATTCCAAAACATGCCACACTTTTCTCTGGTAAGGTCAGCAATGTATTAGGAACTACACAGGCAGAATGGAAACCCTGAGATAATAGAAAGCAAAAAAAAGTTAATTCAACATATATTGCTTAAGCAGGTATTTTTTTTAATGGACTTTTTTCCAGTTTAGGAAAATATTTCTTAGTTGTCTCTCTACTACTTCACTATTTACCAGCTTTGCTAAAGGGTGTGTCAGGAAGGAACTGTCTTCAGGTAACTCCTGAGAACTGGGAGCCTCATAGAAAAGAAAAACAAAGCCCCCTGGCTAGCCCGTGTTCAGGTGTCAAACATTGTATAGAAGCTGCCAAAAGCGATGGGACCAGAAAGGAACAAAATTAATAGAGGCAATGATGGATAGGTGAGAGGGAGTTCTTCATGTCTCTGAAAGAATGATGAAATCTCGACTAGATGGAAGATAGGCAGAGCTTGTGAGGAAGAAGCCATTAGAGAAATAAACTTCATTTACAGGTGTCCTGTGTTCCATGGCATGGATCAGTCACTGTCTTAGACCTTGGCATGTCTTTTCAGCTACTGAAGAGGATTTCATCAAATCCTGCTTATAGCTGATACTCAGGCTGTGAAAATAAAGTGCATACAGTGGCAAAAGAGATCTTTCAACATGAGTGTGCATCTGAGAGTGCATAAGACCTTGGTCTTCCAGGTTTGTTGTTTTAGTGAAGACCACATTGAATTTTTAATGACAAACTCCCTTACGTTCATTTTCTTTTTTTGACATGAACACTTAGAACTCGCATGCCTTTTTTTCCACCTCTCTCAATACTGCTGTAGATTAGCCTAGGCAAAGGAAGGTCAATTCTTTGATTCCTATTGCTAATATTTAGAAGTATCCAATTATTTGGTATGGCTAAACATTTAGTTTGGTTTAGTCTTGGTAGTGGGTGATCTCTACTTTATTTTGCACTGAGGCCATCCAGATTAGTATTACAGACTGTCTAACATTTGGGATTCTACAAACATTTGCTACCTGGAGCTCTGCAAGTTCCTCAGACAGCTTTCCAGACCCACACAGACAAAAGTTCCATTGAAATGAATGGCTCTATTCATTTGCAAAAAGGAGGGAAAGGAGCAAGCAAAATTTTAAAGGGCTCTCAGTGCATTTATATAGCTCCTACAGAAGCCACCAGCTTTAGCTCTAGAAGAAGTCTTGCTATCCTCATTGTTGCAGTGCTTTGACCATTTCTTAATTGCTCCCTTTGGACTTCTTCATGCTCCTGTCTGGGATCATTTTTAAGAGTCTCCCTTACCAAAACACTGCCAGCACATGGCAGAAACAGTGAAGAATGGGTCCAGGTTTCTAAACTCCTACATATATGAGGAATTTTAGTAACAGGAATAATTCCAGAGAAGTAAATGGGATTTACTATGCAAGTAGAATTATCCACATGCATGTTTGTAGGGTTGGACCCAAGACGTTCATTATAAACTGTAAGGTTTTGTAGTTTTTGCTTCTTGCAGGCTTTGAATTTTTAGCCAGAAAGGCTGATTTGGCACCTCTGGAACCACAGCAACTAAAATAAGGGAAGAAATATGGGCAACAGCAACTGTTGTTCTAACCTACTAATTTTGGGTGGTGGCAAAAAACTGTAGCATTGTTGCTAGCATTCCTCAATTTCAGCCAAGTGAAACTTCACCATATTTTTTGAAAACTGAGGTTTTGTTGTAAATATAGTGACATTTCATACCTTTGAATAAATAGGAACCTTGCATACATCCTACTGGAATGTTATCCACTAACCAAAAGAGTATACACTTTTCCAGTTCCTTGTTTCCATTTTCACAAAGTATTGCAGGATAACCAGCAGGGGATTTTTTTTTTCTCTTATAAAAGCATAAATCTGAGTATTACTAAAGAATGATGTCTTCTGACTTGACATAGATCCACATTCATCACAGAAGCCAAAGGATACATCCCAGTTAAGCATATTCAAATCTGGCTGGTGTGAAGGGTTTCTGGAAACTCAGTCTTATTACTCTCTTTAGTTTTCCTGTGCTGTTGCTTCATCCTCATCATCTCCTTGACAACTCCTGCCTTCCCCCGGCTGGACTCTTCCAGTCTAAGATGTTGCCAAAATCGTCATCATAATCTATTCTAAATGCTTTTCCTTTCAGCATCTTGAACCCATTTATTGACTTCTCACCTACTCACCACATTATTCTCCTTGTTTTTACCTTAAAGGTGCTGCACAAAATAGAAATTGGTTTGGCCTATACCCTCTTTTTCTTCCATTTGCTTTTCTGCTCCTTAATATCTCTCATTACAGCTCCTTTTGCCTACCCATACCTATCTCAGCTTTGTTTCTTACCACCCCTATCTCTTGGAAACGAAATACAGAGGGAAGAAAACATAATTTCTTTGCTGGCAGTTGTCTCTGTTATGCATTTCCTCTTAAGGAAAGCTAATGTTGTCACTCTTCATCCTCTAGCAATTGAACTTCCCATTTTTTGCCTGGCCAGCATGAAGTCAGTTGTAGGATATTTGGGACCTTTGCTTTAATGCTCTGAGTAGCTCTGTGTATTTATGATACCACAGAGATATAGCAGAAGCATAGGCAGTGAATTGTGAGCTGACAGATTAAAGAGAAACAGCAGAGTTAAAATGCAGCAGGTGATCATCTTGATCTCATTTTCGAGAGCCTGGCCTGCCTTCCTCGCAAATCAACATGGATCAAGCAGATGTCCAGTCAGGTGACTGAAGAGATGCTGGGGATGCTGGCTGGGAGGACAGGCAGTCTGGGCTTGTACCCTCGGTTCCAGGCCCAAATGATCTTGGAGGAGAGCTTGCACCCAGTCACTGCTCGTTCCCCCTGCTCTCGGAGTCCACCATGCAACCATTCCAGCTGATGGGCAACTTGTGTTTATTCAGTTGGGTTTGGGCACAGGGTGCAACCCCTTTCATGATTTTCTGCATCAGCAGAACTGGATGTGACCACAAGATTGATACAATAGCTTGGAGAGCTGTTGCTTCTGTCAGTATTTCACTGTTTAATCTTAGATTTCAAGGACAGACGTTAATTCTTTGTGTACAGGAATTACAACAAACCAGTTTCATTTAGCTTGTTCACCCAACTTGACAAGATAGAATATACATACAGCAAATTGTAGCCGCTATTTTTCCCTGTCAGAACAACTTCAAGTTCCTTTATTTCTAAATAATAATTAGCAGCAGAGCCATAGCTTGTACTGAGATATAATTTCCAGACATAAAAAGTAGATAAATTCTGGGAAATTTGGACCTTTGGTAACACTGTCCTGGTGGCTAAAATCCTCTAGCAGAGGGTGAAAAGGGTATCAGGGACTGACCACTGAATATTGCTCTCTCCAGACCAAAGAGCTGCCCTGCAGGCCCACTTACATGGGTAGCTCCTCTCGGAGTGGTTTTGTAAGAGTAGAGAAGCCATGCGTGGCTGTTCACCAGAGCACAAATATCTTTAAACAATTCAAAGAGATATTTGCTGATCTGTTTAAATAAGTCAGAAAATTGCTTCCCTTTTTACAAGCATGTACACTTTGGTGTAAAACCATAAAAAGCATATAAAACAATATAAAACATAAATATAAAAGCAAAACCATATAAAACTTAATTTTGTCAAGATGGCAATTTTTGGAAAACTTTATTGTATTATCAATGTTATCAATATTATCAGTTATTAGTATTATCAATATAGATAAATGACAAATGACCAAATAATGTGATGTCATGTACAGGCCATCATTCTTTTTCTGATCAGGACTTAAGTGTTCCTAGGCTCTATTTAGTATGAGATGTAAGGATTCTTGCTAACTTCTTCAGAGCATACAGGATTAAATCCATGAATAATAGACACAGTGCCTTCAGTGAGGCCAAGCCTTTATCCATATTTGGCAATGAAATTTAAGTCACTGGCAGACCAAGTAAAATCTCCATTTTTTTCACAAGCTTTCTTTCATTTATAAAATGTATACTTTCATTGTAGTTTAATTATTACCATTTCAGAGCAAGGGTGTTAGACTGATGCTAGGTATTTTGAAGAAGAATCATATTTTAAAATATTTATGTTAATGGAGTATTGATTTAAGTATCTCAGCATGTGTGCAACACATTCTTCAGTATTTTAAAACAATTTTTACAGGATTTGTGGATCATATATTTTTCATATGTATTAATACGGTTCCTTTAACCAGTCCTTTAAGAAGGATAGAGAAGGAAAATAATCAAATCTTGCATACGAAGTGTGAATTGTTTGATTTTGTGCTTCCTCTCTTGAAAACAGTTCCTTTCTAGTCTACATTACAGTCCTCCATGAAGAGACTTACCCTTTTTAAAAGTCTTTTTCTCTTTCCTTTCTTTTACCTTCTTTCCATAAGTATCTTAAAAGCAGAGCTACTAAATATGGCCACATTTGTAGAATCTATTTCATATTTGAGCAGATCATCTAAGCAGCAAAGAATGGGAGACCGCTTTGCAAAGTCTGTTTCCACTCAGTGATTCCAGCTTCTAGTTCTGCAAAGCCTTCTGGGAATACATTTTCCTGGTCTGCATTCCAGTAGCTTTTTATTTCCTGTAGCTGTGTCAAAAGCAGTAATAGTAAGTCTAAAGAATGGAACAGGTTACTTTATAATATATGTACCATATGGCTTCGCAGCCTTCTTTCTTCATTTGTTTGGAAATGATTGCAGAGGATAATAGTGACTCTGTTCACTAATTGCTGTCCCATGTGCCATATTCATATATCTGAACAGGGCTGTCAATGAAGAATTTATGTTTTCTTCTCGTATTTTCTCTTGGATCATTATATGATCAGAGGAAGTTAATTGCAATTTTTTAGAGAAACAGCAATATCTTTTGGATCATCATAAACTCCATACACTCTATATACACTTTGCTTCACTTATTGCTTTATATTCAAGTCTGCTTTTCTATGGCAAGAAATGTCACTTTTTGCACTCACCTATTTCTTAGCACCATGTGGAGCTCGGGCATCCCCAAATGGACAGTGAGAAGCTGATAATTTACAGAAGCTGCAAATTATCTTAATCAAAACTGCAACATCAGAGCTGCAGACTATAGTGGGATAACATTCTTTATGAAATATTTCAAACCACAATCTTTATGGGCTCAGATTTCATTTATTAAAAGAACCCCAATGTTAATCAACATGGTATTTCCCTAGAGTGTTGCTCATCTTTAATTTAAAAGCTAAACAAATAATATTTTTTCCCAAAGCAAATTATAAATTTTACTGTACACACAGTTATAAAATCTTATTGTATCCATTTTTTAAAAAAGCATAATTAGAAGAAAGCAATATAAGTGCTGATATTATGAGAGGCTCCCTTGATATTACAGTACTGCCTACACTTGAGCTTCATTAATTGTTTTATTTATTAATTTTTTTGGTGACAAGTTTACACAGGGTGTCCTACAATGTAATAGTTTTCATGTTACATATCGCATAAAAGTTCAGTGTTCTCTCTACATTCAGTGATTTTTATTTCTGGTTCCTTTTTCCTATCATTATACAAATTGCACTGGGGGATTAGTGCTGGCAGAAAGTTGTGTGCATTTCTGAGCTTTTGGCTTCACCTGGCTAATTCATCTGAGCCACAGCTGGGACAGGGGGGGAAATCAGTGGGAAAAGAGGGCTTTCGCATTTTTCCAGTCTCGAATAGCAAGACAGTAGAAGGGACATCCACTCACAACTGTTAAAAACGGCAGAAAGAAGCAAGAGCAGTGAGAGACAACACTCAGAGGTTTTTTCCAGCGGAGTATTAAACTGAATGATGAACAAGGTGAAAGGGACAGGGTGAAATAAAAGACACTGAACAGTTAAAGGATTTGTCTGGACTAGTCTTGTACTTACTGATATATTTAGTTTATAAGTCAACCGTGCTGAAAGAAGAAATCAGGGATGTTGATGGAGAAGGGCAGAAAGGGCAAAGGAATCCTGACCAAATAAGTTTGTCTTTTAACTTCAGTGGACGTTCTGGATAATATAGCACCAGAATGGACTCCTGAAACAAAAAGAAATGGGGCTTTTATAACTTGTCTTTAATTCTGACACTTTTGAAAGTAACTTACAACCACTGAAGTGTAACAACTATGGGAAAGAACAAGGCTGCCTTGTGGGGCCAGCACACCATTAACCAGCCAGGGTGAGAAATGCAGGCGGTGGGTAACTGGTGGGATGAGGTGAAGTGATTCCTGGGCTGCACAGACTCCTGCCAGTGGTCTTGCTTGCAGCCTGGCAGAGATTCCTATGTGTAACTGCAAAATGGTAAAGTAAATTTTCCTCTTAAGCTTTCAGAAGACCTTAATCTTTTAAACCAAAGAAAAACCTTCTGATTCCAGCACAGGCCAGCCATGAGGCTGTGACAAAGTCACAGAGCTGCTGCTTTGTCAGAGAGAAGTCAAGGCTGTCTTACACTATAACACCAATAATTCTGTTTATGCCTATAGTGTTGCTAAAATGTGTCAAGTATAAAACAAACATCTTGAAGCACTCAAATTTGGATGGACAGCCAAGGCAGAAAAGGAACAGAAGGAAAAAAGACAGCTATTTAATTTTGCACTGGGCTTTTTCCCACTACCCAATTACAGTTTCCTGTTTTAAAATTAGTGATTCTGAATTAAATAATTTAAGAAACTTTTAGATGGTCTCAGTCATAATTGTTTTTTTTTCATTTTGAGGTTCAGTTCTTACTTCTCTGAAATTCAATGTGCCTGAAGATTTCAAATTAGTATGTTTTTTTCCAGTTTCTTCTTGTTCACCACTGTACTTATTTATCAAACTCCCTGTTCCTTTCTTCCTTTCAAGAAGAAGGACAGAAGGAGAAGGGAAATACTTGCCTGGAAGCTGAAGACTTGAAGAGGCAAATTACCCAAGGTCTAGTGGTGGCACAAATGAATCAAGTCATCAGATGAGAAGGACAGAAAACAACAGCAAAAACCACCAAAATAAGGGCCATAGGGAGCAGTTACAGAAGAATAATGTGGGGTTTGCTCTGAGCTACATAATCAACCCTTTTACTTGTTGCTCTTTGCACTCTTTAACAGAGAAGAGTGAGTTATAAAATACTTATAATTCACAGCACTCTGAGGCAATGAATTTGAAATTTTCACAAATAGACTGTGATTTTGATCTGATCCTAAAACATTGTTTGATGCTCCTTGTATTTTGTACTAGGAGAGACTGAGAATATAAATTTCTTACTCACCTTTCCCATGTAATTATTAATTGAATGAGTATTTAGCTTAACTTTATGACTTAGTTTAATTCTTTTCATTTTCCTCTTTTCAGGGTGTACTTCTAACTAATTTCTTGTATGGAGACAGTCCTGTCTCAGCACCCTTGCTGTCCTCTATAGCTTTGCCTGTGCCTGTTTATTCTGTGATGAGGAGCTAGCATGTTAATCAATTCATGTGGACTTTCTTAATTAAATGCTGTCATTATAATGCTTTTGTTTCAGTTCCTTTCTTAATACCTAAGATTGTATTTGCTATTTCTGTATAGTTCGAAGCACAGAACTGATTATGAAAACACACACTGTCCCTTATGTTATCCCTTCCATTGCTGTAAATCACCAGAATAGGGAACCAGCATATTCCACATCCACTGATCCTGCTCCCCAACCCATCTCTGCATGAGTTCAGTCATTAATCCACTTGATGCTTTGTAACCTCCACTGGTTGCAGTAATAGCCATGACAGCCACGCTGAAATGTCTGCTGCTTGGTGAAACCTGTCTCAACCCGATCCAGGAATTTTGTGTGGATCAGAAATCCCTAAAGTTGATCTTCTGGGTCTAGTTTTATCCTTGAGACATATTTTTCTGTATCATCTTCACACAGAATCCAGAAAGGATGTGCTGCAGAACATGTGGCCAGGACATCTGGCAGTGCATTTTTGAAGTAAGACAAGAGTTAAAAAGCAGGACCACAACTCAGTGGAAGCCCTTTCTGGAGCATGTAGAATTAGAAGCAAAAGTTAAAGTGAGTCTTTGGAGTGGCCAAACTGCTTTATTAGCTGCAATCTACCCTTACCTGAGGAAAAACCTCAAACTCCACTTGAATATAGAAACACTTGTTTCTAGACTCTTCTGCTTACTTCACTAAAAGCTTTGCTTTATCTCTGCCCTGAAGAAGAATGGATTTCAAAGGCTATGTCTATTTCCTGAAATTTGGCTTTGTCCAGAAGAGGAGGCTTGTTTCAAGATTATATTTCTTTAAGGATTTCTTTTTCTTTTTGTTACTACAAGAAGAAAACTGTGTTTGCTCTGACTCCATCTGACAACTTTTTTTTTCATTATTAGTCCAAAGGAAAAAGAGAAAGAAGGATTTGTCACTATCTAGACAAGGGAGTTTGAGGAATAAATCCAGATGTTGTCATAACTTGAGGGCCTAAGTAAGAATAGAGCAACACAATACAAAGCAAATAACAGTTTATCCTTCTGCAGTTTGAATAAGAGAAGATAAAAAGCTAGGCTCGGATGGTAATTTCCAACAGGTCTTCTAAAATCTCTGTTGAGAAAATTGAGAGGGTAACAGCCATTGTTTGTCTCGTCAGTGTATAACATTGTACTATTTTACAACATTTGCACAAATAATTCATAGTGTCTCTTGATACCTGATACAAGTGAAGCCATCCGGTGTCTACCATGCTGCCTCGACAAGTGTAATACAGTGACTGTACTAAAACAAGTCCCTGGCTCAAGGTAGAATCCTCTCCATTAATACATTCAGCCTAACTTATTCTTAACAGGGAAATTGAGGATTCCCTAGGGTAAGCTGCAGGCTGCCTGCTGTTACTTTTTGCCAGCCATTATTCTCATTGCTTACTCTACCCACTGCAAAAGACATTTGGGAGCTTGGACTGAAGGGGAAAGAGAAGATTTGGGCCAGAATATGTATCTCATTACTGAAAGGGTTCAAGTTGATCCAGAGTACAGCAGCCCTGAACTGCTGCTGTCTGTGCTCCCACTTAGCTAAGCTGAATAAGAGCCTGGCAGAGCTGAGCTTGAAGCCCAGCTTCTGGACAGTGAGTGTAATTGTGTCAGTTTAAACAGTGTTTGTAAAAGGGAAGACCAGTGCTCAATAAGAACCTAGTCTGGCAATTACTTAGATATTCAACATATGGCATTTCTATTTTCAGTTGCCAGGGTATGTCTGAAATGTATTTTCTATGTCATTTTGTGGTAGGAAGGAGAGCATATTCATAGCCCAAGTATCCATGTGTCCTTATCCACTCACATACAAAACCTCTGACTAAGATTTCATGTATGTAAATTTCCAACTTCAATCAGGTCATTTCAGCTGAAGAAGCCATGTGCACTTGTGCATAACTGTGCCAGCCATTTCAGCAGACTGTTTCTTAAACATCTCCAGTATGAGTGTATTTTGCAGAGTCTGCAGTTGAGTAGATAGCCTATAGGTTTTAAAATACTAATTCAACATGTTATTTTATAATGCAGAATTTCTCAGGTTTTTATTTTCATATAATGCTCTTCTCCTTGTCTGCTGATCTCAGTTTTGTTTTGGTGTGGTTTGGGTTTTTTTCGTGGTTGACAAACTATTTCGTCCTAAGGTTCAAGATAAAATGGAGACAATGTTTGTGGTTTGATAGGGTAGCTCACTGGAATTAATGTGGTAGAACACAGTGTTTCTGTTTGGAACAAACATGGTAAAGAACTACTTCGAAAAAAATGCTTGGATTTAAACTTTTTTTTTTGTTTCTTTTCTCCAGAAGGACAGACTGGAACTTGGTATGTGTATGTCAGCTTTAACACCATTTGGAGCGGTGAACAGAGGGATGATGCAGGTCCCCTGTCCCCACCGCGATGATCAGCCCAGTGCTGGGAGCCTCCAGCACGGGTGGCAGCGTGTGCCTCCGCCCGCAGCCCTCGCACCGCGGGCACTGCAGCCGTATCACAGCAGAGGGAAAAGTGCAGCTCCCAGCCTGTTTCATAGCTACCCTCACGGACAGACTGTCTTCTGGCAACTCTTGCCAGCTGGCAGAGGCCAGAGCAGCCCACAGGTTGCACTAGCGTGTCCAAAACTGGGAAGAACAGAAAAGCAGGGAGCAGAGCCAGCTCCCTGATGGTCTCCTCTTTCTGCTTCAGTGAAGCAGATAATGGAACACTCAGTGCTTGTGTCAGACATAGTCTGAAAGGATGGCTCCCAGTGCTGCTGCTGTTTCATTCCTGTCCCTCTCAATAATAACAGACAGACACCGTGATCCCAAGAGGGGCAGAGTGCCACGAAGTGCCGTGGAGGAGCTGATAAGCCTCATCTAAGTTTTCACATGAAGTTAATAGTTAGCTGTTGGCTTCACAGGAAATAAAGTGCTGTTACTACATCACCGCCAGCTAAAGGTAACGTGCTGAAAACCTGTCAGACCCATTGGTCAGACTTCAAATGCCAGAGGTCTTGTTTAAAACAGGAGTTCAAATGAATTCAGAGGGATTCTAACTGCTCTTCAACCAAAATTTAATAACTAAATACCAGACAGATAGCATATCATACTTCCTTATGGTTCAGAAGCAAAGGGAGTTCAGCCTAAAATTCATTTGCAGACATCTGTAAAACACATTGCTGTGGAATGACAATAGAGGTGATCCATAACTTGAAGTGGGAACTTGTTCTTTATTATGAGATACAGATACAGTGACACAAAGCATTGCTTTTCAAGTAAGTGTGCTCCGTACAGTCTACAAACACAATATAACTTCATGCCAGACATTGATTTTCTGTTGCTGGTGAACATCTGTTTGATGTACACAGACATCTTGTGATTAGGCTCTGCTCGGTAGCTAGACCAAATGACAGGGGTGGAGCAGGGGAGGATGAACAGGCTTTCTTTCTGCAAGCAATAAACAAACCATAAATGTGTTTATTTCTATAAAGAGTGGAAATAAAGATTCAGAGTTCAACAGGTATTGGCTTTCAGCATGTCTTTTCATTGGAGCTGGCTTTACCTTTTATTGACAGTCATCTATAACCCAGTGTTTTCTCTAGCAGGAAGAGAGTTTCATCTGCTGAATTTAAAGACTTAATGACTAGGGAAACAACATGTATATTAATTTATTATACGCGTGAATGACAAACAAACTGACTTACTAAATTAATTATCCAAAGCAGTACAGAATAAAAAGGCTATAATCTATTGTTCTTAAGAAATGTTACATCTCACCAGGGTTTAAAATCCTCTAATTCTTGTGGGCTCTAGTTTCCAGTTTCAGAAATTCCTCCGTCAGCTCTGTACGTCATTGCAATAAAATCCAGTTGGGGCCAGATCTCCCCATGATCCCAGTTGCTGTTCCTGAGTGACGAGTATCAGTGCTGCTGAACAAACCAGCCACGGGCTCCGTTCTGCACATCCAAACCAATGTATTTCAGTAACCACAACAGCCAAATAAAGGGTCTGCTCTGCTCTGGTAGCCAGCTTCTCATGCTTGCAAAGATGTATTAATTAGCTTATTTTCCCTTTGAGTTTGTTTACTATGTATTTTGGAAAGAGGAGACGAAATCTCCAGTTAAGGCACTGGTTATAAAATTAGGAAGTGGGCGTTCAGTTCAGAGGTCTGTTACAGATTCCTAACCACAGCTTATAGATTCATCATCCTTCTCCGTAAAATAACTGAGAAACTCTTTTACCAACCTCATTTCTGCCTGGGGCTTTTTTGCCATTTCAGAGGATGTTACATTCTATAAAGCCGCAAGGGAGCCTTTCCTTTATGTAATCTGTCTTGCCAGATAAAAGAAGGCTGAAAGAGCTCCCTGAATTAATTCCTGTAAGAAATAACATTTTATTTTCAGAAGTTCTATAAGCACCTACATGAATATTATCCTGTGCTAATGACTGGCCTTTTCATTATTCTTAGTATTTGCTGTCCCTCTACTCTCAACGTGGAAGTTTACCATATGGCTGGAAGAATCCAAACGAGATTGAATATATGTTCATTCCATTGCTGAAGAATGCCTATCTAATGGATTTCTTGTGGTAGAAATGTGACATTTCTCCAAGTTATTATGATTTGAATGCTTTTCCCCAATATCTAACCAAAATCTTCCTTTCTGCTCATTGAAACCCATTAGTTGCTATCTATACATTTGGCCATTTCTAGTAAAAATGTTTAACACAACAATCAGGAACTTATATCTTGGCAAATAGCATTACCTAATTTAGGAAGTACCTATTGGCTTCCTAAGTAGGTAAATTCTATGGATTTTTTTTTGCATTTATGGTAAACAAACATACCTCTTTCAAAAGAGGTAATAAATATCCAGCCTAGGACTATATACTCATGGCATTTTGATGTCACCTCTTGCACAATGTGGGCTAAACCCCACCATTCCACTCCTCATTTATTCTCTCTTCCAGGTTACTTTGTATCACAGCAATGATAGATTTCCTGCTTGTATAAATCAAGGAAGTTTTTCTCTATCCAATTTGCAATAAAATGATAAATAAAATACACTTTCCTGTATATCAATTACTTGACTGTTTCCAAAACACAATGTACAGGTGAGATTTTTTCTCCCTCTTGGATGGATACTGAGTCTCAAAGAACATTCATTGTCCTGTAAAAAACACAGAAAGTGTCTTTGGAATGCACAGACTTTCTGGTAGGTACTTGTATTATTCTACAGATGAATGCCTGGAACATGACATAGAATGAAAAATGTCAGAACTTTATACATGGTGCCCAGAAAATAAACTTCAAACAACTTGTTAGAGCATACTGCTATGTATTTTTAAATCTTAGATTTAGTATTAAACATGCATAACCTATGCAGTAGTAGTCTAAAAAGAACCCATAAGAACAGTCAGTGTTTTTTAAATATATTGTTAATACTTGATGAAATTGCAAACCAACCAGTGAGCATATATGATGATTATATCCACGTATTTAGTTTTGATTTTTTCATACTTAGCAAAACAGCACCACTAAAGACTTACAGAGCATTTATTTTTGTTTTTAAAGGCCTAATCCAAAATCTATTTAAAGTTGATGTGAATGTTTTTATTGAATTCCATGTGCTCATAACTGCGTTGTAAGTGCAAAAGAATTGCTTTCAACTGGAAGGAGACGTATTAAATACATATATATATTAACTTACATCTAGAAATATATACCGGTATTTTTTTCTAAGAAACGCAGATATTTTTAGTAGACTCTTTCACAGTAGCATTCTAACCAATCTCTCCTCACTAATTCTTAATATTTGGGAAATGAAACAGTATCTTTTCCTCAGAAGAGAAATATATAATGGATCCAATAGAGAGGTTACTCCTGTTAGAACATACAGATTCACTTCTCTGAAATTAGATTCATTGTCAGTTTGCTTATAAGAAATCCATTCAGTAGCATCAATATTTTGTCCTTGAGAAATTCCTGCCCCTACTGCAGTAGTAAGTGAATATGGACTTTATGAATGTGTGAGCCTGTATCCTTATGAAAGATATTCACACTGGCTGTGAGATACCTGCTCAGTTATTCTGAATACCCTTCTGATGAGTCTCTTTCCTTCCATTGACACAGGAAGTCAACATAACACTAAACTTGATAGCTGTGTTTCATTCATGCCTTGTAGGGGGGGAAACCAAACCAAAGCACACCACATTTAGAAAATATCCAGTAATCAAGAGTTACAGGAGTTATGGCAAGGCACATATTTTATATTACATTATATTACAAGACAAACCTCTGAATTTAGCAGTGCAAAGTTGTAGCTGGTCCTGTTAAACCTATTCATACATTTTTTATTACATCTATTTTTTGTGCGACACTATAAAGCATAAAAATTATGATCCACCGACTGACAAAGTTAGTTGGCACCAAATTTTATACCAATTCAGGACAATTAACTATTTGTGATATATTAGATTAATAAACTGTGCATCTGAACATCACAGTGTTCCATGGCCTAGGAATTCAGATACCATAAAATTGGTGGCATCCAGGTGATATTCCACCTGGAATCCCTTTTTATAATCCCTAATGGTGTTGGTACTCATATGAGTACTTGGATTATGAGTACTTGGAGTCATACCTGGTTTTATCCCGGGTTTAAATAAAATTAGATTCCATTTATAGCAAAGATTTACTTCACCGTGCCCAGAAAATTTTCTGTTCTTAAGGGGGAAAATTATTGAGTGCTACTATACACCACTACACCCTTCTTCAAATTGTGCTGAAATCAGTGGAAGAAGATAATATTGGAAAGCAATAGATGGCAGCATTTGTAAATGCCAACGTGTATTCCATGTGGAAGTGTGCCATTCCTGCCTTGCACACTGGAATAAGGAACCACGTAACCTCTATGGAATTTGCACAATGGACATGCTGACTCTCAAAATTCCCCATTCCTTGGGGAGTGTCATTCTCAGCAGGCTGGGGTATACTCTGCATTTCTACCTGCTATACTGCTAAGCAAATATCAAAAGAGAAAGTATTGTCTCATTTCAGGAACAAGGGATATAGAGTGTAGGCTTGAGCTACCAAAAAGAAAAGAAACCCAAAAGAGGAACAGACTGAACTTTTATACAGTTGAATTAAAAATTTATGTAATCCTGTCTCACAGAATTCACAGAGTATTGAACAACTGGAGCACAGGTAGACAAAAGGCATCAGAAAATCGTGGCTTGTACTGATGTAGCCAAGTTGCTTAGAGGACTGTGAGTACAACCACTGGTGGGGCTGAGATTGGCTGCTGCAGTCAGAGGGAAGGACCTTTTGTGTGGCAAAGAGTTTCTGCCTTCTTAGTGCCAACTCAAATAAATAGACATGGCAGTAGCTAATGGCAGGTCTATCGCTCTCTGCTAGGCACAGGCAAGCCTGCCACTGTTTATTGTCCATTCTCATTCAAATATGTTGAAGGCTTTCAGCCTGGCTAAACATGATGAGAGGAGTGCTGCGTTTGCACTTGAAGTAGGAAACAGTTCCCTTATAAAGACTGCAAGGAAAAGGAAATAGTGACTCCATGGGAACAGGGTGTCATGTGGCTTTGCTACAAAAAAGAAGTTCCTGTTTCTTTGAACTTGTGCTCAAATATGCATTTAGGTTTTTGATGATGCTACCCAGTCACACAAAAATGTATGTGTAGCCTTTTCTGCTTCTCAAATTTACTTTGTGTTATGGGTTGTTTCCTCACAGTGTACCTGGTCTATAGAAAGCACTTTGGACATTACAGGGAACGAGACCTACAATTAGATTTACACAGTGTTTTCCATTACAGTTTCCTATTACCAGTACAGATTTTAGCTTTGCTATATTTCTCTGAACTGTACAGAGATTATGCTGAGTATCAACAAAGCTAAAAGTGGTACAGTTTCTGGGAATGATGTTAGGTATTTAAGTGATGCTATTGGTGATTAAAATTTATTCCTTTTCTTAGTTCAGTTTCTTATTTGATATCTCCTGGATACATCAGGGTAATAAGAATTTAATAAAAGTGCAATAGTTACTTATATATTAGTCCACTGGCAGGAACTGTGAGGTGCCTCATGGAAAAAACGTACTCAGCAACTGTGGAAACTAAAGCTGCTTTTTTTGCTGATGGCTGCAAAACTGAATCAACTAATTGACTCCATCTATATTTTTACAGTTGGCTTCTAACAGATTCTGAAGTTGTTTCTGAAATTCTGTTTCATGCTTCAAGAACACTCTGCCTTCGAAAATGATCACCATTATGCTATAAGTAATAATCAATTTATGGTAGGGTAGAAACACAAACAGCATCCAAATATACTCTACAGAAATATGGGAGTTCTTTAACCTGGACAGTTTCTCTGCTTGGTACTGAGAAATAACACACAGAAAAGAAACTGCAAACAGATGGTATTTGTCATGCCTTTAAATATAAAGATGAAGTAAACAAAAGTTATTCATGTGTAAAACCAGTGTGAAACTGGGAGATTTAACATTTACAAAGTACTATCTTTGAAATCAGGGTGGGTTTTAAAATTCTTTCATTTTAAGTATTTTTGGTTCAAAACAACGGAAAACAAATTTAACAGCATGCCAGATTTTAATTTTTTTCGGAGCATTAAAATGACTCCTCAGAGATTCCAGGAAATTATTTATTCACAATAAATTAGAGCTGCTGAAACTGCCAGCCAGACTGTCTGCAGCAAAACGTACAAATGTTTTATTGTCTAGCATCATTGAAGTCTGCCAATAAAATTGGGCTTCAGTCTACAGTCAGTGAAATATTGTACTCCCTCTCTATAGGGCTGTTTATTTAGTATCCACTCACATGGTGTGTGTTTATGCATGTCTGTGTATGTGCACTGACAAATGTGTGTTATAAAGAGGAAAATCAAAGCAGACATAGCTGAAGACAGAGTACAAGTACCTTATATTAACCTGTTTTCATTCTGAATCTTGTTCGGAGACCCAGCAGTATCTATTCTCCTCCAGCACTTATGATTTACAGAGGAATAGTGGGCTAGTAAGCTGTACAAATGAACTGTTGTTGAAGAACCTCAGTGTCACTGTATTTTTGCCTCTTCATTCAAATAACAAAAAATTTATTTTTGAAAGATAGCTTGGAGAGGTCACGGATGAACAAAGAGTGACACCCACAGTACGGCCCCAAACATACCTTGAACAGAAGGGCAGGCCTCATCTATATGGTATTTGTTTCAATATTTATCTGGAAATATTACTTAAAAATCGAGAGAAACAGCTTTGCTCAGTCTTTAAAATAAATAAAAAGATTGACAAGGCATGGAAATCATAATAGAAGTAACTTTATAGGCATATAAATAAAGGTCCATGCAATGTGCCTGTCGTTCGGTGAGGAAGCAGACTGAAAACAGCTCGCCAGACATTAGAGATTTTTAAGAGTTATTGAGGCTCCTTCAAAAATGCCCCTTGAAATGAACTGAAATCTTTTGACTGGCTGCATCAAAGTAAGCTTTGGAGCAGGCATCCATGCCATTCCCACTGGGGGCCATATAGAACCTGAGCACGGAGGGAAGAGGTCCCATGCAGTGGCTTCTACCATACAGCTACTCCTGATGAATGGCTGTCCTTTTGGACATTCATTTTTACTGCAATATTCTCTGAACTCTTGGTAGCTCTTTATCTTAAACTTTTAGTTAAAGCAGTGTACCAATCTCACCTTTTAGTCCTAGCAGTAAAAAATGGGTGAATCTACAAGGCTGAGTTACAAATTTACCGCCTCTGTTAGTGAAGTTGTATTTGCGTCTCCCCAGTTTGTGCAGAGGCAAGTAGGTCATCAGCAATGCACTCAGAGCACATAAAGAATGGCAAGATCTGTTAGGTTTGTTTTGTTTTGTTTTTTTTTTTTAATTTAAGATTATGAATTTGATAAACTGGATTAAGTAGAGGAGCAAACAGAAGGGGAAGGGAGCCCACGGAATTTTAAAATGTATTTTAAGGGAGTGTTCTGATCCTATTTCAACACTCATTCAATCAACACTCCCATCTCCCACGTAGCAGAAGTTGATGTTGCTTTGCTGCAGTGTTATCACAGAATCCTGTAAAGCCCAGCTGTGAACTTGATAAAGAAAAAGGAGTCTAAATTCTTCTACAACTTGGACTGCCCACAGAGTTCTCCCTGAAGGGAATTCCATAATGAACAGAATGTAATCATAAGGTAGTACTTCCTAGGGCATTTGCTGAGTTTCCCCCTACAAGTTTGGAGAAGTTTGAATCTAGGGAATTTAATCTCCCATTTCAGTGGAGCTTTGAGAAAGGTTCCTGAAGGGGGTTCTTGAAACCTGGGTAGGCTGGGGGAATCACTACCAGAAAAGCAGGTTTGAGCTTCCCCTCCTGGGATGGGAGACTGCTATACAACAATGAAGAAGAGGAAAGGAAGAGAATGAATAACAGGCTACCCAAATTCCTGTAGTCCTCACTCAATTAAAACCTACTTCTCTTAATTCTTGACTGTTCAGTTTGGAAAGACTTTAGCTTTAAGAAAGAAATACTTGTTTGTTTTCAACAAACAAATTGACTGATGTTAGGATTGTATTTAACAAATAGTATGATGGAAATTAGAGATCTCTATAGGTCTGTGCTGGACTGCTCATGATGGGAGATGCCATTAGTAATGTACAGTAATGTCCATTTGTCATTCCTTCAAATATATACTACTTGTTCTGTAAAATAGCAAGAAATGTAGAATTTGACTGTCATTTGCTAAACCATTACCATATTCCTGTTAAAAAGATGTTTGATGGTCTAAAAAGAATTCTAGATTTTTTTTGGACAGTAATGCAACTTTCCTTGTAGTTTCATTATAATTAAATTGTATACCAGCTATTTTGAAAAGAGAGAGTCTCCAATACTTAACTAATTATGAGTCAATTTCTGCTGCTGTTGACAAAGAATGTTCAGTCAAAAAGTCCTTGGGCTTTTCTAATAAAGCAAGACTGTTTTACATCTTCAATTGATTCAGAGATTGTTTATGGATTTCATTCCTGCAAAGGGATAAGGGGATTTTAGTCTGATGTTTTGTGCTTGGAACTGATGAAAATTGCTCTGTGGATCAGCTGCATCCTGCCAGTCCTTTCTAGGCCTAAAGTCTGCGTCAGGGTAAAACTCCAATGTACATCTTCTAACAGGTTTCCTTGGGTTACCAAGAGCTCAGAATTAACAAATGATTTTTACTTCCTTCTCTTCTTTCTATTTTTCTTTTATTTTTTCTGAGGGGGTTTGTCCTTCCAAGACTTCCTGTCTAATCCTGACCTATGTGATAGAAATCCATTTGTTAGGTACCAGTGCAAATCTGAATGGGAACCACTAAAAACAGTTACTAGAACTATTAATAAAATACTCACTCTCAATGAAATACTGTCATTAAAAGCAAACCTACATACAGTAACAAACCTATGTACAGTAAGAAGGATGCCAGTTTGCACATGTAGGGTGTAGCTTTTTCATCATTAGTATCGTGGTTAGCACTGTAGGAGGCATCTTTACATACAGGGAGTTTTTTATAACTCTGAGAATTCTTTCTCTGTCTCTCTATGAATGGCCCTATTTACTCCTCCAGGAGTGGGGAGAGCAGGGTGTGAGGTGGGGAAGAGAGGGCACATTTCAGGTCTGAGCAGCAAACACTCAGCCCTGGCATTCTGAGGTTCTTCTGGGTCAGGTTTCATGTGGCTATTTTGGTTTGCTTCACAGGTAATGGGTATGACAAATTTAGCCCATCTCCAGTGGCTGGCACTCAGAAGTGAGAATAGCTGCTTTTGGGTAGCCCAGTGAAGCAAAATATCCTTTTTTGTGCTAACAGACAGGCATTGTGTGTCTCACCAAGAACATCAATAGACAGCCCATTCTGCCAAAGTTAGAACCGATAGCACCGATTATATTTGTCTTGCTCTTCCTGGTTGAAATTCCTACAAAACCTTGAACGTAGCCTATTTAAAACTCTTTTCCCTTCTTTTAAGAAAAAAAACCAAAACCAAAACAAAACCCACACACTCTTTTCCATTACTTTGTAGGAAGGAAAAGGAAAAGGAAACCTGATTGCAGGAATTCCGAGGATTTAATTTTCTAATTGATGAAGCTTACACACAGCATTGTAGCCAGATATATAAACAATTTCACATGTCTGAAGTAGTGGAAACTTGTGAAAATTATAAAAATAGAGAGATAAATAGGTTCCTTTGAGCAAAGACCAGCATAATCTTTCTGGTTAGTTTTACCTCTAAGAATGTGCCATTTAGATTTTAGCTGCTAATCAGGAAGGTATATCACAGAATTACTTGGGGTTTTTTTTAAACACCCCCTGATGTTTATTTTCCCTGAAAAGAGTAGACTACAGTGAACCTTCTATTTATATTTCATCAGTTTCTGGACCTCTGTTTGTTCTAATAAAAAGCATAACACTGCCAACTCAAACAGCAATGTGGTGAAACAGAGTTCCAGCAAACAAGAAAAAACAACTTCCACACGTACAAATAAAGGGACTGAATGGGACTAATGATAACCCAAACACCGAGGTGGTTCTGCTGCTTTTTTCAAAGTCACAAGCCATCAACAGTTCAAACTCAGTACTAAAAGGGAGACTTGGAGAAAAACTGAAATGGAACTTCAAGGTGTCACAGTGATGGAGAGTTCTTGAGGATTTCTTGTGATAAAGCAAGACCAAGGTTGCCAAAAGAGCTATTCAAATAATTCTAAAGTTCTTTGTGTTATCCAATACTGTAGTTATTAAATCCAATTCTAAAAAAAAAAAAAGAAAAATAATTAAAAAATAGTATTCTAACAATATTTTCTGCCTCACATACCTCTGCAGCTGCTTCCAGCCTTTTCAGTCGGACTTGCCCCAAGAGAGCTGCCCACCAACTCGTCCTTCCTCGTGCCAATAAGCCCTGTTTCTCTGCCACGTGGGTGGAGTGGCTGTGGAAAACAATCTTTCCCCTGCAGGAAACTGCACCAGCCTTTGTGAGGGTGGCATGGCTGACCCACTTTCTTTGGAAAGCACCTCCAAGCACAGCACAACTCCTGCGAGCACATTCCAGAGCCCCCTTGTTTTCTGTTCACCCCAGAAGCGACTCCTTGGCAGCCTCCCCTCCGTGCTTCACCCCAACTGTCTGTCTCAGGGCCTCCTGTGAGTGTGCTGCTGCCAAGCCTGATGATGTGGAAGCTGCCAGGAATGGGCAAAGAAACCTGGAGTGTGACTTTCAGCTTTTGGATGTCCAAGAAAATAGGCAGGGAGCTTGATATATTTTTTCAGTAATTCTAGATTACAGTGGGAAGAGATGGAGGAAAACAAGACCAAATAGAATAATTGCACAGGTATTTAGCAATGGTAACATAAGCACCACTGATGGCATTGCTGCTATCCTTACAACAGCAAAACCAGCTGCTGAGGATTTGCAGCATGGGCCCTGCAACACTCGAACCTGAATTGTCGGGCCTGAGGTAGCGCAGTATGTCCATTCCATGCTTACTGAAAAGTATAGAGAAATACATTCTTTGCATAGCAGTGAGTGCCAAGGAACATCTCTGACCTAGTGATTGTGCCTGAAAGAACTAAAAAAAACCATCTGCATGTATGCAGGGAGTGAAGAGGAAATGAAGGATGGAAGTAGGAAAGAGTAAGTTACAAAAGTTTTGCTTCCCTTCAGAAAGTCCTCTCAAAGGCTACAGTCCACTTTGGCTCCAGCATTTCAGTGAAATGTATACAAACAGTTATGTTGTAAAACCAAGGTGGACTTAAAATGAAAAAATGTTCTCCACATGTCGAGTATGAAATTACCCCCAGTTCCTCTTGATTACACAAGGTAAAGCCTTCTTATCTTAGTCACATAAACCATTTCCCATTGTCTCTGCAAATATTTGATTGACTTACACATCAACTTGACTCTTTCATGAGGAGAACCAGGAATTATTCTGCTAATGACATTGACTGGAAAACCAAAAAGGTAGACCTTCATTACTCCAAGAGCAGAATTTAGATTCAAGATGGAAATGCAGGTTGACCATAATGTTAAACTGCTTTTTAGTTGAGCTAATTGGTTTTCATTTTTCTTTACACTAGGATTTCTTTATTGATTCTCACAAAAGTATTAAACAAGCATCTGTTCCCTGGCAGTAAGTTGGACTTTTTAATGGGAGAAAAGCAAGGGAACACTTCTTCCTTACGGTACAAAGACAGGAAGTGAAGTAAGCACTGAAGCAGGTTTCCCCTTGTAATACTAGGAAAGAGCTATTTCAAAATAAACACTGAATAAAATCGAGGCAACTTTCCCCTGCCTGGATGAGTTAGGTCAGAGGCCTAACTCATGTATGAAATACTGTCTCTTACTAGTCAGTCATTATTTAGCTTGTCTCGAGCGTGTATATTGCCCCCTTGCTGGCACACTTGCATATCAAATGACCTGGTTAATTCCCCCAGGTTTGCTCTCAGAAAGTAGTTCAGATTTGAACTCTTACATGAGTTTCAGTATTCAAGTATCCTTCAAGTTCTCCTAAAGAAAGTTCAATGAGCATAATATTCCCTATAACATGCTGGAGACAGAGAGTGCAAAAGTTCTCAGAATTTGAGAGGCAAAATACTTCTCAATATAACAACTGCCATATGACAGTGAGTTGGGATTTTGTTGTTGTTGTTTTTTTCTTTAACTATGTAAAGAAAATAATCCCCTACAACAGGAACCGGTGATACATTCTAGCTTAAGAATTCTCAGTGTTTACCAAATCATCTGGGAGGCTTCTGTAGTTGTCTTCACAGAACTGAGAGCCCTTGTTTCCTTCAGAATACGGTATTTGGATGTTTGGAGTACAAAGGATCTGCAAATCCAACCTTTTTATGTTCTGAGTTGACTGTGTTATCAGTGCGGGGGTAGCACTCCTAGCATCCCATTCGGAATGTTTTCTAATGAATTTGATCATGTCGTTGTACCAAATCAACTGGAGTGACTGTGATACGCTTCCTGAAATGAGGTCACTGAAGAACATTTCAAAAGCCTGAATTCATGTGTGCCTTATGAGTGTTCTCCATACCCAACACCATATCCCCACAATAGCTTCCTTTAATTTGCTCTTTCTCAAAGTGAAGTTCTGGCTAAAGCAGCATGGAAACCACTGTTCCAAAGCACATCACACAGCATGGAGACCGTCTCCTGAGCTCTGTGGGCTGCTTAGCCCATGCCTGAAAAAAATGGAGAGAGACGTCGCAACACAAGGTGAAAGACAAACGGATTCATGCTTCACAGGGTTCTCCTGAGCTGTGGGTCTAGGTTGCCTTTTTCTGCCACTAACCAGTTTTGCCAGTGCTTCCATGTTAGACTCTGTCTTCACTTTTTAAAATGCTCACAGGCTCCTTGTGGATGGGATCAAATGACTGCCCTGTTCCCTTCACCTGTGAAATTTCAGAGATGACGTGAAAAGGGCCATTGTTTCCCAGGAATGCCAGGCCTAGTCCAGGAAAGAAAGTCTTCATTTCAGCAGGAATTTGGAGTCTGCTTGAGAAGGTCTTGCAGTTAGTAGGTGAAAGCTATGGCACATTCATTAAACCACTGAAGCCATTTATAGTGGCTGGGCCTCGCCCCTTCTGGGTTCTTTTCCTTCCCCTGCCGAGTGGGTGGGAAGGAGAAGGAAGGCTTCACCACTGTACCACTGGGTTTGAAGTGTGATCAGCCTCCACACACAGGGTTCTCTGTTCTTGCCTCTGTCCTAAGCAATTGTAGCACTTGGGTGCTTTCATGTGAGTAAGCCTGTATGTTTAGTGAGCATTTTGAAAAACATTTCTAGTAGATTGTTCTTGTACTAGAATACAAGGAACAAATACAGTGAATGTGTTCAAGTTTGGACGGATGATGCCTGCTCCAACAAATTCAAAGTCACTTCTAGGGTGAAAACTGGGAATAGAAGCTGTGAGAATACTCTGGTGTTTTCAAAACCATTTGAAACACGAGCGCATAGGAAACAATGTACTGGGATGAGCCCACAATTTTGCTAAGAGTCCTACTTGCTAAATTTCTGGGATATTTTATGCAGAATGAGTTGAGAATGTTGCCAGGATGGACTGATGATACTAATAATCCTTATTAGGAGTTACTGTCACAAAATCTTTAATGCATTGCCCAGTAGATGCAGAACATACAAATGTGAAACACAAAGTGATAATGAATAATACTATTAAACTTGTAACCAGATGGGTAAGGGGAAGATGGGAAAAGTCTTCAAAGGGTTTTTCAACCTGTTTTTCAAAGGAAGGAAGAATCTGACCTGAATATGAACTGATGATAATAAGTACTGTGCTTAGTGAGCTGAAGCACTGGAAAATTTATTTTTTGCACAAATACATTTTTTCTGTTTTGGTTTCAGACCTCATTTAATCTCCAAATGGTAACACTATTGCCATTAAATACTCAGATTATAATAAACTGACTGTGACTGTTTTCTGAAAGTATGGTCCAGAATGTAATAACAGAGCTAATAAATAATGTATCTTAGAAAGCTCACCAATATAATTTATGACAACTTGGATTTTATTTTTTTTTTCTTTTCCAAGATGTTTCCTGTGATCTAAGTAAAAAAAAAAGAAGTTGTAGCACTATGTGTCCTTAGACCCTGGTATAGATGGCACACAAAAGGAAGCTTGTCCTTTTGGGACCTGGCTCTGAATCAATTACAGACGACAGAGAAATACTCTTTTGTGGCTGCTAAAGTTCAGGAATGAAATCTGGCAGGCTTAGCCAATTCCCTAATGCAGCATCCACATTACCAACATCAAATTGGCAGCTTTTGCCTGTCCCAGTGGGGACAGGGTAATGAATAGATTTAGTTAAGGTGTCCTGACTCATCTACAAAGTGCCTGGTATGTGCACCAAGGCTCTCCTGTATAACTTCCAAAAAAGTGTCATTCAAAGAAAAATGAAGTTAAGAAGTTTTGCTGGCTAGCACTGGTACAGCACACGACTGAGCTTCAGTCTGCTCCCACTGCCCTAGAAAAAGCTACTGTTCATGTTCTTTTTAACTGCTGCATGCTTAGGCACTGTAAGGAAAGTACATTTCTCATAATCTATGATTTTTCACTACACTTTCGAGGAAGATAATTTCTTTATGAACTTCACAGTTTTACTTTTTTTTTTCCTGTCACTTCAAAATAATTTACACCATGTCAAAAGACTGCTTGGCCTAATGGTAATTTTAGGTGACTTTCCTTGGAATGAGGCACTGCCATTCTTGAGTCCACAGGCAGTGTGCTTATGAATTTCCAGAGGGCGATACAAACATACTTTTCCCATGAGGCTCTTCGCCCCTGACTGTGCAGTGAAGATTGACAATGGATCCAAAAGTAACTACATCTGAAAGCCCAATGAAATCCAGACTTTACAGGTGGGATTCTTTCCACAAGTATCTCTAAATACCTAGTCTTATATTTTTTTAATAGAGACCGTTCTTAAAATTTCCTTACATTTATCTCTAATGCAAACACAAAGAAATGGGAAAATTTTTAACTCCAATTGTATTTAATTTTTTCTATTCTCACTCATGTCCCTAGAATCCATGCCAGTGCTCATTGAAAAAAAAATCTAATAAAAAAAGGGTAGGAATTTTGTCTCCTTGTACACACTCTTGTGTTTAGCCTTTCCTTTCCCTTCATGCAGAAAAATGAAAGAGAATAAAATAACCTAGGTTAAGTTCAAGTTTCCTTGTTTATTTTGGTTGCTTCTGCAAAGATTAGTAACATTCACAGACTCAGAAGGCACAGGTGATCCAGTGCAATAGAAAGATAATAAAAAAAACAAAGTCATTTGAGTAATTGGAGTGATCTTTTTGACTGTTTCTTTCAATATGAAATGGAACTCTGAGTATTGGAAGGGCTTGTGTCAGTAATTCTCATCTGCAAACCACTGTAAATGAGGTTCTATTTCACTGCACAAAATTGTATTGGACTGGTGTCTAATGTGTTAGGAACTGAGCCCATGTGCATAATTATAAATATATGGATGTGGATGTACAGTCTCTATAGGATTTGTTTGTTCTTTCAATACTTTCAGATTAGTAATTGATTTGCTGCCATGCAGAAGTCCCCCAAGGAATTACATTAGAGAATAATTTTAAATATTTGCAGAACCTCCCAAGCAGAACACGTTATAAATGTTAAACGCAGAGAGAGATATCACCCATTTTTCACCCTGGCTGTGATAAGCTATATGGAAAAAAAGAGAGAGAAAAAAGTCTCCATAACAAAATCCACATTGAAAAGTTAGGCACTTTGAACTTTCCCATCACCTTACCAGTGTTTCCCCACAGGCAGTCTAAAAGACAACTCAGCAATGTCTGAATGGGGCTGCACACAATGGCTCCTTCACAAGTAGGTCTTTAATTGATTACGGCTGTGTTTATAGAAGCAGAAGAGAATTTACTCAAAATGACAGATTGCCTTTAGTGTTAAAATAGTTTAGTAATGTTAATGGTAAAGGAGGTCCCCACCACCTCCTCTTCAGCTGCATGAAGCCCTAAAGATGAGCTCTTTGTTACTGCAGCCCCCAGTCGCCTTTCGCTTTCCCTCCTCCCCTCCCCGCTTCTTGAATCGTGCTTCCAGAGCGGGATGTTCCTGGCTCCAGGGGCCGCACGAGCTGGGCACATTCACACCACGAGCAGCAGCTGGCCGGCTGCTGCGGAGGTAAGATCCTGCGAAAGTGCAGATTCCATCGGAAATACGATAAAGTAGAAGAATACTCGGCACAAACCTCCGGGAACGCGCCCCAGCACCCTGCCTGTGTCCCTGTGCTCGGGTACCCCCGGCCCAGTGCTTGAGAGCACGGCCGAAAGGCCAGCCCGAACCGGGCGCTGGAGTAAGCAGCTTTTCTCTATTTCTATTCGAACACCCGCGGTGACGAGGTCCCGGTGCGGCGGGTGGATGTGCTGGAAGCGCTGGAAGCGCTGGAAGCGCTGGTAGTGACCCCGCCCCCCCCCCCCCCCCCCCCCCCC